>CM040425.1:7147104-7747104 GCA_022702705.1 Papilionanthe hookeriana x Papilionanthe teres | reverse complement strand
AAGATACATGAAATAAAAAAAACAACATAAAGGATAAGTACTACGTCATAATAAGAAGTCTACTCATCAGCCTCAGTCTCGTCATCATCATCATCATCAAATTGGATATCAGAATCCATAATACTTGGGCCTGCATAGGGTGAAAATCTTTGGCAAGCAGGGAAATTAACAGTCTGATCTCCCTTAAGAAACTTTACCAAAGCTTCATCATAATCAGCATCATAATCAATATTCCTCTGAACTTAATCTGCCATATCATCATAATCAGCATCATAATCATTGGCTTTGGTTTGACCAATTTGACAAGAGTTGACTTTTTAGGTCAAAAGGTTGACCTATGGGGTCAACAGGGTTAGTCATTAGGTCGGGTTTGACCAATTTGACTAAAGTTGACTTTTTAGGTCAAAAGGTTGACCTGTGGGGTCAACAGGGTTGGTTATTGGGCCTGGTTTGACTAATTTGACCAAAGTTAAATTTTTAGGTCAAAAGGTTGACCTATGAGGTCAATAGGGTTGGTCATTAGGTCTGGTTTGACCAATTTGACCAGAGTTGACTTTTTAGGTCAAAAGGTTGACCTATGGGGTCAACAGGGTTGGTCATTAGGTCTGGTTTGACCAATTTGACCATAGTTGACTTTTTAGGTCAAAAGGTCGACCTATGGGGTCAACAGTGGTCGGTCATCGGGTCCGGTTTTGACCAATTTGACCAAAGTTGACTTTTCAGGTCGAAAGGTTGACCTATGGGGTCAACAGGGTTGGTCATTAGGTCTGATTGGACCAATTTGACCAAAGTTGACTTTTTAGGTCAAAAGGTATTGACTCATTATAAATGAGGTCAACAAAATCGACAAAGACAACTAGACTATTAGGATAGCCATAAAACCAGAAAATAAATTTGACAAGAAAACTAAATATCGATATGATATTAATAAATCAATATGACATCAATAACAATGAAACAACAACATGACAAGTAAATAAAAGACAAAATCAACCAAAACACCTACATTAACATAACAAAATACCGACATTGATAACTATTGATATGACATTGATGTTGACATAACATCAGAACAACGTCATCAACAAATGACTTCGATATTGACAAAACAAAACATCTTCTGGGATTGAGTACTGATATTCTATCCCTCATTCATAGAAAACCCCCTACAAAACAAGTAATTTAACATTAATCAGAAGTTTTCTTAGATAGTTATCTAAGATGTAATTAACTATAAGGGCTTGCCCTTATAGGAAACCACAGAACTTGGAACTCTGGTTAGTCAAAATCGTTAGATGAGTTTCTCATCTTCTTTTTCTCAATATCTATTGTGATCAAGCCCCATTTTTTCACATTCACCTGAGATTTTTGACATTAAAGTCTAGGGAGAATATAAAATAGGGTAATACGTAGAGAGAGAGTGGCAACTCCTTGACAATCGAAATGACATATGAATTGATGGTGACGACGGCGGCACCCGTGACATGTCTTCCGCCATCAAGAGAGTGGTGACTCCGTTGAGGATAGAGTTTCTCTTCTCATCTCATGTTAATTTTAGTCGTTTCCTAAAAAATAATAAAAAATATATATTTTTACAGTTCATAAATGAGTCTGTGACATTCTTGTCCTCTTTGTAGTGACATTGCAATGGGATCCCCGAATTCATTCTTTTCTTACTTTCAAGACTTTAATTAATTATGCGTGGATCTGGACAGCTAACATAGTGCGGTTTGATCTAGGCCGCTCGTTCCAAAACACAAGATCAGACGGCCATGGATTAATCGAAATAATTCGAAAAATTCTCGAATCGTCCAACTTCTAGGGCTGATATCTCACTCATTTCTCCTTGGAATTGAGTGATTTTTGATCCTATAGAATCATCTGGAGATGTAGATCACATCTATACGGTGATCTTGATTTACTGGACTAGTTTAATCCACGGTTTTCCAACTTTATGAATTATTTTGTAATAAAAAAAATCATACCTTGGCCACAATAAATTTGAGCTTGATAAAACTTGCTGGTCAACCTTTAGTGGTCCCAGAGAAGTTCTTTGTCACTCCAATTTGAACTTATAATAAGTCTTGGTGGGTAATTTTGACAAGGTGGCTCGGTTTGAGTGCACTTTGGGTTTTAGCTAAATTGGTTCGTTTGGGCTAGTTTTATGGCTTGATTTTGGTTGGAATGGATTGCTAAAGTCCCTAACAAGGTTTCTTATGTTGAAAGCTAGAGGATTTAGGCAGCCTATAAGTTTCTAGGGATTTTTTCTTCCTCTCCTCATGGGTTTCGGGTAAGTGGCTTTTTATAGCCATGATAATGGCTATGGATGGGTTTGAGCTGGTTAGAATCACTTGGGGGAGTTTCTAACTCATCCATAAATGATTTCAAGATGAAATTTCAGCTGTGATAGTGATAGATTGGCCATTTCCATGCTTAATCACCATGAACTTAACCATGGTAAGGAAGGGTGGTGCTTGCTTGGATTTTTCCATGGCTTCCTTCATTGGAGAGCTTGGGAGGTGGACATGGCTGTAGGAGAATGCCTTGGATCAACCTCCCCCATGTAATTCATTTATCACCTCCAATGAATTGAGTGGTAGGTTGACACATAAGCAAATTTTCCCTCATTCCCATGTCTTAGTCATAATTGCTCTCAAATTGTCATGATGAGCTCTTCATTGCTTTGTTTTATTTCTATTGGGTAGAGAGGAGGCTAGTGGTGACTCAAAGGGAGTAAGCCACTCATCACTCAACATTTCATTTAAACATTTGTGAGAGGATGACACATAATTCCTATTTCATTTAATTTTCAAAAATTTGAATTTATGAGCTTATCTTATGAGGTATGGATGATCTAAGCTTCTCCTTCTCCTATTGGCTAAGATTAGAGGTGATTGATGAATCATCAAATATTCATTCAAGGTTTGATGAGGAGATGACACCTCATTTTTCTTAAAGATGAAGGCATCATTAGATGTTTTAACCATGATTAAGCATGGCATGGCATGGAATCAATTTGATCATGTCAACATTTGTCTTTAAGGTCAATTTTTTGATCAAAAAGATTTTGTCAATGTTTTACCCTAGGTCTTTGGGTTTATTGTTTTTAAGAGGTCAATGTAGGTAGACTTCCTTTCTCAAGGTGTTTGGTGAATGATTCTCACAAAAATGAGGTCAACAATGTAGTATCCACATGTACTGTCTGAATATTGGATTGAAGGTGTGGTGTATTTATATGTGGCATCTGTTGTGTAATATCTGGTGTATAGTGTATGATATCTAATGTTTGTTGTATATTGTTTGATTGATGTGTAATGTTTAAAGTGTAATGTGTATTATCTGATTTACAATGTTTCATGTGTAGTATATAATATGTAGTATCTGCAAATGTGCAGGTGTAGCATATGTTGTTGTGCAGGTGCAGTATCTATTATTGTACAAGTATAATATCTGTTGTGACGCAAGTGTAGTATTTATTGTGGTACAAGTGTAGTATCTATTGTAACGCAAGTGAAATATCTGTTATGGTGCAAGAATTTTCTTTTTAAGGGTAGGGATAAAACTATCTTCAACTAAAAGAATGAAAAAGGCATCTATAACTGATTATTGATTTACAATTTTCAACTATAAAAGCATAACATATAAGTTTGTGGATCATTGTATTTACCCCGCATGTCCAACTTATCAACCCACTTTGCTATTTCATATGCATATCCAACAATTTGAGATCTCTATCCAAATCAAACGTTGCCACAACTTGTATTATATAAAATATCAGGAAATTTTGCATATATACCACTCAATTCTTGCGCATTTACATTTTCGATACCTAATATATAAAACCAATCCAAGCCAACTAAAGCTTTCTCCGGTATTCAATTCCAATAACTCAGTTTTAGCAAATTAAAGCGAAGAAAAAAGAAACTCACAAAACTGTCATAATTCGACCCTAAGAAACCATCACACATAATGCTTACATTATCTCTCTTAAACCATATGTATGTATATTTAAGTTGGGGAGCAAGCAATAAAAAAAAAATCCGCTGCATTTCAATAATCAATATCCCAAAAGAAACATTCAATAATGTTCAAGCCGAGGTAAAAGTATAAGAAGAAAACATATAGGGATCAAGGCATCTTGCAGGCCAATAAATATTTAGTCAGTCGAATTATCACACATAATATAGGTGAACAACTAGAAAGGAACATTTATATACACATCATCCAATCCCCCCTTGTATTTACATATTCATCGTAGAAAAAAATAAAAAATTCACTTCTGACATGGGTGTGCAGGCAGAACAATTCAAATATCAAGTCAATGATGAACTTTATGCCTTCAACAATTTTTTTAACTCTTTTGATAACCATACCAACACCAATTTCAAATAAAATCAAACTAAAATATGTGCATCCAATACAATAGCATAATGATTTAAATACTGAATACATAAATATAAAGAAATTGAGTAATACATATATATTTAATTATGAAATTTTAAGTAAAGACTTAAAATTCTGCATATGTAAAATTGAGTTTAGGTGTTAAATATGTAAATATATATAAAATTAAATATCAGGTTTTTCCAAATTTCATAGAAAAAAATTTGCATCACGGTGTTACAAATCAGAATCCGTTCTTCTCCGAGCCTCGTAAAGATGGCATGAGAATAAATGTCGAATTAAATAATACTAAGCAAAGTTTCAGTTCACAAAAAGTAGGCTGAATAATCAAATATTCTAAGCATTTGAAGAATATGTATGATAAGTTGCATCTCATATAATTACATCAAATTATGTCTTAATCATCATAGATTCAATGATACATATCCCCATCCTAAAAAAAGGTTCTTGGGTTCTCTCAAAAATGTTTATCCTTAAATATAGCCACATAGATTTTCACTTAGCAAAGGGGCAAGCCGCAATTTTCAAATCCAACTTATAAGAACAAAATGAAAAAAAAAAAAACCTAATTGACAGCATCTTTAGAAAATTAAGAAGTTAACTGCAGATTTTCAATTCTAAATTATGAAGAGAAGCAGAATTAATAATAGCCTCTCAAACTCAAATAATACAGTAATACAAGGCTAGCTGTAACTTCTTAAAGAATAAAAAAAATTACGTTTACATAGGTACTAAACAATTCTGATGTGTTTGAATATAAAGCAACAACAAAGCTTTAATTCATGCATGTATACAACCCATCTCCATAATAAGAAATTCACGTTCTAAATATGTATATATAAAATTAAGTGTTATGTGTAAACTGTTCTACATTAGATACTAAATATGTATATTTCCTTAACAATTGGAATTTATAATTTCCAATTTAAATCGTCATAAATAACTGGACAAGAAATCCAAAAAGGATTAAATATAATTCAAAGAGGAATTATAGATTTTAAGCATTCCTAGCTGCAGACCTCTCCCATTTCTTATTTGGGATGTCTCTTTAAGAGAATGAAGCTAAGCAAAGCATAGTTCATCTAAACGTATATTTGTAAACTTGAGTTGAGTAGTAAATTGAATGTACCAATAACTTCATACTCAAACAAACTGATCTCCAAATGCATATGAGACCAGATTTAATGATATCAATTATCCTCCTAATAAACAGTCCAAGAATCCATTCCAATATATGATGAAACCTTTAAACAACCAAATGTGAGGGAGAAGAAAAAAAATCTCTAGGGAAACGTAAGTACGCATAGTACTTTTCACCAAAAGAATCATGCATAACTGCATTATACTGTAATAATAATATATTCAAATAATAAAAGGGAATCCAAGATATTCCATGAATCCATATAATACATCCCAATTGTTTTAAAACATTGTTCATATATTTCCCATCTCAAACTACGAACCAATTTGAAACCAGAAGCTAATCAAATTATCGCTGCAATAAATTTTTTAAATTCCTATCTTCTCCCTTAATCCCAGAATTTTCATAACTGAATTTTAAAGAATGAAAACAAGTATAAGTTCATAAACAATCTATCATACTATCAGAGGAATATAGAGAGCCTTAATTACCCACTTGCAATCAAATAAGGAAGAAATTCTGTGAAATTAAATTAGTAGAAAGGAGAAGGTATATTACCTCTGAATGATTATTGAATTGGGACCTTAGATGATCAAGAAGAAGATGAAGAAAACCCACAGGACAACACCTCTAAAAAAAAACACGACTCTTACCTGAAAAAAAATTTCACGCCACAACTTTCTTCACAGGGCTATTTATAGCCAGAGAGAGGACTGATGGTATCTTAACAAAGAATCTACCAACGGTGAGGAGAACGTCAAAAAAACATAGAAATCTGCTAGGAATTTCAAACTAGAGGTTAGCATACCTCGCTCGAGCGGGAAAAAAAATTACCGGAACGTTACCGGCAAAGATAGGCTCGGTTAGGGCACAAGAAGAAGAAGAAGAACCGGCCAAACCGGTCATTAGAGGAGAAAGAGGAAACTTCGAGAAAGGCTCGGACTCGGAAGGGTAGGAAGTTTCGAGAGTTCTACCTGTGAGGAAAAATTTTGGCTAGGGGTTTCGAATGGGAGGGGGAAGAACCGAATGGGGCGTGTGTGTGAGTTTATGTCCCTTTTTTTATATATTTTATTAAATTTAATTAAATGTATGTATGTATGTATGTATGTATGTATATATATATATATATATATATATATATATATATTATTTTATGCAAATTTCATCAATTAACGCACAATTCATTCCAATTTGAAATCTTACCGAATTATATATCCTTCCCAGCTAAAATAGACGTTCCGGACGCATCGGCGCAGTCCGTTTCGTCATTCGGGATCATTCGGACAAATTCACTGATGATCGCGTCAATTCAAATTCAATTTGTGCTACGCGACAAATTAAATTATTTTAGACCAATCGGGATAGTTAAACGAGCAAATTACTGACCAGTCTTCACTTAAATGAGGATCATAGCCAAATATTTTTCCTCAGTGAAAAGTCAAGCGTCGCACGTCACGATAAAGTCAAACTTTGCACTCCGCGGAGTCCACTTATGGCTTTCAATATCCCTATAAGAACTCCACAAGAGCTTCGATATGTCGGCTTTAATCAACTCAACTAGATGTCGAGGATTTAGAACCGTCCATATGAAACTTCAAGGAGCAAATAAATGGCTTGAATTTCTAAACAGTGTAGGTCCGGTCTAGTCATCTAAGAAAGTCAAACAGAAAATCTTAAGGCTAGACTTTAAGCTCAAGGGAAAGAAAAAAGAAACACCTCAAAATTGAGGTCAACAGAAGCAAAATCAGGGCTTTATCAAGAATAATAAAAAAAATTTAGTCTGGCGCCTAGGCGCCAGAGACAGTTAGAGTGGTTAAAATTTGAATTTTTGGTGGGGCCAAAGTATTCTAGAAGGCCTCAGATGTTAGAGCACCTTTTAAATGAAGAATACAATGAATATATACACATTTTGATGAAGAGGTGTGTCCCTTGGAGCAAAAAGGCGAGTAATTGAACAATTGACCTGGCACCTAGGCGCCACAGTTATTTTCTAGAAGATTTGTTGAATGTAGCCTAATTTTTAAGAGGAGCCTTAAGCAACCCCTGGTCATTTTCGAAGCTCTATAAATATAGAGTATTTTGGCTACCAAGAGGAGTCATTTTAGAGTTCTTACTTAACACTTAGTTTCTTCTACATAAAAGTCATGTTTGTAAGAGCTTAGTAGTGTTTGTGATTCCCTGAAGTTTAAAGTTCTGTAAAGAGTCAGAGAAGTCAAAGAATTTTGAAAGATTGCTTTAGTGTACATTCCAGAGAAGTATTTGTAACTTAACTCTTAAGTTTTGTGCTTTGGATTTAATGTTTATGAATATGTTTTGTTGTGTTAATCCAATGCTTTATGAGTAATTTTCTTCTCTTTCTCCTAACAATATAATGTAATTATGTCAAGAGGTTTGAATTTTTGTTTAAGAACTTTTTCTTTTTTTTATTAAAACTTGTGATAATATTTTACCTAAACTTCTTTTACATTATAACTTGGTCAATTATACTGTTAAAACCTGTGAAAAATTGTTATAGACCTAGTCGTGGGCTAAGATTTCTTAACTTGTAAGTATCATATTTCACTTTAGAAGATTAGAAGTTATCAACTGAATATGAGTGCAAATAGATAGGGAGATAAGATTTGAAGGGCGTAGATTTGAATGTTTTTAGAGTGACAGGCTAAATTCTATCAAATTGGTTTAAAGTGAGGAAAATGGGTCACTAGTAGGTCCTATAGAGAGAGCACAGTGGATAATTTAGAACTAAGAGCCTAGAATATACTCAGCACTACTAATAACACATCTTGCACCAACCTTTAGACTAGTCAATGTTCTTTATGTCTGGACCAAAGGGTAAAGAATATTTATGCTCCTATTTTTCCTAATACAAAATTTTTAAGTTCTAAACAAAATGAATTTCTCAACTTATTACATTCATATTTATAAGGAGAAAGGATTTTAAATTAAAAATTTTATTCGTGTGCTTAAACATTTACTTGCATAATTTTGAAAGTTTAGTAAGATTAAATTTACTTTTGTTAAGTGATTTAAAATTAGCACTTTATTTTATTTAGTTTTATTTTAATTTTCTTAAATTTCCTCATAGGATCGATATCTGGGGTTTTTTAAAAGAAAATCCTATATTAATTGAAACGATACGTATACTTGCGTAGTAGTGTGTTTATTATAATTATCTATAAAATGCTTAAATCTTGCACACTAGCCACTTATTTTAAGGTTAACTTTACCTATCTTTGTAAGTTTAATTATCTGTGTAAATGTGGTCGGGTCAAGTTTTTGGCGTCGTTGCCGGGGAGATTAATTTTAAATTAAAAGAGAATTAAAACAAATATATAATATTTTTTTTTCAAAAAATTTTTATATTTTTGTATAGGACCTGAAGGTATAGTACCTTATGATTCTGAATTAGAATGAATTATAAGAAAATAAGAAAAGAGAAACAACTTCAAAATATTCAAGAAATGATGAATATACCTCGAAATAATCTTGAAATTATAATTGAAGATAATGAGCAACAAAATTTACAAAAACCTTTAAGGGAGTATGCTAGCCCTACAACAAATCTCTGTTGTGGCTGCAAACTCATTTAAACTTAAACCTACTATTATACAAATGGTGCAAAATAATCAATTTGGGGTATCACCAAATGATGATGCAAATTTACATCTTGCAAGTTTTTTAGAACTATGTGCTATTTTCGAATGTGATGGAGTATCAGATGATGCAATAAGACTTAGAATTTTTCCTTTTTTTTAAAGGATAAAGCTAATATGTGGTTAAATTCATTAGCTACAGGATCTATTAAAACTTGGGGAGAAATGGCACAAAAATTCCTAGCTAAATATTTTCCTCCTTTTAAAACTGCTAAACTTAGAAATGATATAACTTCATTTACTCAATATGAGGGAGAAACAATTTATGAAGCTTAGGAATGATTTAAAGAACTCCTTATGAAGTGTCCTCATCATGCATTACCAAATTGTTTAATCATTCAAACTTTTTATAATGCATTAGTAGGTTCCCTTAGATCTATAATTGATGCTGCTGCTGGATGTTCTTTAATAGCAAAATCATTTGATAAAGCTTATGTCTTAATTGAAGAAATGACAACTAATAATTTTTAATGGCCTTCAGAAAGATTAAATCCTAAAAGAGTGGCTAATATTTGTGAATAGTGAAAATTTACCTCAAGTGAATAGTGAATAGTGAAAATTTATGAAATATGAATAATTCTCCATCTTTAGAAACATTACAAGCCATAACTAGCAAAACTAATAACTCATATTCTAATTATTATAATCCAGGTTGGATGAATCACCCAAATTTTAACTAGAATAATGGAAATCCTCTTTGGGGAAGTAATCAGATAAACCAACTGAAAATTGGAATAATTAAGGAAAATCAAACTATCGACTTCCTTTTCCTCCTAGTTTTAATCAGCACTTTAAGAAAAAGATGTTGTCTATAGAAGAATTAATTTTACAAATGGGGAATCAATTATAATATCAAAATGCGGCAATTAGAAATATTAAGAATCAAATGGGACAAATTGCTAATGCAAGTAGTAATAGACCTCAAGGAACACTTCCTAGTATGTGGGAATAAATCCTAAAGATAATGTGCAAGAATAAATTAAAGCTGTTCAACTGAGAAGTGGAAAGGAATTAAAGGAAAGAACTCGAAATGAAGTTGAAAATGAGAAATAAATATAAGAAATAGAGAAACCTAAAGAAATTGATTCTGAAAAAGATGAGAAATATGTTTCATCAAAAAGAAATGAAGTAGAAAGAATACCACCTCCTTTTCCTCAAAGACTTAAACAACAGAAGCATGATAAAAAATTTTCAACATTTTTTAAAATATTCAAAAAGCTTACAATCAATATCCCATTTGCTGAAGCTTTGGAACAAATGCCTAGTTATGCTAAATTCATGAAAGATATATTAAATAGAAAAAGTAAATTCGAAGCTTATGAAATTGTTGCATTGAGTGAAGAATGCAGTGCAATAATTCAGAAAAAACTTCCTCAGAAGCTTAAAGATCCTGGAAGTTTCACTATACCATATGCTATTGGAGAAAAATTTTATGATAATGCCTTATGTGATTTAGGAGCTAGAATTAATCTCATGCCTTTATCCATCTTTAGAAGGTTAGACTTAGGAGAGATATCACCTACTACTGTTACCCTGCAATTGGCTAATCGATCTATTACTTATCCTAAAGGAGTTAGAGAATATGTATTAGTTAAAGTGGATGAATTTATCTTCCCTATAGACTTTATTGTATTTGATATGGAAGAAGATAAAGAGATTCCTATTATTGTAGGAAGACCTTTTCTTGCTACTAGTTGAGCTAGGATTGATGTGCAAAAAGGGGAGTTAACCATGAAAGTCAATGATCAGGAAGTAACATTTAATGTTCTTAAATCTATGAGGTATCCTGTTAACGAAAAGTGTTATATGATGGATATTTTGATTACATAATAGCTAAACATTATCATGAAAAGTGTGAAGTTATTTCTGAGGAAAAAGTTGAAGAGTTAAATAATCAATAAGAAATACAAAATATAAATAAAAATGGTTCTGAAAATTGTAATTATATTCATAAAAATTCGGAAGTTTTAAATACTACTGAAAATAGTGAATCTACAATACATTTAATTGAAAAGGCTCCTAAACATGAATTAAAAGTATTACCTACTCATTTAAAGTATGCTTTTTTAGGGAATTCATCAACCTTACATGTAATAATATCTTCTGAATTAACTAAAGATTAGGAAAATAAATTAATAGAAACTTTAAAAAATTATAAAAAAAACTTTTGGATGGACAATAACAGATATAAAAGGAATAAGCCCTTTTATCTGTATGCATCAAATTCTAATGGAAGAAGATTATAAACCAAGTGTTGAACCTCAAAGAAGATTAAATCCACAAATGAAAGAGGTATTAAAGAAAGAAATTTTAAAATGATTAGATGCTGGAATTATTTATCTTATATCTGATAGTTCTTGGGTTAGTTCAATTCATTGTATTCCAAAGAAAGGGAGAGTGACTGTTGCTATAAATGAAAATAATGAATTAATTGAAACAAGACAAGTCACTGGGTGGTAAATTTATATCGATTATAGAAAATTAAATGCTGCTATTAGAAATGATCATTTTCCTTTACCTTTCTTAGATCAAATGTTCGATTAGCTGGACACTCATATTTTTATTTTTTTGATGGATATTCTGGTTACCATCAAATTCTGATAACTCTTGAAGATAAAAAAAGACTACATTTACTAGTCCTTATGGAACTTTTGCTTTTCGAAAAATGTCTTTTAGGTTATGTAATGCACCTGCAACTTTCTAGAGATGTATGTTTTCTATTTCTATGATTTAGTTGAATGAAATTAAATTTTTATGGATGATTTTTCTGTGTTTGGAACCTCTTTTGATTCTTGTTTGGATCATTTAATTAAAGTATTAAAACATTGTGAAGAAACAATTTTGGTTCTAAACTGGGAAAAATGTCAATTTACGGTTATAGAAGGAATTTTTTTAGGACATAAAATTTCTAAAAATGGTATGGAAGTGAACCAAGAAAAAATTCCAATTATTATTGGATTACAGCCTCCTACTTGAGTAACAGCTGTAAGAAGTTTTTTCAGACATGTTGGATTTTATAGAAGATATTAAGAATTTTTCTAAAATTTTTAAACCACTATGCCATCTTTTGGAAAAGACACTAAATTTGATTTTAATGAAAATTACTTAAAAGCTTTTAATTCATTAGAAGAAAAATTAATTACAGCACATGTTATTGTTTCACCTAATTGGGAAAAATTATTTAAATTGATGTGTTATGTTAGTGACTATGCTATTGGAGCTGTTTTAGGTCAAAAATATGATAAAAATTTTAAATGTTAAATACTATACCAGTATAACCCTTAATGAAGCTCAAATTAATTATTCTACTACTAAAAAAGAGCTATTGACAATAGTATATGCTTTTGATTACTTGGAACAAAATATATATTCCATATAAATCATTCTGGTGTTAAGTATTTAATAACAAAAAAAGATGTTAAACCAAGGTTAATTAGATGGGTTCTACTCTTACAAGAATTTGATTTTCATATAGTGGATAGAAAAGGTACTGATAACCAAATTGCTAACCATTTGTCTAGAATTGAAAATGATAAAAATTTTGAAGAAGACATTAATGATTATTTTCCTGACGAACAACTTTATGCGATTTCTAAGTGGCAAGTTCCATGGTATGCTGATATGGTTAATTACTTAGCTAGTAATATTTTACCATATGGATTAACTAGCCATTCATACATGATTCAAATTTTTATTTTTTGGATGATCCCTATTTATTTAAACAATGTAAAGATTCTATTATTCGAAGATGTGTTCATAATAATGAAACTAATGAAATTATTCACAAATGTCATAACTCAGAATTTGGAGAACATTGCATTTAAATTTTTACAATATGAATTCTATTGGCATACATTATTTAAAGATGTTAAGAAATATATAAAAGCTTGTGATCGATGTCAAAGAATAGGAAATATTTCTAGAATAGATGAAATGCCTCTGAATTTTACCTTAGAAGTGAAATTTTTTATGTATGGGTTTTGGATTTTATGGGACGATTTGTACCAACTTCTGGACAAATTTATATATTATTAGTCGTTGATTATGTTTCTAAATGGAATGAAGCTATAGCTTTACCTCATTGTAATGCTAAAGGTGTTTCAAAATTTTTAATCAAAAAGATTTTTACTAGATTTGAAATACCAAGAATTATTATTACTGATGAGGGAAGTCACATTAAGAATATTAAGATTCAAAGATTACTTAGAAAATATAGAATTAAGCATAAAATTGCTACAACTTATCACCCTCAAACTAGTGGAATGGCAGAACTCTTAAATCGAGAAATCAAAAGAATTTTAGAGAAAACTGTAATTCCTAAAAGAACTGATTGGGTTGACATACTTGATTCTGCATTATGCTCTTATAGAACTGCTTATAAAGCTCTTATAGGTATGTCACTTGAATTAGAACATAAAACTTATTGGGAGATAAAAGAATTTAATTATAATCTAAAGCATGCTAGAGAAAATAGATTGTTACAATTAAATGAGCTTGATGAAATTAGAAATGAGTCTTATGAGAATGGTAGAATTTATAAAGAGAAGATGAAGAATTTACATGATAAAGTGATTTTAAAGAAGAATTTTGAGCCTGGACAAGAATTTTTATTATATAATACACAATCGAAATTATTTCCCCGGAAATAAAAGTCTAAATGGATGGGGGCTTATATTGTTGAAAAAGTTTATCCTTATGGAGCAATGGATATAAGAGATATAAAGACTGATTATTTTATTTAAAGTAAATGGGCAAAGATTGAAACCTTATATTGGGGAAAACATGTCGTATTATAAAGAATCAATAGAACTGAGTCAGTTTGAATAAGACTTATGGATAAGTCGGGCTGACGACGTTAAACCGAGCACTTTATGGGAAGCAACCCATATTTTTGTTGACTTGATTTGATTTAAGTTGATTGTTTTAGGATGTGATCATCCTTTTGATTTATACAAATTATTTAACACCTTATGAAGATTAAATATACTTAGAACCTTTAAAAATTTGACGCAAGGCAAAATGATATTTTTTTTGGATATTGGCGCTTAGGCGCCAGAATTCGCGCCTAAGTGCTGGACACATGCTATACTGGCGCTTAAGCACCAGAGTTACAGGACGTGGTAAAAACCACCAAATTATAGTTCTGACCCATTCTTTTTCTATAAAACGTCCTATCTTCATCCCCAATGAGTATCCCCTCCATTAATTAACTAGAAAAGCCAAAATTTAGAGAGAGATAAGGATTTGTTAGATTCCATGGAGAATAAAAATATGAGTTTAGAGAGAAATGATAAATTTGTGCACAATGATTCTCAAACTTAGTTCAATGAATATTTAGCAATGTGTTTGGAGAAGATGATCAACCATTTTGAGAATATTGAAGAGGAGTTGCTACTTCTAAGACATAGGATGCATGAGATGTACCATCAATATGAGCATATGAAATGGGAAATGAAGCGTCAATCTAATCATATGGCTGCTTTTAAAGATTATCAGATAACTATGTATGCCAAGAACAACTGGATTGAAGAGAAAACATCCCTGGAATTTCCTCGTGCCCCTTTCTTTCACTCCTTTATTCGAACCAATCTACCATGCGATGGGGAAAGTGAAGGTTCTAATCACATTGAGCGAGGTTTTAAGAAAATGAAGGGTGTTATGTAATTGTGTTATTGTTTGTGTTGTTTATTTGAAGTTAGATCTATATGATGATTGTGTACTTGTAAATCTTTTTTGTATGTTAAATCTTGTGTTAAAGTGTGAGTTTGTATTTTCTGTTTTTGTTGAACTTAATATTGAATATATGGAATGAAATTGAAGTGATTTGTGTAAATCTCGTCTTAGAATGTTGAAATTTGATCTAACATTGCATTCCTTTTGGTTGATAAAATTAGAGGAATTGATTGAGTTTGCTAATAAATATTGGGCTTACAGGTGTTAGACTTGCTTAGGATATTTGAAAAAAATGAAAATTAAAAAAAATAAAAAAATTTTGCAAGTCTGGCGCCTAGGCGCCAAACTTTGCGTACAGGTGCCAGTTCACCTTAACTGGCCAAATTCACGATTCAAACCAGCCCACGCCATTTTTGACACCTAAGCTCCTTCATCCTCCTCTATTTCACGAAAAACAGTGCTAGGGTTCCTTCTAGAGCTCCATTTGTAAAGTTTCAAGGATTGAAAACACCAGATCTCATCATCTTGTGGTTAGATATTCACTTTGGCTGAGATATATTGCAAATCTACCATGGATTTCTCAAAGTTTGGAAGAGAACAAAAATTTTCATATATTTTTTATTTCTTAGTGAAGAATCCATGGAGTTAGGATGCATTTAGCTTGAAAAAGTTTAGAAGAGATCTATTATCTTAATTTCAGAACTTAATTAGTATTTCTCTTGATTTTTAGGATGGCCCCTAAATCTAAGAGAGGAAAGGAGAGAGAAGATTTTGATCGATCTAAGTTCGTTAATATTAACATACAGATGCGTTATAATGAGTTTTCCGCCACCAAAAAGTTTGCTACAGAGAGATGTTTTCATCACCTTGATGGAGCAATAGAGAATGTGATCATAGCGTGCAACTCGAAAAAGTTCTGCTATTTCACTGTGAACCCCGATAAATATATGTGCGCCAAAAAACTTGGTCCCGCACCGATATATATATGTGCTGATGATTTAGATATGAAAATTATGATTTTATAATATGGGATACTACTCAAGTATACGTATCGTTTATCAAGTAATATAGGACTTTTTGATTAAGCCCCGAGATACCGAACCCACAGGGAAAATATGAAAATCTTTAAAGGAATCAGAAAATTATCTTTTTACTTTTTTTTTAATGTCTTTTGAAAGTATGTCTTGATTTTGAAAAGTTTTGAAAGTTGATTTGTCTTTTGAAATTTCCTTAATAAAATGTTAAGCAAGAAAATAAAATTACAATAACTAATAACACTGTATGTAAAACACTAATAACTAGAATATCTTTTTCTTTCCTTTTATGAAGTAGTGATAATTATTAAAGTATTGTTGTGGAAGTATTTAAATTTGTTGTGACAGATAGAAGCAAATGTGTTCTTTACCCTTACTTGGTTCTATAAAGAACATAGGTTAATTTGAGATTTTTATCATTTTGAACATGGTTAGGCAGGGAAGATACCAGTCTCTCACTCTAGAGTTCCCTCGATTCCCACCAACTAGGGGCTAACTTCTCATAACAAAACTCAAAACTTCTAACCAAATTAGGGGGTTTTAGCCTGCCACTCTAAAATCCTCTAATTTTACTCCCTTCCATAAAAATATCTTCTAATATTACATTCAATTATATTGACTACAATTCTCACTGATATAATTGCATGTGATTCTTATTAACTTTTATGAGACAATACCGCATTGGATCTTACATAATCTCAAGAAATTCTACAACTTAGCAGGCCAAATTAAGAAGTAAACAAAGTTTTCAGAATCAATCTTCACAACTTCTTCCAACTTTAAACACTTATACTTTCCACAACAATTCTCTATAAACTAATTACTTCTCCATTTAAGAAAAAAAATATAAAGTAACTACTCATAATGCATTGAGAAATACAAAAACACATTGATTTGAAATTAAAAATCATAAGAAATACAACAAACAAAAACAAGTATTAATTAAAAAACTAAATGTAAGAGCAAAAGTAAACACTTATCTGAAAATTCTCTCCACAAAACTCAGAAAGTTCCTCTGAAACTTTAACTCTTCACTAAACTACTCCTCAGAGAGGATCTCCCCACTCTGATGACTCAGAATAAACTACAGACTTCAATAGAAACTAAACTAAAAGAAAGAAAAGAAGTGGGATGAAGAAGACTTCACTCCGACCCTTTTCTACTTTCTACTATCTACTCCTACTCTTAATAAAAATTCTCACAAAATAAAAGTAAAATATTGTAAAAACTCTCTTCAAAATGAAAGTGGAAGAGCACTTAGTCATTCCTAAGACCCTCTTTAAAAATTAAACCAAAAGGTGCCTTGGTGTCTCTTCAAAATGTGTCCAGATTCAATGTATCCACCAAAGAATGCACCCCTTCATTCAAACTTGTCACCCAAAGGAAGTTATGGAAGTTACCACCAAGAGTTGCATCCCATTCCCTTTGAAATTTGTGCCAAATTCCTTTAGATTTTGATTTTTAACTGTGGCGACTAAGCGCCAACCCAGCGGCGCTTAGCCGCCATAGGCCCAAATTTTCATTTTTCATTTTTTTTGCTCCAAATTTGATCTAATTTTGCTCATTTCATCATGACCATCCATTGTCATCATACCTGCAAGAAAAAACACAAAATACCTTCCATTAAAGTGCAATATCATTAAAAATAGGTATAAAAATATGCATAAAAATACTATATATTTTAGGTGTATTAAAATCCCCCAAACTTAAAATGTTACTTGTCCTCAAGTGACAGTAATCTCATAGAATATTTTAGTATGCAAATTATGTAATGAGTTTCTTAGGAAGATAACAAAATTTTGTTCTAGAAATGGAATAGTCCAACTTAGAAAAAATTTCAGTAATTAAAACCAACTTAAAGTTTAGAAAGTTCTTAAGTAAAGGAAAATGACAAATATAAGTTTCTATCTAATTCAGAAATATTTGTAGATTCTTCAAAATATAGGACTCAAACACTTATTTTTCTCCATTCAAAATCTTTATTTGAAAATAATTTTACTTACTATATTATAACCTTAAGCCTTAAATTTTCTCTGAAATTATATCTTAAACTTTAGGTATGAAACCAATTTTTGATTAAGCCCTTAAATCCTTAAGTTCTCCTCCCTTTTCATTTACTATTTTTCACTTTTTCTTTTCTTTTTCTTTTTCCCTTTTTTTTATAAGGCAAGGATTACTATATCTGGATAGGCTTTTAATGATTTTGAATTCCACCCTTCCATTTAAAATAAAATTCATATATACATCTTTCACTTAAAAATCATAATAATAATATTTGAAAATTACTCTTCAATAAAAGAAATTTAAGCTTTGAAGAATAAAAGTCAAATCTTTTATTTATCCAAAAATACAAAACTTCTTACTAAAGTTAGTTTAACTTTATTTAACACCTCTTCATTAAGAAAATTTTAACTTTAAGTTTTTCATGATTACTATAAAGTTTAACTAAATTCTTTTATTCATTTCTATATTCAAATTTTTTGTTCCCCTAATATAACTTCATGTACACAATTGTTCTCAATCAAAAATAAGATTTATTTTAAGTATTCTTGAGAATCAAATAAAAGTTTAGGTTTTTGAAAATCTTTGTTTTAAAACCCCCCCAAACTTTAATTTTTAGTTAAGATAAAACATTTAAGCATAAGAAATGATACATGGGTGAGAAATAAAAACTGACATATCATGCTTGCAGGAATTTTTATTATCCTAATATGCAAGTGTAACAATTTAAATAACAGGAGTAAAATGAAATCAAATTTAGTTTTTCAATATAATTTTTTATACAGATAAAAGTAAAAATTTCAAAAAGACTACTACAGTAGTGGAGGTTTTTAAAACAAATACACACCAACTAAAATAACACACTGATACAGATAACAGAAATTTTAAATATGTAGTTTCCTAAGTGGAAGTTCCCAATAGTGGTTTAGAATCTCCTAACAGTTTTTGAATTAAAGTACACACTACTAAAAACTCTGACCTAACATACACAAAAAAACATTTACTATTACACATCACCACCACAAAGCAACATATAAAACATCAATACAACAACAACAACAACAATACATCTGAATATGCATAACAGAAAAATAATACAAACTACAGTCTGCATACTATCAAGGTTCACATCACAACACAATGATCAAACTAAATACTAAACAAAACACACATCAGTACATCAACAACAACACCACAACGAAAACAAATAACACAAATCTACTCATCATCCTCATCATCTTCATCATCCTGCTCGTTCCAATCCCTTGATGGCACATAAGGTATGTAGAATGGATGAGGGAGCATCTCAGCACTCTGATCACCTCTAATCGGTCTATCCAAATATTGCTGATAACTCTCCTCATACTCTTCATGTTTCACAATATATGCTTCCACATTATCCACTTTACCATCAATATCTCTAACATGCTCACGAGTAAGACTCACTTTCTTCAAAATCTTTCTTAACAAACTATTCTGTGAATCTGTAGATGATGAAGCACGTGAAGTAGTAGCACGAGAAGTAGATATAGAAGAAGCAGAAGCAGAAGAAGCCCTACCAAATACTCCTCTCCAACCAAACTCTGAATGTACAATATAAGCACCAACATTGACACTGGTAATTGGTCCCAATTGCTGAAGTACCTCTTCCCAGGTTTCAAACTTCACTCCAGATCGTTCACATAATGAATGAATCAAGGAAGAAAATCCCATACTTACAGTAGTGGTTGATCTAGCACAGTTCAAAACATAACCATAAATTATACTTCCAATGTCAATAGGCTTCCCTTGCTGAATGCAATGATTCAACACAACTCTTTCTTTCGTTACTTCACTAGTATGACTCAAAGGTAACAATTTAGATGAGATAAAATAATGCCACGCCTTAGAAGTGGCATTCAATTTGGAAGCAAGAAAGTTCACTCTTTTATCATTCGTTATTTTCCATAATCCTCTTCCATCAGTCAGAAATTCCATGATATCATCTAATTCTCCTTCCGTAGGATGATAGTTAGAATAAAAATAGAACATGTCAGGAGGTAGTCCATAAAAAGTGTTGATTGCCCCTGAAGAAAATTTGACCTCATGCCTCCTAACCATCACTTGATTCTCTTCTGCAGCAGGCAAATTTGCATAAAATTCTCTCGACTACGTAAACAACCGCAACAACGTGAGAAGCAACAATAATTCTCCCAATTCCTTCTAACAATCATATCTTCAATTACTTCTCCTGGCTTACTAAATACATGCTCAGGAATCAACTTACGTGACAGCAGTGCATCAACGTATCATTCCTCAGTCCTCGTGCTAACAAATTTATCATAATCAAATCTAGCCTTTTCTCTCGCACACTTTGACTTTCTAAAAATTCACAAAAAATTCACCATAAATTCCAAAATCAAACTAAACTTGCTAAATTACCTTCCAAAAGATATTTTCACTAAATCAAAGCAATTTTTCAAGTTTTTCCTTGAATTTTCACCTTGAATAGTGATTTTAGATTTTCCAAAATGTACTCAAAATACATGGTGAAAATAAAAAAAAAATTTACTTAGGAGTAGTGCTCTTACCTCAAAAAATCCAAATCTAACAATTTTTGTTGAGATCGGCTCTTAAACGATCCACAATATGATGCCCTAGGCTCCTCTTTCGCGATAAACCGAAGGTTGAAGACAATGAGGTGGTTTAGAAATGGCAATTTTCGTGTTTTTAACTGCTGGGAACCAATTTTCGTGAACTGGTACCTAAGCGTGAACCCCTCAGCGCTTAGCCGCAAAATTTGGTGCTTAAGCGCCGGCACTCTGGTGCTTAAGCGCCGGCACTCTGGTGCTTAGCCGCCAGTACCCCGATTTTCACAATTAAGGTATATGCACTAAATCACTTTGTTAATCACCCTTAATTACTCCAGAATAATTATTTCTCCCCACATAAATCTTCCAATATTCCAAATCAAAATTTAATATTCATTGATTCCACACAAATTTCACACAAATACAAACATACATTAAAATAAACATAACACTTAATACAATTCTAGAATTTCTACCCAAACATAAAGGATGAATTTCTCTAAATACAAGAGACTTTAATCTCAAACTGATAAGTATACATCTCTAGGATGTAACCATCACATCATCAGGCTTAGTTAATACTTAAATATAAACACTAAACACACCAAACATAACACACATGAACACTAAACATAACACATAAGAACACTAAACAAATAAGAACAAAGCACTCTTAATTCCATTCTCCATTAGGCAGATTATATCCCGAACCATTATGATTCTCATTTGACCCTTCTAGAATATAAATCTGATAAAACGGGCGATAATTGTTCATCCTTAAATCACTTCTTCAATCCATTTGTTCTTCGGAAACATCGCCTTATCCGCTTCTTCCACGTACCTTGAATGACTGAATCACATCTTGAGTTATCATCCCATGTGCTCCAAATGCAGGTTACTTTCATGGATTTTTGTTTCCATTGAAGTTACTCGGGCTTCAATTTTTGCAATTATTTCAGCAATCCCTTGAATACTAACAGCGAGATATCCATTGAATAACTCTTTAACACTGTCACTAACAAACTTACTCTTGTTAGAATCTTGCTTCTTCTTAATCTCATTCTCCCAGGAAGACATGATGCACTCAAAACTCTCTTCTTAAGACTCAGAAATTAAAATAGGACATTGGACAAGTGTTTCTCTTAAATAAGGTCCTTTTTATAGACTTGGGAAGTGCTAAAACTGCCCCAAGACGTCTTAAAACTCCAAAATAACTTCCAAAACCACTCCCCCACAATCTAGGCTTCTAGAACCTCATTTTTCACGTTTTTTATAACTGCAGCGCCTAAGCGCTAACCAGTCGGCGCTTAGCCGCCAATGCTCAATTTAGCACAGGTCTGCTAAGTGTCCAAATTTTCATTTTGACTTCTATAAATCATCAATTAAGATCAAATAAACTCTAATATAGTTTAAAAACTCCAAATTACTACCACTAAAAATATAAAAATAAACCAAACAAAGCAAACAAAGCACACAAAATAAACATAAAGCAAAACACACTGATAATTATGGGTTGCCTCCCACAAAGCGCTTATTTTAACGTCTTCAGCCCGACATACCCAGAACTCATTATGAGTGATCCAACAATAAATTATTATCAGATTTAGATTTATTGACTGAAAAAAATGGTTTAAGTCTATGTCCGTTAACTTTCAATATTTTTCCAGTCTTAGAATCTTGAATATCTACAGCTCCATAAGAATAAACTTTTATCATAATAAATGGACCCATCTACCTGGACTTAAGTTTTCTAGAAAATATTCTCAATCTAGCATTATACAGTAAACCTTTTTGTCCTGGTACAAGATTTTTAGTAAGAATCTTCCGATCATGCCATAAATTCATCTTTTCCTTATAAATCTTAGCCTTTTCATAAGATTCATTCCTTATTTCTTCAAGCTCATTCAATTACAATAATCTCTTTTCAGCAGCATCTTTCAAATTAAAATTGAACACTTTAATAGCCCAATATGCTTTATTCTCAAGTTCAATAGGTAAATGACAAGCTTTTCCAAAAATCAGCCTATATGGGGACATTCCTATAGGTGTTTTGTAAGCAGTCCTACAGGCCCACAAAACATAATCCAGTTTGATTGACCAATCCTTTCTATTTGGATTAACAATTTTTCCAATATTCTTTTAATTTCACGATTGGATAATTCAACCAAACCATTTATCTGCGGATGATAAGCAGCATCAATGCGATGATTAATATGATATTTCTTTGCTAACTCATCTTCTTGCTTATGTTCTCATTCTTCTCTTTCAGCTTTCTCTTCATAAGTTGATTTGAAATGACATTCACTTAAATATTAAATAACATCCATCCTATAACACTCATCTTCCTTACCTCTAGCAAGCTATTTCATCGATTTTGAAATATTAAACGTAACAGTCTGATCATTAACCCTCATCGTTAATTCCCCTTTTTGCACATCTATCATGGCTCTACCTGTAGCTAGAAAAGGTCTCCCCAAAATTATGGGTATCTCTTTATCTTCCTCCATATCTAACACAATGAAATCCACAAGAAAAATAAATTGATCCACTTTTACCAAAACATCTTCTATAACTCCTTTAGGATATGTGATCGAACGATCTGTTAATTGCAGAGTGATAGTAGTTGGGGTTATTTCTCCTAGTCCAGTCTTTTGAATATTGATAGAGGCATAAGGTTAATTCTTGCACCCAAATCACATAAATCTCTTCCACATAATCTTTCACTGATTGCACATGGAATTGTGAAACTACCAGGATATTTAAGTTTTTCAGGAAACTTTTTCTGAATTATCACACTGCACTCCTCACTAAGTGCAACAGTCTCATTTTCTTCAAACTTCCTCTTCTTATTAAGAATATCCTTCATAAATTTTGCATAGCTTGGCATTTGTTTTAAGGCTTCAGCAAATGGAATATTAATGGTAAGCGTCTCTAATATCTCCAAGAATTTTGAAAATTGCTTATCCAACTTTTGTTGACGATGTCTCTGAGGAAATGGATGTGGTGGTTTTTCTAAATCAACCTTAGGTGGAGAAAAAGGTCTTTCAAAACCTTTTGGTATGTCTTCCAATCTCTTCTTTCTCTATTTTAGTTTCTTTTTTAACTCTACCTTCCAATTCTTTTCCACTTCTCAGTTGAATTGCTTTTACTTGTTCTTTATTCTTTTCTCTTGGATTCACTTCAGTATTACTTGGAAGCATTCCTTGGGATCTATTACTTAAGGCATTTGCAATTTGTCCCAATTGATTTTTTATATTTCTGATGGTTGCTCCTTGAATTTGTAATTGATTTTCCATATGTGATACTACTTCTTCCATAGACAACTTCTTCTCTTTATATTGTAAAGCATTGTTATAATTAGAAGGATAAGTTAATCTATTATTATTATTACCTTGGTTGTTCCAATTCCCCAATGTGTTTACTTGGTGGTTCCCTCATTGTTGATTAACACCACCCTGATTATTGTTTTTCCAGTTAAAATTTGGATGATTCTTCCAACTTGGGTTATAATAATTAGAATATGGGTTGTTAGGTTTGATTATAGCATTCACAATTTTTGGTGAAGAATAAGAATCAACCATTTAGCCTAATGAATTTTCTTCAATCATGAGATTTGACAGGGAAAAATTCATCCCAAATTGGTCTATCTTCCTTGATACAGCAGCAACTTGATTTGCTAACATTGTAAAAGCATCATTTTCATAAACACTGGCTACCTTTTTAGGATTTAACCCTTCAGAAGACCATTGAAAATTATTAGTAGTCATTTCTTCAATTAAAGCATAAGCATCAGAAAATGGTTTAGACTTTAATGATCCACCAGCAGCAGCATCGATGATTGATCTAAGAGATCCAACTAATCAATTATAAAATGTTTGAATTATTAAGGTATCGTATGATAAGGACATTTTCTGAGGAGATCTTTAAATCTTTCCCATGCATCATATATTGATTCCCCTTCAAACTGACAAAAAGATGTTATATCATTTCTCAACTTAGCAGTCTTAGATGGTGGGAAATATTTAGCAAGGAATTTTTATGACAGTTCACCCCAAGTTCTTATTGATCCAGGTGGTAGCGAATGTAACCATATTTTAGCTTTATCTCTTAGTGAGAAAGGAAAAAGTTTAAGTCTAATAGCATCATCTGAAACACCATCGTATTTAAAAGTAGCACACAACTCTAGAAAATTAGCAAGATGCAAATTATGATCTTCAGTTGTTGCTCCCCCAAACTGATTATTAGACACAAATTGGATAATAGTAGATTTAAGCTCAAAAGAATTAGCAGCTATAGCAGGGTTTTGAATACTACCACAAAGCTCATCTACTGTAGGGTTAACAAAATCTCTTAAAGGTCTTAATTCTTGATGGATGCCTACATTTTGTTTTTGATGATTTATCATTTCTTCAATATTTTTATCTTTTTCTGTATTTTTAATTTTTCTGTATTTTTCTGATAGTTCTTTCTAATTTAGAATCATAAGGCACAAGTCCCTCACAACCTGAACTACGCATACAACAATAAAACAAAACAAAGTAAAATAAAAATTTTAAATTTCTTAATTCTCTTTAAAATGCAATTTAATTATTTTTCCCCTGCAACGGCACCAAAGAACTTGACTCTGCCAGATAGATATATGTGCGCCAAAAAACTTGGTCTCTCACCGATATATATATGTGCTGATGATTTAGATATGAAAATTATGATTTTATAATATGAGATACTACACAAATATACGTATCATTTATCAAGTAATATAGGACTTTCTGATTAAGCCCTGAGATATTGAACCCACAGAGAAAATATGAAAATCTTTAAAGGAATCAGAAAATTATCTTTTTACTTTTTTTAATGGCTTTTGAAAGTATGTCTTGATTTTGAAAAGTATTGAAAGTTGATTTGTCTTTTGAAATTTCCTTAATAAAATGTTAAGCAAGAAATTAAAATTATAATAACTAATAACACTGTATATAAAACACTATTAACTGGAATATCGTTTTCTTTCCTTTTATGTAGTAATAATTATTAAAGTATTGTTGTGGAAGTATTTAAATTTATTGTGACAGATAGAAGCAAATGTGTTCTTTACCATTACTTGGTTCTATAAAGAACATAGGTTAATTTGAAATTTTTATCATTTTGAACATGGTTAGGCAGGGAAGATACCAGTCTCTCACTCTCGAGTTTCCTTGATTCCCACCAACTGGGGGCTAACTTCTCATAACAAAACTCAAAATTTCAAATCAAATTAGGGGGTTTTGGCCTGTCACTCTAAAATCCTCTAATTTTACTCCCTTTCATAAATATATCTTCTAATATTGCATTCAATTATATTGACTACAATTCTCACCCATATAATTGCATGTGATTCTTACTAACTTTTATGAGACAATACCGCATTGGATTTTACATAATCTCAAGAAATTCTACAACTTAACGTGTCAAATTAAGAAGTAAACAAAGTTTTCAGAATCAATCTTCACAACTTCTTCCAACTTTAAACACTTATACTTTCCACAACAATTCTCTATAAACTAATTACTTCTCCATTTAAGAAATAAAAATATAAAGTAAACTACTCAGAATTCATTGATAAAATACAAAAACACATTGAATTGAAATTAAAAATCATAAGAAAAACAACAAACAAAAACAAGTATTAATTAAAAAACTAAATGTAAGAACAAAAGTAAACACTTATCTGAAAATTCTCTCCACAAGACTCTGGAAGTTCCTCTGAAACTTTGACTTTTCACTATACTACTCCTCAGAGCGGATCTCCCAACTCTGATAACTCAGAATAAACTTCAGACTTCAATAGCAACTAAACTAAAAGAAAGAAAAGAATTGGGAAGAAGAAGACTTCACTCTGAACCTTTTCTACTTTCTACTCTCTACTCCTACTCTTAATAAATACTCTCACAAAATAAAAGTAGAATACTGTAAAAAAACTCTTCAAAATGCAAGTGGAAGAGCACTTAGTCATTCCTAAGACTTTCTTTAAAAATTAAACCAAAAGGTGTCTTGGTGTCTCTTCAAAATGTGTCCAGATTCAATGTATCCACCAAAGAATGCACCCCTTCATTCAAAGTTGCCGCCCAAAGGAAGTTATGGAATTTACCACCAAGAGTTGCATCCCATCCCCTTAGAAATTGGCACTAAATTCCTTTACATTTCGATTTTTAACTGTGGTAGCTAAGCGCCAGCCCAGCGGCGATTAGCCGCCTGTGCCCAAATTTTCATTTTTCATTTTTTTGCTCCAAATTTGATCCAATTTTGTTCCTTTCATCATGACCATCCATTTTCATCATACCTGCAAGAAAAACATAAAATACCTTTCATTAAAGTGCAATATCATTAAAAATAGGTATAAAAATGTGCATAAAAATACTATATATTTTAGGTGTATCACACTGATGTTGTAATCATTCATATTGTTCGTGAATTTTATCTGAATGTTTCTGCAGTAGTTGATAATGAACTATTTGTTCGAGCTAAGGAAGTTGAGTTAACTCAAGAGAGGATTAACATGTTATATGGTCTGCCTCTTATTACTGACAGTTTCTATTCAGAATATACTCCATCTAAGTCTGAGCTTGATAGTATTATCCATTATTTGACTGATGGATTTGGAGCATGGAAGATCAGAAATGTTAAGAAGGTAAATTTTTCTTCTGCCTCACTCAATGTTACTTCTAAAGCTTGGCAGTTTTTCATTTCTACTCTTCTCCTTCCCTCTAATAATTTAAGTGAAGTTACAAAAGAACGAGCTGTTCTGAACTATTGTATTCAAGCGATGAAGCCAATTGATGTTGGGTCTATTATTTTTGATGTTATTAGTTCTTCTGCAAGAGGTAGTAGTATTTTTTGGCTAGGCTTTCCCTCTCTTATTTTCTCCTTACGCAAGTAATCTTATGTAAAATATGATTACTCTGAAGAACAGTTGAAGCCTTTAAAAACTATTGGGAAGGCTAATGTCGATTTTTATGGAAAACCTAAAGGTATAGTACCTAGTTCACCATCTACTTCAATGCCTTCTACTTCTACACCATCAGCATCCACTGCTACTGAGGCTCCGCCCGGATTCTGGGATGTTATGAGTGAAAGATATTTGGAGCGTCAGAGTGATATGTTTTTGATGCAGTGTCTTATGGAAGATATGGATAAAAAATTTGATCATATGGCAGATTAAGTTCAGAGGAAAAGCGATTATGATGCTGATTATGATGAAGCTTTGGTAAAGTTTCTTAAGGGAGATCAGACTGTTAATTTCCCTGCTTGCCCAAGATTTTCACCCTATACAGGCCCAAGAATTATTGATTCTGATATCCAATTTGATGATGATGATGATGATGACGAGACTGAGGCTGATGACTAGACTTCTTATTATGACGTAGTACTTATCCTTTATGATGTTTTTTTATTTCATGTATCTTTTATTTTCTATGTTTAGACTCTGATGGTTGTGTAGGGATGTTTGAGGACTTATGTTATTTATCACTGTGACTTTTTGTTGATGTGTTTATTTAGTATTAAATCAGTGCTAGAAAAATGTGTTAGTTTTTAAATGCTTTTCATAAAGTTACTTTTCTGTATTACTTTTTACACCTGCAACTATTCTCCTGCTTAAAAATACACTTTAATTTTTTTCCTTATTTATGCTTATTATAAACTTTAGATTACAAAATGATTTAAAAATTAAGTGTGTGTGTGGGGGGGGGGGCGATGTTTCAAATTTAAACCTTACTTGTTTTCCAAAATACTACAAATAGTTTTGTACTTTACTTCTAATGATTATTGTTATGCAGAGTCATCTTAAGAATGATAGAATTTTAAGTATAAAAATGGAATAAGGTAACTTCGTTGAATTTTTTAGTGAAAATGGTGAACCTAAATTTGAGAATATTTAGTAGAAAGCTTGGGAGAATGAATAACTATCTTTAGTAGGAAGTATTTTATTTTTGGAAAACAAAGGATTCTTAGAATTTTTATTTTAAAACATTTAAGGCTCTTTTAGAAAATATTTATATATATACATATTTTCAAGAGAAGGAAAGTAATAAGTTTTAACTTCAGAAGATGATGGTGGAATTCAAAATCATTTAAGGACTTCTTTAGATATAGTAATCCTCACATATAAAAAAAAAGATAAAAAAGATCCTGAAAAAAAAAGAAAAGAAAAAACTAAGAAGAAAAGAAAAAAAGAAAAAGAAGATGAGGAGAAGCTTGAGGAGAGGTCCTAATCAAAAATTTGTTTCACTTAAGTCTTCTAAAGTAAATAACTTAGAATAATCGTAAGCTTGGTTTTTACATTTATATAAATTATTTTTAAGAGAGTTCTTAAGTCTAGAAAGTAAAGTTTATAGAATCTGAAATCCTGAACATATAACTCTGGGTAGGACTCGGAAGTTTGGCTTCTGTCCCTGAAAATGTGAAATCCCAGACATATAACTCTGGGTAGGACTCAAAAATATGGCTACTGTCCTGAAATTGTGAAATCCCGGACATATAACTCCTGGTAGAACTTGGAAATATGGCTCCTGTCCCCAAAAATGTGAGATCCCGGACATATAACTTCCCTAAAAATGTGAAATCCTGTACATATAACTCTGGGTAGGACTCAGAAATATGGCTCCTGTCCTCGAAAATGTGAGATTCCGGACATATAACTCCGACTGGGACTCGGAAATATAGCTCTTGTTCCCGAAAATGTGAGATCCCATACATATAACTCTGGGTAGGACTCTGAAATATGACTCGTGTCCCCAAAAATGTGAGTGGAAAAGATTAGGATTGAACATATCTTAAATGATGAGAAAGGATTAAGATTGAACTTACCCTAAATATGTGTTGAGAAAGAATAGTACATAGCCTATCCCAAAGAATGTATATGTGTACTGAGAAAGGAGTAGGCACAAGCCTATCCCAAAGAATGTGCATGTGTGCTAGAAAGGAGTAGGAACAAGCCTATCCCAATGAATATATAAAAAAATTTGAGAAAAATGAGTGAAACATTAGTGGAATATATGAAAATACGGAAACTGGTAGGAGTATAAAACAAAAACTCTCTTCTTTTTTATTAATTTAAGATTTTACTATCTCAAAATACTTTATCATATATATATTTCTTTATTTTTTAATTATTTCAAGTGTTATTTATTATATATTTGATTTCACATATCGTTCTTGCTTGTTAACCTTTTCAGAATTGTGATAAACCAAATTTATTGGTTCTTTCACAATCAATTATCCAAATTTGCATTCACAACTGTCAGAAGAAATCACAATATATGTGCTTGAAATCAAAAATGTCATTTAATGTTGAATGTAATACTATTCAATCTCAAGTATAAAATGTGAAGAATGTATCTATAATCACATGCAAACAATCTGTATATCCTATATTTCCCTTTACAGTATCTCTGAATATGTAATCAAATTCAATCTGTGTATCATCCCTTTGACCATCCACTATCATTTGTCTTGCATTTGAACAATAAGCCATATAGAGACTAACCTCACCTTTAGAAAATATCCTTCCTAAATAAATAAGTGTGCTGTCTTTAAATGACTTATAGTTTGTATGGTTGAAGGTTTTCCATTTCTGGATCGAGTCTGAAACGAAATGGCATTTTATCTTCATTCATCCTCCTGAGAGTGAGTGATTGAAACTCTCTGATACGGTGTGCCGGGAATGCAATGCATAGCCACGTTGGCCTCATTCCCTTTTAGAATTAACACTGAACCAATAGGTAGAGGAATCTCGACAGGTCCCTGGAACTCTCCATCTCCAATGATTTGAATTTCCATGCCAAACATAATATTGTACTTATTAATGAATGAGACAGTGCAGAAGGGTCTCATGAAATCATGATGATCAATATGTGGGGGAATGTAGTCGCTCTCTTCATATATATTAATAATACAACTATTCGGGATACATTCAGCAGGCAAGACGCACTAGGCCACCATTTGCTTTATCATCTTTTTTATAAAAGAAGGTAGAGGATCAACTTCACCGTGTCGAATTATACCAGGTGGGTTTCCCTCCTTATTTGTGGTGAAGTTATAGCAACATTCGTACTGTATCATGACTCACTCTTTTCCACACTTCCACTTTCTGGGCTCAGAGTAGGTTATTTTCCTCAAACGACCCGCACATCCTAGGCTCCTTTCAAAGAAGACACAATCTAGAATATTTTCTTGTTCATGATCAGAGAAGACATTAGTATAAAGCTCTAGCCCTTCCAATATGTTGATATACTTGCCTTGATGTCTATGAAAATGTTCAAAGTTCTGCTTTCTCTTGTTTTGATACATTTCTATTTCATATTTTGGGATAATTTGTAGTCTTCGTGGCTTTTCAACAAATTGTGGCACATAAGGCACAATTTCCATATTCTCTTCTTCAATTTTGTTTCTCTGGGAAATAGCTTCTATTGCAGCTTTCTCGGGTTTCAGCAAGATTACTCCAACGGGTTGGCTTGAAACCTTCTCTTTTAATATGACCGCCATCTGCTCAATGACAGCCTCATCTTCACCTTGCACTTTTAATTGTTCCAACATCTTATGAATACAATGGTTTCTGTTCCTCTTCTGAGCACGAGTGAGTGTTAATTTGCCTTCCAACTGATCGTCGGTAAGGTAGCACCAATAAGCTCATTTCTAGATGTCATCATCATCGATTTGATTCTGTTAATCGCAATGCCACTTGACTCAGCTTCATTTATTTTTCTTTTCTTTTCAAGAGGATGTTGAACTTTGTTTTTGAAATTTAATACGGGCTTCTGACCGCGAAATTCCTCTTGATTTATTATAGTCAAGGCAGAGCTTTCATATTCTAGATTTATCTGCTCAAAATTCAAGTCAAATTCTATTATTGCTCCTTTTTTAATCTCTTCTTTATTAAGATTAAAACCCATTCCATTCTTGAAGTTAAAAATCAACCTTCCTTCTGACATTTTCCTGCACAAACATAGGAAAAAAATCAGCATGTCAGGCCAGGCTAAGCAAGAACAATCTGTATTAATTTGAATTTCATGAAAGAATTTCTTACCATTTAAATATAAATATATCTGTTTCAATTTACATATATATATATATATATATATATATATATATATATATATATATATATATATATATATATATAAACTTAAAGCTTATTGTGAAGATTGAGATTTATGTGAAAGAAGGAAGAGTAATCAAATCACATTTCAAATTATATACACAAATTTTACTACAAATTGAAATTTTAATTCAATCATTTAATCTCAAATTTAAGTTCGGACCCAATTACAATTGAAATTTCAGTGCTTCTAAGAACAAAACTCTAATTCTAAAGTTTGGTCTTTCTAAACATCATGACGGATAATATTTTTTCAAGTATCGTCCAGTAGTAGGGAACATGGGTCTTTCTCCTTCACAGTCCACTAACTGGTATGATCCTCCAGAGTAAAATTTCTCCACCACAAATGGTCCTTCCCAAGTTGGTTCAAATTTTTCACCTATCTTGTGGTATACAAGAATAGGCCTCATGAGAATAAGTACGAGATCACCAACCTTGAAAGTCCTAGAGCGGATCAGTTTGTCATGTGCTTGATTTATTTTAGCTTGGTACAATTCTAAATTTTTTTGCGCTAACAATCACCTTTCTTCCAAGCTAACGTAGTTTAGCATTTTCTTCGGTGGTAATCTTGTTGGTAACAACAACTCTGAGGGATGGGAGTGAACCTTTAAAGGAAGAACAACTTCGGACCCGTACACAAGAGCATAAGGAGTGAACTGAATTGGAGTTCTAAATATCGTTCGGTAGGCCCATAAGGCTTCTAATAACTACTCATGCAGATTCCTTTTATTTTCATTTAAAGTTTTATTTAGAATTTGGATGAGAGTTTTATTAAAAGCCTCGACCAAGTCGTTTGCTCGCGGTTAATATATTATAGAATAACACCAATCTATTCCATGCCTTCTGACAAAATTATTAATTTTTGTACTCTTGAATGTGAACTCATTATCCGAATTTATCCTGCGTGGTACGCCAAAAAGATAGACAACTTGATTTTTGAAGAACTGTAATACGTGGTGCTCTTTCACTTCTCCTAGCAGTATAGCTTCTGCCCATTTTGAGAAATAATCGGTAACTGCGAGAATGAATCAGTGTCCTTTCAAAGACGGAGGATCTATAGCACCCACCACATCTGTGCCCCAACAGTCAAACAACCACGACGAGACTATCGGGTGTAGCACATTAGAGGGTTGATGTAAGACCACTCCGTGTATCTTACACTGGTGACGACTTTTGGTGATTTTCATAGGTCGGTCATCATCGCAGGCTAGTAATATCCTAGCCTTTTGATTTTCATTTTCATCTTAGGACCTGACTGATGAGCACCACAAAGTCCTGAATGAACCTCTTTAAATATTTCTTGAGCTTCTGCACTGTTTAAGCATCTCAGCCACATTTGATCAAAAGACCTTCGGTAAAGAACATTATCTATTAAAACACAAGACAATGCTCTTTTCTTTATCTGATAAGTTGCTGACTTATCATCCGGTAATTTTCCATTCTGTAAGTACTATATAAAGGGTTGGCGCCAATCTTCTACAACTTTAGTAACTGCCATTGATATTTCTTCTTTATTGAATTTGTCCAGAGTATCTATATCAATTTGAGACAAAACTTGAAGTACTTGAACTATTATTTCAATAGAATCTTCTTGTAGACATGCAAATTTCTTAGCAAGTCTGGCTAACACATCTGTAAGAGCATTTTCTTTCATTGGAATTTTGTACAGTGTCTGTTGACCTCATTTTTGATGAGGTCTTCTCTTCTCTCTTTAGTACTTAGGATCTAGCCTTAGGCTTTTCCTTTGACTATCTTAGAGGACTAGAAGTGGAACCCACCCTTTAGAATTTCAAACCACTTCTTAAACTCTCCTGCAAACTCCACAAACTTGATTGTAGACCCCTAATCACCTAGAGGGTTGAAATCAAATGTGGAAGTTTAAAGGATGAGTTCCTATGGGACTCTTTGGCCTTAGGACCGCCCCGGGTGGCCCTGGTCCGGTGAGGGCCGACTTACACACACACTACACTTATACACTACACTTTCACACACCTCCTAAAACCACACCCATACCCAACTCGACCTCCCGACTCATGAAGGTGATTCACATGGATGGTCCATAACCCCTAAGCCCTCGCTAAGCAGGGTTAGGAACAACATAGTGAATGCCTCAAATGAGTCCCTTCATGGCTCATGTGGGCTTGATATGGCTTTATTGCTCAACCAAAATGATTTCATTCCACTTACATTTACCCAATCTTCAATTTTCTAAATTTTCAAATTTTGACCCCCGGGACCCCAGACCCACCAAACCTACCAAATGCCCTTGAAACTACCCAAAATTTGCAAAATCACCTAAATTACCCAAAATTCCCAAAAATCATTCCTAAACATTTCCCTCCACTCAAATTGGTCATCCATAGCAAAAAATACCAAAAATTCCAAAAATACCCCCCAATACCCTCCAAATACCCAAAATGCCCCTCTTAGCCAAAAAATCCAAAAATTCAGCAAATTCCCAGAAAAATTCCAGAAAATCCCAAATATTCCCAATTTCATTTTGTCCAACTACACCATGGGCTAATTTTGTCAATTTACCCCACTTTTGTCAAAATCCCCAATTTGACCCATTCTAACCCAAAGAGAACCCAATGTCAAACCAAACCTACTCAATTGACCCAAATTCTGGTCCAATTCAATTCTAAACTTCAATTTAACATCCACAATATCAATCTAGACCAAATCCAAGTCCAATTTGATTGACATTTAAATCCAATTTCACTTTTGACCTTAAAGCCTAATTTGGACCCATGACCCAAACTTAGCCCAAATTAACCCAATTCAACTCCAATTAACCCCAAATCTTTTCTAAACCTTCCCTAACATCCCCACAAACAAAACACTAACATAATTTGCCCAAAATTTGGACCCTAACCCCACTCAAATTCAATCCAAAACCAAAAAGCCCAATTTTGACCTAAACCCAAACTTAACCCAAATAGGCCCAAACCCCAAAATCCAACCCCAAAAAAAGTTGAAACCTCTTTGAAACAGCCCTACAAACATTTCTCAACATTAATTTTACACCAATTTCAACATTAGCTCAACATTAGCCCAAGTTAACCCAATTTGGCTTACCATCGGCCGCTTTACCAAAAAGCCCAAATTCAACTCAATTCAAACCCAAACCACCTCAAATTTGTTTCAAATTACTCATGACACATCCCTAAAGCAAACCCAATAATTATTTGGCCCAAACTTCTACAAAAATTCCCATCCATAAAGCCCAAGGCCCACTTCCTTAAACCTTTCTAAAAAAAGCCCATCCAAGACAAATTCAAAAGCCCAAAGTCTATGACAAAGCCCACATGAAATTTCTCTCATCATCCCTTTGATTTAAAACACTTCCTAAGTTCTACAATCTATCACCAAATAAATCCAAATCAAGCCTTATGACAATTCTCCTTAAATCCATCAAAAATTCCAACACCCTTCCTCATGAAAGTTGAGTAAACTTTTCCCAAGCCAAAGATGAGCCATGAAGCCATGCATGAGCCACATGAGAGCCATGGGATCTACTTTCCACCTCACCATACCCAAGATGGCAAGAGGAGGAGGCCCTTTCCACATTCCCTTAAGGGGATTAGCCACTTCCATGACTCCACTAAACCTTGCTTGAACTTAATTGTACTTGGATGGTGACCCTTCCCCACTAATTATGCTGACCTAAACCACTTTATCTTCAGCCTAAACTAGCCATGGGAAGGTTCACCTAGCCCAATCCATGCATTTGACCAATTTGAGCCAAAATGCACCCTTACCCCATTCCACTTTGATTCAAACCCTTTACACATGGCAGCCACCAATTGACTTCACAAACATCAAGCCCTGACCCACCTGAACCTGAGGGTGACCCATGCCTGGCCGGCCAGCCACCAGGCCACCGAAAAATGCCATGGTCGAGACATTGGAAGGAGCCAAGCATTGAAATTCTCCCTTGCTGAGTTGTCCCATGCCCAGTGGCCATTGCAGCTATTCTTCCCTTGCCAAAAGCAGCTGATCCCAGTCCCTAACTCCCCCTGGGAGGCCCTCGAGCCTCTCCTATTTAAACACCACGTCTCTCGGCCATGGAAGAGGTGCTGAACCAACCTTAAGGAAACTCTGCCAAAATCATTCCAGACTACTCCCCACACATAGAGAACTTGATCCCCACTGAAATCCCCCTACCATTTCCCTCTCGCGAGCTCAATTTCGTAGTCGAAATCCAAGCCCAAAACCAGGACACTTCTCCACAGTGAGCTAATCCCCAAATTGATTGGTCCTACACCATCACCAGACCAAGAGAAGAAGTTTATCAGCAAAAGCCCCTTCTCCAAGCCACCCATATGTTCCAGACTCCAAGCTTTGTAATCGGCTGTGGTCAAAATCATACCTGGACAATTCACCAGGCCAAGGGACTTCATCTGGAGCTTGCTTGGACCCAATCGAAGGTGACACAACTCTCGGATCGAAGCTTCACTTCTCTGAGCAAAGGTATGAACTCACTCTTCTTCCCGAGCTTACAAAGATTCTCCATTTCATTTGAATCAATTTCAATGCATGTTTACCGTATGGATGTGTTCGTCTCTTCAAGACGAATCTATAGAGCATAAGAACACAAAAATCCATTGAGAATCGAGTGAGAAATTAGGGTTAGAATGTTGATGGTCACGGGTGCACACCAGTCGTAGACGATGACTGGGAGCCGTCAGATCGAGCGTGTATCGAGCAGACGGTCTGGATATAGCCGGACAGCGGGATGGTACGTGAACCGTGGGTCCCTGGAGAACTGAGTCGGATGGCGGCACCGAATCAGGAGACGACGCGTGTGCATTCGGAGCTGCCAAGGTTGAGCTGGCGCCGCGTCACTTAAGTAGGAAAACATGATTTTTCTTATTTATTAAATACCCAGAACTTCAAAAATCCATAACTTTGTGTAGAAAAATCATAAAAATAAAATAAAAATACCCTCTTGCTCAGTGAACAGAGGAGAATAATGTGGAAAAGAAATCATTTAATTTCATTGAATATTTGATTTTTAATGATTTATTTACTCTCTGCACATTTTCAATTTTTCATGCATGTATACAATTCACCATGGCATGAGACCATAGGGCTTTTGAAGCCTCTGAATTTGGGGACATTCCCTGAATTTTCCAAAGTCAGAGGCCATCTCTATGAAGAGTTATTAATTTTTCAATTCTAGGTCATTATTCTGAGTATTTTAATTCCAATAATTAGCATGTTGTGAAATAAATTCTAGGAAAATTTGGAGAGATTTCTTATGATCAGAGGAACCTAGGGAAAATAGGTTTTGAGTTAACTCACTTGGAATAACCCTAATTAGCTTAAACACCCAAAATGAAACTTTAATTAATTAGAGCTAATCATACATTAAATTAACTTGAAATCAATTCTCCACTGACCTTTAGGATCAGAGAAACCCACCATAAAAGTTTGAAGTCAATTGGACTTGATTAGCCCTATCAAATGGGTTGATTAAGCCATTTAGCCAAACTAAAACTTCAAAAATTCATAAATTTCAAAATACTTTTCAAAAATTCAAAAAAATTGGTTTTAGAGCCTCTCTGATATCAGGGGAATTTAAGAAAATTAAAATTGCAATTTTCCAAAAAAGTTGATTTTTTGCATTATTTTAATATTTTAATAATTAAAAAATTATAAAAATCACAAAAATAATAAAATTCACCAAAATGTCACATTTTGAATTTTAATCATTTAGGAACAAACCCCATATTTTTCTCAAGTCTCTATGATGAGATATCAAATTTTAAAGTCCTAAGGTAATTTTAAAGTAAAAAAATGTATTTTCTAGCATTTCCACTAAAATAATTCTAATAAATCGAAGAAAAATTAAAAAATTATAAAAATTAGTTCTCTGGTTTCCTTGATATCAGAGAGATTTTTGAAAAATATAAAATTCATTTTTAAACCTTTATTTTATTTTTAAATTAATTAATACTCCAAAACTCAAAATAATTATAATAAAAATAATGTAATTCAAAAAAATTACCAAAATTAGTCCAAGTGGTCCTCTGGTCATTAGGAATGTTCCATAATTTTCTTAAGGATAGAAACTTTCCCTTGGTCATATTATTAAATTTTCCTTGAAAATCCCTATTTTCCACCAAAAATAATTACATAAATAAATTAAATACAGAAAAATCACATTTTCTCCTCTAATGTCTTGATTGATATATGAGTGAAGTCACATAAAAATTTCAAATTCATTTAAGCTCAATTTAGTGAGTTATGAAATTAGTAAGTTTAAAGGGCAAAATGGTAATTAAAATTTTAACCTATAATTAAAAAATTTAGATTTAATTAAAAGGGTGGGTAAAATATTTGATACTAAGTTGATTTTGGATGTTTGAAACTTAGGTAGTTAAAGGGTGGAAACCTACCTAACAATTTGAAAATAATTAAAATAAACCTTAATTAAATAATCGATTAAACTTGGAAGAATAATAAAAAAATTGGAATTATTAAAATAGGGATATTATTAGGAAGAGATTTATTCTTTAACTTAAAAAAATCCCTAAATTAATCACCTCAATAACATTTAATTCCTAATTAAAATGATAATCCAAATTCAAGATTTAAAATGTTAAAAGACTTAATCATTAAATTAAATTAAAGATTAAAACATTTAAATTAAATCCTTCCAAAATTTCAATTAAATTAATACTTTAACAATTAAATTAAATCATCTTTAAAATATAAAAAAATAAATAAAATATTAAATTAAAATTAAAAATTTAAATTAAATCTAAATTAAACTAAATTAAATTAAATTAAATTAAAATATATTAAATTAAATTAAATTAAATTAAAACATATTAAATTAAATAAAATTAAATTAAATTAAAACATATTAGATTAAATAAAAAAATAAAATCAAGTTAAAATAAAATTAAAACTAAATTAAATAAAATAAAATTAAATTGAAAGTAAAACTATGCCAAATTAAATTAAAATTAAATTAAATTAAATTGAATTAAATATAACATCACTAAAGACATAAAGAATTCAAAATAAATCTAAAACAACTTGAACACTATTCCAAACTTAAACCCATTAATTGAAATTAAATTAAATCACAAATCACTCGAACATTAATTTGCCCTCAAAAGCTCATGTTGTCATAACTCCTAAACGGAGTGTTAAGTGAAATATTACTTCACTCATAGGATATTCAAATGTCCTAGTTCACTCGAGCAAGATAACAAAACTTGAACTCCTGGATGATTAATTCATTTTGTATAATTAAATTCTCTTGGTCTTAAAACAATCCTAGAGGTATTGAAAAGATGTTTAAGATTCGTCTTAAGAACTTCCTCAATATGGTAGGATATTTATAAGAACAAATGAACTTAATTGTTCTTTGATGAAGAAAATCGTCCTCAAACCAAAACACAAGAACCTAGACGTCATAGGAGGTGACTAGCTATAGGAGTAGGACCTTGGTAGAAAACCATAACCCTTCCCTTAGCTTTACCTAGGAACTTGCTTTAAATGATTAAATATCCTAAATTGTGTTTAAGTGCAGCTTGGGATGACGGGAAGACCCTCCAGGTACGCTTTTGTTTTATTGCAATTTACCTCCTTGCAATTTACTTTATTGCAAATGCACTTTACTTTTCTTGCATGATAAACAATTGTTGCATGAAAACCCACACCTTTAGGATAGTCCCTAAAACTGAAACCAAAACTAAATTAAAAGTCATTACAAGATAAAATTCACCGTCACAACATTTCAAAATATAAAACAACTCAAAATTTAATCACAAACAGAACACAAAACTACAATTACAACTAAATTAAAACGTCTTGTTGGATGATCAAGAATACCTCGGATGATGTAACCTACGTGTTGCTAACGGGATTTCCCACGGTCTAAATGAAAGTGTGGAACTCATTTAGTTGAGTTTAGCAAATTCATCTAGACTAAGTGAATCCGATAAAAATAACGATGCCGGAAGGATGGAACCGTGGGATCTTAACCGGTGTTGTTATAATCAACTTTAAGATTTGTTTTAATTAAAACACTAAAAAAAACACTTGGACTTTAAGATTTCTAAAACCAAACTCTTTTCTTCTCTTTGGATTACAATCTTCTAAAACTAAACCTCTGCAACAACAAAGAGCTCGGAGCATGGTGGGCAGCACGGCCATCGTCGTCAGCAAAACCTGAGTCTACTTCAGCAAAACTTTCTTAGAATTAAATAACCAAACCATAGAACCTCGAGGTAGTCTCGCCTAGTGCAACATAAATCCTCAACCTTTTGTTAGGCATTTGCATTGCAAATTAAGCCCTAACCGGTCTTAGGACTCCGAGGTAGTCGTTCGATACGACATAAACCCTCACATCTTCGAGGCTATTTGTATGATCATGTCATACGAACATAAGTCCTAATTAATTAAAATTGGCAAGATCAAAACATTAAATAAACATTAGGACTTTCCTAAATTCAAGCCAAACAATAGGTAGTCGGGAAATTACTGAAGTTCGCTTCGAATCTGTAATTTCTCCTACCTTTCTTCCTTTGAATTCCCAAAACAAAATGTTCCAAACTTGTTCCATTCCCTATTGAAATTCTAAAATTCAATCCCTTGAAAACTTAAACTTTGAGATTCTTGAGAGCAGAATTATTGATTATAATCGAGAGTTTTCTTAAGTGATTCCCGTCATTTAAGATGTAATTAACTATAGGGGCTTGCCCTTATAGGGAATTTTAAGAACCCAGGTAATATAAACCCTGCTTAATTTCTTTGTATTAAGCAAGAGAACTTGTCCGCTTATAAAATTGGTTCGCAGACCAAACGAATGTCACAAATCTTCTAGTTTATCTAATCGAGCCCCATCATCAAGTAGTGTGTCTATTCTTCGGGATAGATACACAGCTTGTGATGTGGCGCTCATTTATATAAACTATTTGGGATGTGAGATCAGTTTGATTTCATATCTTAAAATTTTCAAATTCAAAATTATTTTCAAAATCAAATGCTACTTTCTAAATTATATATATATATATATATATATATATATATATATATTTAAACCAAATTTAAAACCTAAAAATATGCTAACAGTGTCACATTAGGAATTTGTTCTAGTAACTTCATTGTATAACGATGGTACTATTTTAACCTGGGTTTTAAGATTTTGTATTGCCCAGCAACTTGTTGAATAATCAACTGTGAATCTCCATAGATGTTGATGTCAGTTATACTCATTTATATTGTCAATTGTAATCCTGTTATTAGAGCTTCATACTCTGCTTCATTATTCGTAAACGGATCTGTTAAATGGTAAGAATATTTTAACATTACTTGCTCTGGCGTGATGAATATCAGTCCAATTCCAGCTTTACTAGGTTCTATCTTTTACAACTCTTTATTTCTTTGTGCTGAGGAGGCTCAATCAAAATACAATTCCCAGTGTCAGGTATTGGAGTCTTCTAAATTCATTATTTGTTCATCCGATAGATCATCATTTAGAGGAGAATCAACTGGTAACGGATGTGCTGCAAGGAAATCTGCTAAAATCAGCCCCTTTACAGCCCGGAGTGGAACGAAAGTTATATCAAATTGCAATAGTATCATGGCCCACCTCGCTTAGCTACCGAAAATCGTCAGTCGGGTCATTAAATATTACAACAGATTAAATTTTTAAATCAAGTTGACATTGTGAGAAAGCATGTAGTGTCAAAGTTTCTAAAATGCAAACATTAAAGCCAGATAATGCTTCTCAATGGAAGGATACTTTCCCTCCACTAGTATTAGAGGATGACTTAGGTAATATAAAGCAGTTTCCTTACCCTCATCATTGGCCTGGGCCAGCAGGGCTCCAAGGGAGTCGTCTAAAGCTGCGGTATATAGTATCAAATGTATACCTGGAATTGGAGCTGCTAGTACAGGAGGTGTCATTAGGTATTGTTTAATACTTTCAAATGCGTGTTGACATTTATAATCCCAAGTAAACTTGGCATCTTTCTTGGTCAGTGCAGAGAAAGGCTGACACCTACCTGACAAATTGGAAATAAAGCGTCTCAGATATGCTAGCCTCTGTTGAAAAGATCATAATTGCTTTAAGTTCTTAGGGTGTGTCATTTCTAAGATTTATTTAATTTTCTTAGGATCAATTTCAATCCCATGGTGATGCACAACAAACCCTAAAAATTTCCCAGAAGTCACAACGAATGTACACTTTAAGAGATTCAATTTAAGGTTAAATTGTCGTAACCGCTCGAAAATAATTCTAAAAAATGGAACAAATGAACTTTTTTCTATTTAATTTTGATGAATAAATCATCCACATAACATTCCACTTCATTGTGAATGAGGCCATCAAAATTTCTTATCATTACGCGCTGATTTGTTGCTTCTGCATTTTTTAATCCAAAAGGCATTACTGTATAGCAATAAATTTCAATTGGTGTTCTGAAAGCTGTAAATATTTCATCTTCTGAGGCCATCTTAATCTGATTATATCCTAACGACCCATCCATAAAAGAGAAATATGCATGAGATGACGCGATATCCACCATCAATTCTGAAATAGGAAGCGAGAATTCGTCTTTTGGATATGCATTATTCAAATCTCTGAAGTCCACACAAATTCAGATTTGACCATTCTTCTTCTTAACTGGTACTTGATCCCCGATATATATAAGTGCAACGGATGCCAGAAACTTGGTTCTGCTGGATAAATGTGCTGATGATTTAAGATATGAAAATAATGATTTTATAATATGTGATACTACGCAAGTATACATATCGTTTATAAAGTAATATAGGACTTTCTGATTAAGACCCGAGATATCGAACCCATAGGGAAAATGAGAAATCTTTAAAGGAATCAGAGAAATTATCTTTTCTACTTTCTTTAATTTTTTCGAAAAAGTATGTCTTGATTTTGAAAAATTCTGAAGGTTGATATATCTTTTGAAATTTTCTTAATAAAAATGAAAAGCAAGAAATTAAAATTACAATAACTAATAACAATGGATGTAAAATAGTATTAACTAGAATATCTTTTTCTTTCCTTTCATGAAGTAGTAATAATTCTTAAAGTATTGTTGTGGAAGTATTCAAATTTTTATTGTGACAGATAGAAGCAAATGTGTTCTTTACCCTTACTTGGTTCTATAAAGAACATAGGTTAATTTGAAATTTATATTATTTTGAACATGGTTAGGCAGGGAAGATACCAGTCTCTCACTCTATAATTCTCTCGATTCCCACCACCTGGATGCTAACTTCTCATAACAAAACTCAAATATTCAAACCAAATTACGAGGGTTTAGCCTGTCACTCTAAAATCCTCTAATTTTACTCCCTTTTATAAAAAAATATCGTCTAATATTACATTCAATTATATGGACTACAGTTCTCACCCATATAATTTCATGTGATTCTTACTAACTTTTATGAGACAATACCACATTGGATCTTACATAATCTCAAGAAATTTTACAAATTAACAGGCCAAATTAAGAAGTAAACAAAGTTTTTAGAATCAATCTTCACAACTTCTTCCAACTTTTAAACACTTATACATTCCACAATAATTCTCTTTAAATTAATTACTTCTCCATTTAAGAAAGAAAAAGATAAAGTAAACTACTCATAATGCATTGAGAAAATATAAAAACACATTGATTTGAAATTAAAAACAATAATAAGAAAAATAATAAACAAAAACAAGTATTAATAAACTAAATAAAAGTAAACACTTATCTGAAAATCCTCTCCACAAGACTAAGGAAGTTCCTCTGAAACTTTGACTCTTCACTAAACTACTCCTTAGAGAAAGTCTCCCAACTCAGTTGACTCAGAATACAGACTTCAGACTTCAATAAAAACTAAACTAAAAGAAAGAAAAGAAGTGGGAAAAAGAATACTTCACTCCGACCCTTTTCTCCTTTCTACTCTCTACTCCTACTCTAAAATAAAAACTCTTAAAAATGTAGTGGAAAAAACAAAAGAAAGAAAGAAAGAACCCTTCAAACTGCAAAGGAAGAGTCTCTTAATCTTTTTTAAGACTCTTTAAATAGTAAACCAAAAGGTGCCTTGGTGTCTCTTCAAAATGTGTCCAGATTCGATGTATCTACCAAGGAACGCACCCCTTCATTTAAACTTGCCGCCGAAAGGAAGTTATGGACGTTACCACCAAGAGTTGCATCCCATCTCCTTTGAAATTGGCGCCAAATCCATTTGAAATTCGATTTTTAACTGTGGTGGCTAAGCGCCGGCTAGCCGGCCTAGCGGCGCTTAGCCGCCAGTGCCATTTTTTTATTTTTCATATTTTTTGCTCCAAATTTGATCCAATTTTGCTCCTTTCATCATGAGCATCCATTTTTATCATACCTGTAAGAAAAACACAAAATACCTTCCATTAAAGTGCAATATCATTAAAAATTGGTATAAAAATTTGCATAAAAATACTATATATTTTAGGTGTATCAAAATCCCCTAAACTTAAAATGTTACTTGTCCTCAAGTGACAGTTAATCTCATAAAACATTTTAGCATGTAAATTATGTAATGAGTTTCTTCGAAAGATAACAAAATTTTTTTATAGAAATGGAATAGTACAATTTAGAAAAAAATTCAGTAATTAAAACCAACTTAAAGTTTAGAAAGTTCTTAAGTAAAAGAAAAATGATAAATATAAGTTTCTATCTAATTCAAAAATATTTGTAGATTTTTCAAAATATAGGATTCAAACATTTATTTTTCTCACTTAAAAATCTTTATTTGAAAAATAATTTTACTTACTATATTACAACTTTAAGTTTTAGATTTTCTCTGAACTTATATCTTAAACTTTAGGTATGAAATTAATTTTTGATTAAGCCCTTAAATTCTTAAGCTTCTCCTCGCTTTTCATAAACTTTTTTTTATAAGGCAAGGATTACTATATCTGAATAGACCTTTAATGATTTTGAATTTCATTCTTTCATTTAAAATAAAGATCAGATATACATCTTTCACTTAAAAATCATAATAATAATATTTGAAAATTACTCTTGAATAAAAGAAATTTAAGTTTTGAGAATAAAGTCAAATCTTCTATTTATCCAAAAATACAAAACTTCTTTCTAAAGATAGTTTAACTTTATTTAACACCTCTTCATTAAGAAAATTTTAACATTAAGTTTTTCATGATTACTATAAATTTTAACTAAATTCTTTTATTCATTTCTATATTCAAAATTTTGTTCCCCTAATATAACTTCATGCACATAATTGTTCTCAATAAAAAAAAAGATTTATTTTTAAGTATTCTTGAGAATCAAATAAAATTTTAGATTTTTGAAAATCTTTGTTTTTAAATCCCCCCAAAACTTTAAATTTTTAAATAATATAAAACATTTAAGCATAAGAAATGATACATGGGTGAGAAATAAAAATTGACATATCTTGCTTGCAGGAATTTTTAATATCCTAATATGCAAGTATAACAAATTAAAGGAGTAAAATGAAATCAAATTTAGTTTTTCAAAATATTTTTCTTCTTCTTTTTTTAATAATAAGAAAAGTAGAAATTTCAGAAGACTTCTACAGTAGTGGAGGTTTTCAAAGCAAATACACACCAACTAAAATAACACACTGATACAGATAACAGATGATAGTGGAATTTGAAGACTTTTAAACATGTAGTTTTCCTAAGTAGAAGTTTCTAATAATGGTTTATAATTTCCTAACAGTTTTTGGAATTAAAGTACACACTACTGAAAACTCTGACATAACATAAACATAAAAACATTTAGTATTACACACTACCACACAACAACATATAAATCAACAATAAAACAACAACAATACCTGAATATGCATAACAGATAAACAGTACAACTACAATCTGCATACTATCAAGATTCACATCACACATAATCATCAAACAAAATACTAGATAAAGTACACAGTGACACAACACATCAATACAACAACTAAAACAAACAACATACATCTACTCTTCATCCTCATCATCATTATCATCTTGCTCTTTCCAATCTCTGGATGGCACATAAGGTATATAGAATGGATGAGGTGGCATCTCAGCACTTTGATCTCCTCTAATCAGTATATCCAAATATTGCTGATAATTCTCCTCATATTCATCATGTTTTACAATATATCTCTCAACATTATCCAACTTACCATCCATATCTCTCACATGCTCTCGAGTAAGACTCACGTTTTTCAAAATCTTTCTTAATAAACTAGTCTGTGAATCAGTAGATGAAGAATCACATGAAGTAGTAGCACGAGAAGCAGAAGCATAGAAGCCCTACCAAATCCTCCTCTCCAACCAAACTCTGAATGTACAGTGTAAGCACCAACGTTTACACTAGTAATTGGTCTCAATGGATGAAGTACCTCTTCCTAGGTTTCAAATTTCACTCCAGATCTTTCACATAGTGAACGAATCAAGGAAGGAAATCCCATACCTGCAGTTGTGGTTGATCTAGCACAATTTAAAACATAATCATTAATTATCCCTCCAATATCAATAGGCTTCCCATGCTGAATACAATGGTTTAACACCACTCTTTCTCTCATCACCTCACTGGTGTGACTTGAAGGTAACAACTTAGATGAGATAAAATAATGCCATGCCTTAGAAATGACATTTAATTTGGAAGCAGGAAAGTTCACTCTTCTATCATTTGTAATTTTCCATAACGCTCTTCCATCAGTCAGATATTCCATAATCTCATCTAATTCTCCTTCCGAAGGATGATAGTTAGAATAAAAACATAACATATCAGGAGGTTGTCCATAAAAGGTATTGATTTCACATGAAGAAAAGTTTACTTCATGCCTCCTAACCATCACCTGATTTTCCTCTGTAGCAGGTAAATTTACATAAAATTCTCTTACCATATAAACAACAGCAACCTCGGAAAAGCAACAGCAATTCTGCCAGTTTCTTCTTGCAATCATATCTTCAATCACCTCTCTTGGCTTACTAAACACTCGCTCAAGAATCAACTTACGTGATTGCAATGCATCAATGTATCGTTCTTCGGACCTAAAACTAACAAATTTGTTAGAATCAAACTTCGTCTTTTCTCGTGCACGCTTTGACTTTGGAGCCATCTCTAAAAATTCACGAAAAATTCACCATAAATTCCAAAATCAAACTAAACTTGCTAAATTATCTTCCAAAAGGTATTTTCACTAAATCCAAGCAATTTCTTAAGTTTTTCCTCAAATTTTCACCATGAATAGTGATTTTAAGATTTTCCATAATGTACACAAAATACATGGTGAAAATAAAAAATTTTTACTTAGGAGTAGTACGCTTACCTCAAGAAATCCAAATTTAACAATTTTTGTTGAGATCGACTCTTAAATGATCCACAATATGTTACCCTAGGCTCCTCTTTCGCTGCAAAGCAAAGGTTGAAGACGATGGGGCGGTTGAAAATGAAAATTTTTGGGTTTTTAACTTTCAGAAATAAATTTTCACGAACTAGAGCCTAAGCGCGAACTATAGGCGCTTAGCAGCAAAATCTGGCGCATAAGCGCCGACACTCTGGCGCTTAGCGGCCAGTACCCAAATTTTCATAATTAAGGTATATGCACTAAATCACTTTGTTAATTACCCTTAATTAGTCCACAATAATTAATTCTCCCCATAAATCTTCTAATACTCCAAATCAAAGTTAAATAACCAATGATTCCACACAAATTTCACAAAAACAAACTTATATTAAAACAAACGTAACATTCAATATAATACTAGAATTTTTATCCAAACATAAATGATAAAATTCTCAAAATACAAGACACTATAATCTTAAACTGATAAGTGTACATCTCTAAGATGTACCCATCCCATCATCAGGCATATACTTAAACATTAAACATAACAAACATGAACTCACAAGAGCACTAACATAACACATAAGACACTAAACAAATAGAAACAAAACACTTTTAATTCCACTCTCCATTAAGCGGAATATAACCAGGACCACTATTATTCTCATTTGACCCTTGAGGAAAATAAATTTGATAGAACGGGCGATCATTGTTCATTTTTATATCATCTTCTTTAATCCATATGTTCTTCACAAACATCGCCTTATCTATTTCTTCCACATACCTTGAATGATTGAATTGCATCTTGAGTTGCCATCCCATGTGATCTAGATGTAAAGTAATATCATTGATCTTTGCTTCCATCAAGTCACTAGGGCTTCAATTTTTGCAATCATCTCTCGTAATACCTTGAATGCTAACAACCGGATATCCATTAAATAACTCTTAAGCACTATCACTAATGAACTTACTTTTATCAGAATCTTGCTTCTTCTTCATCTCCTTCTCCCAGGAAGCCATGGTGCTCAAAATTCTCTTCTTAGGCTTCAGAAATGAAAATAGGACTTGGGGCAAGTGTTTTCCTTAAGTCAGGACCTTTTATAGACTTGGGAGATGCTAGAATATTCTCCAACACGTTTAGAATCTCCTAAATAACTCCCACAACTTCTCCTCCAAGATCTAGGCTCTAAATTCACATTTTTCACATTTTTTATAACTGTGGCGCCTAAGCGCCAACTAGTCGGCGCTTAGCCGCCAGTGCACAATTTAGCACAGGTCTGCTAAGTGTCCAAATTCTCATTCTGACTTTTCTAAATCATCAATTAAGATCAAATAAACTCCACTTAAGTTTAAAAACTCCAAATTACTACCACTAAAAACATAAAAACAAACCAAACAAAGAAAATAAGACACAAAAAACAAACATAAAGCAAAGCACACCGATAAATATGTGTTGCCTATCACAAAGAGCTTGTTTTAACGTCTTCAGCCTGACATACCCAGAACTCATTCTGAGTGAGCCAATATTAAATTCTCATGAGATTTAGATTTATCGACTGAAAAATATGGTTTAAGTCTATGTCCGTTATCTTTAAATATTTTTCCTGTCTTAGGATCTTGAATATCTACAGCTCCATAAGAATAAACTTTTATCACAATGAATGGACCCATCCACCTGGACTTATGTTTTCCAGAAATTATTCTCAATCTAGCATTATACAGTAAAACTTATTGTCCTGGTACAAGAATTTTGGTAAGAATCTTCCGATCATGCCATAACTTCATCTTTTCCTTATAAATCTTAGTATTTTAATAAGATTAATTCCTTATTTCTTCATGCTCATTCAATTGCAACAATCTTTTTTTAGCAGCATCTTTCAAATGATAATTGAACTCTTTAATAGCCCAATATGCTTTATGCTCAAGTTCAAAAGTTAAATGAGAAGCTTTTCCGAAAATCAACATATATGGGGACATTCCTATAGGTGTTCTGTAAGCAGTCCTATAGGCCCACAAAGCATAATCCCGTTTATTTGTATAATCACTAGCATCACACATTAATTTAAAAGGTTTTTCCCAATTTTGTGAAATTATTACAGGTGCGGTGATTAATTTTTCTTTTAATGTTTCAAAGGCTTTACGGCAGTCATCATCAAAATTAAAAATTGCATCCTTTTCTAGTAAACGACATAATGGTTTTGTAATCTTTATAAAATCTTTGATGTAATGTCTGTAGAATCCAACATGTCCTAAAAAACTTCTAATCCCCCTTACATTGGTTGGGTAAGGTAAATTAGATATAACTTGAATTTTTGCAGGATCTACCTCTAAACCTTTTTCTGAAATCCGATGTCCCAAAACAATTCCTCCTGCTACCATAAATTGGCATTTTTCCCAATTAAGGAACAAATTAGTTTCTTCACAGCATTTTAGAACTTTAGATAGATGTTCTAAACATGATTCAAATGAAATTCTAAACACTGAAAAGTCATCCATAAAAACTTCAATCCATTTTTCAATTAAATCACAAAAAATAGCAATCATACAGCTCTGAAGTGTAGTAGGGGCATTACATAAATCAAAGGGCATTCTTGTAAAAGAAAACATATCATAAGCATTGGTAAACGTAGTTTTCTCTTGATCCTCAAGAGCAATTTGAATTTAGTGGTAACCAGTATATTTATCCAGAAAACAAAAGTATTTATGCCCAGCTAGTCTATCCAACATTTGATCTAGAAAAGGGAGTGGAAAATGATCTTTCCTTGTGGCAATGTTTAATTTTTTGTAATCAATGCATATTCGCCATGCTGTAACTTGCCTTGTTGGTATCATTTCATTCTTTTAATTAACAATCACAGTTACTCCTCCTTTCTTAGGAACACAATGAATAGGACTAACCCATGCATTATCTGAAATAAGGTCGATAATTCCAACATCCAACCACTTTAAAATTTTTTTCTTAACAACTTCTTTCAAGATAGGAATTAATCTCCTTTGGAGATCAGCCTGCGGTTTGCTATTATCTTGCATAAGAATTCTATGCATACAAATTGAAGGACTGATTTCTTTAATATCAGCAATTTTCCATCCAAAGGCTTTCTTGTGCTTCTTCAGAATTTTAAGCAAACTCTTTTCTTCTTTTTCAGTTAATTGAGAAGAAATTATAACAGGCAATGTTGAGGATTCACCTAGAAAAACATTATTCAAATGATCAGGAAGCATTTTTAACTCAAGCTCAGGAGGTTTTTCAATTGATGGACCATAAGATTTATCTTTTTTAGTCATATCCAACAATTCAAAACTTTCATTAACATACTTTAAATCTCCCTCTTGAAAATCTTAAGAATTAAATAATTCCTCTTCTTGCTTATATTCAAATTCTTCTCTTTCAGCTTTTTCTTCATAAGTTGATTTGAAATGATATTCACTTAAATATTCGATAACATCCATCCTAAAACACTCATCTTCTTTACCTCTTGCAGGATATTTCATCGATTTTGAAATATTAAATGTAACGATCGATCATTAACCCTCATCATTAATTCCCCTTTTGCACATCTATCATGGCTCGCTCGTAGCTAGAAAAGGTCTCCCCAAAATTATGGGTATCTCTTTATCTTCCTTCATATCTAACACAATGAAATCCACAGGAAAATAAATTGATCCACTTTTAACAAAACATCTTCTATAACTCCTTTAGGATATGTGATCGAACGATCTGCTAATTGCAGAGTTACAGTAGTCGGGATTATTTCTCCTAGTCCCTGTCTTTTGAATATTGATAGAGGAATAAGGTTAATGCTTGCACCCAAATCACATAAAGCTTTTCCACAGAATCTTTCTCCAATTGCATATGGAATTATGAAACTACCGAGATCTTTAAGTTTTTCAGAAGCTTTTTCTGAATTATCGCACCGCACTCCTCACTAAGTGCAACAAGTCTCATTTTCTTCAAACTTCCTCTTTTATTAAGAATATCCGACCCGAGCCCCACTTAACGCAGTAATGTTTGCTTCTAAAAGATAGCAGAAAAACTTCGACTTAATTTATAAATAGCGGCTAGTGTATAAAATTAATATTATATAATTTAGTAAATATTTTTACACACTAGGGGTACTACGCAAGTATACGTATCGTTTCAAGTAATATAGGGTTTTTAAACAAAGACCCCAAGTATCGATCCCACAGTGGAAGATTTATCGAAATAAATTTTCTATGAAGTGAAAGCGAAATAAAATAGTAAAAATATTTTTATTTTATCTTTAATTTGATTATAAATTACTATTAATTTACAAGATGCCAAGAAAGAAAATAATAATAAGAAAATGATTTAATAAATTCTATATAAAATAAACAAGTTTCTTTCCTTCAATTAATCTAAGATTTTTAAGATAATTTAATATTCGTTGGAGAATTTGATTTGGTATTGTGCCAAATAGAAGCATTCTTTTTCTTTACCCTTTGATCCAGGCGCAAAGAACATTGACTAATTTACAGAATAGGTCAGGATGTATTGTTAGTAGAATGGGTTAATCTAAGCTCACACTTATAGATGTCCAAGGGTGGCTATGGTCGGCCCTACTAGTGACCCTTTCCTAGTCTATAAATCAAATTATAAGAATTTAGTCTGTCACTCTAAAAACTTATCAATTCTACGCCCTTTAAATATTATCTTCCTATTTATTTGCACTTCACCATGAATAGCCAGCACATGGCCTTCGACTACCCAAGGATTCATGTGATATTTACAAGTTAAGAGTTCTTCTCCTTCAAGGTCTCAAAACTCTTCAACGGGTTTTAACAATTCAAATGACCAATTTAAAAAGTAAAGTAAGATCAGGTATTAATGTCATCACAATATTTTGAAAATATTTTGAATTTTAATTCTCCATCGAATCTTTATATTATCTTATCTATCTCTTCATAATTGAAGTAAGAAAGTAACTAACTACTCAGAACACATTGAAAATAAATAACAAAACATGATAATTAAACTTTGAATCAAATATGAAAATATACTTATCTCAAAAATTTCTTCTACAGATCTTCTGATTCCTATTGACTCCACATTGTAATGAACTCCAAATGCAATAACTTGAAAATAAACTCACTAAACTAAACAAAAGTGGCCCTAAATTTCTCTATCTAATTCTCTCTCTAAGGATGGGAGATCCTAAAGTAGATAAGGGAAAGTGGTACAATGGGAGAGGCACATTTTCTGAAGAAATGGACCTCTATTTATAGGCTTCAAGAGTTGCCTTGAGGCACCTCTTCAAAACATGTCCACATTCAATGAATCTTCTAGAAGGTCAGTCTGGCACCTAGGCGCCGGGCACCACGTCCAGTTCTTCGTACCTCTTCACTTTGGCTCGCACCTCTTCGCGATTAAAACCATTTTAGAGCGTCCAAATGCAATGTATCACATGTCCTATTATCAAGGAACAACTGCCATCCTTCTAGAATGTCCAATAACCGCTCACTCCATCAAAATAAATGATCAAACGTTGTCAAAAAACTTAACAGTTTTCGTATCGAGTCTGGCGCCTAGGCGCCAGGCCATATTTTTTTATACTTTTGGTATTTTGCTCCATTTTTGCTCCTTTTTGCTCCTTTTTCCTTAGACCTTTTTACATTACCTACATCCAAAAACACAAACAATACCTTTCATTAAAGCATAATATCCTTAGAAATTGATAAAAATTAAGACATAAAGAAATAGGTTTTTTTTTATAGATCAGAATCCCCAAAACTTAAATGTTACTTATCCTCAAGTAACTCTTTTTACTACATAAAATATAACTTTTGGAAATAAAAGATAAATATTTAAAATTCCTTATAATTTTTTATTTTATAAAGTCTTTAGTAAATTATTAACCCAATTTCACTAACTAGGTTTAATTTTAAGAATTTAAAGAATATTTAACTACCAAATCATAAGATTTCAAATTTTTCATTCATTTTGAAAATAATAGAAGTCTATTATATTAAGCTTTCATAGATTATTTACAAGAAGAAGATTTTCTTGAAAAATCTTTTCCAAATAAATATTTATGTATAAAAATCAAGTAAAATATGTAACTAGTTTTCTTCCTATAAGATAATTCAAGTGAAGCCAATTTTTGATTAGGCATTTCCTCAAGCTTCTCCTCTCTTTCTTTTTATATATATATATATAGAGAGGATTACTATATCTGGATAGCCTGTTGCTGATTTTGAACTTCAATATCCTTAACTTATATTTTCAAAACTTATATATTTCCACTTAATTATTATAACATAAATAAAAATTCAAAAAAAATTCCAATCTTTTCTTTTTCAAGTGATAATTTTTTATTACTTAATAATTTTAAAATTCTATTATTTTTACCATGAATAGAAAAATTCTTTATCTCATTCTTCTTTAAGTTAAATAATTTTATTGTTAAAATCAATCAAAGTTAGTAAAATTTTGGTTAATTTCACTAAATTGTTTATAATTTCAAAAATAAAAGTGATTTCAAATAAATTCTTCATTCCTTAAGTTATGTTAAAAAGTTTTTTTATTTTTAAGAAAATATTAGTTCTTTAAGGACAAATAAAATTTAATTTTGAATGGATTTTCCCTTCCCCCAAACTTAAGTTTTAGTATACTATGATAATTTGAAAGTATGAGAGAAAGAAAATCATCAGAATTTTTAATAAGTATGTGAAAACAATCTTAAAAAGAAAAATTAGCTTATAATCATGCTTTTATGAATAATTAAGATAAAATTGAAGCATGTATATAGAAGGGTAAGCAGCTGATTGATGATGATATTAAATTTGAAATAGAATTAAAACAGAGCAAAATAATTAATTACTAAACATTAAACTAAAACAACATATAAATTAATTCTAAATTTAGTCTCAACACAACAGAATCCTAAAACTAAACAGTCAACATACATCAAATACAAAACTAACAAACAATCTAAATAAAACAAACTAACAGAGTAGCACAACAAAGAAATTGATAACTACTAATCACTAGCTGTCGCCTCATCATCATCTTCATCACCAAAGGAAAATTCTACGTCCTTAGGATCAACAAATGGTGTGAAACTAGGAAAAGTAGGAAAGCTAACATCATGTTCACCCTTCAGAAATCTGACTAGGGCTTCATCATACTCAGCATCATAATTACTCTTCCTCTGGGTATAATCAGATAAATGATCTAGTTTTTTATCAATAGTATCAATCCTGCAAAGTGTTTGAAATAACTCCTACTGTTGCTCTAAAAACTGATCATGCATTGATTCCCAGAAATCTAATGGTGGCTCAGCAGAAGTAGAGGGTCTAGAAGTAGAAGGTCTACCTGAAGTATGTGCAGAAGTAGAAGGAGCGGTTGATCTCTTCATTCGAAGACGATCATAGATACTAATACTCTCCTGCCCAATCGGCTTAGTAGACTTCGACTTCTCCTCGTAAATATCACAGAGTGACTCCATTACTAACACATAGTGAGTAGATCAGAGATGGAAATCCTAATCCAACAGAAGTGCTGGACCTCGCAGTAGACTCCATAGAATCATAAATAATGCTCCCGACATCAATAGGCTTCCTCTCCTGAATGCAGTAATTTAAGATCGCTCGATCTTTAGTCACTTCACTTAGGTGGTTGGAAGGTAATAATCTTGCAGAAATAAAGTAGTGCCATGCTTTAGATACACCATTCAGCTTGGAAGATTTGAAATTTACCCTTCTGTTGTTCCCGATCTTCCAAGATCCAAGATCGCTAATCAAATAGGCAATAATCATATCCAAATCACCCTCGGATGGTGATAATCCGAATAATAAGCACTCAATCATCGGTGGCAGTGCCATAGAATATGTTGATTCTTTCCGGAGTAAATCCTACTCCGATACCTCGACAAAGACTTCGAATCTTCAGCATCCGGAAAATTTGTATAAAATTCTAGAACAACCGGGATAACAACGAATAGCAGTAGAAGTAACAAAATCGTCGCCGATTGTGCGCAACGATAGTGTTTTCGATCATCTCCCCAGGATGATAAAAACTTTGTTCCGAGATGAACTTTCTCGACGACGCAAGTTCGTGATAGCTAAAATGTGCAGCCGCAGTTGGAAATTTGCTGCTATCAAAATTTTCTCGTCCCTTCCCGCGCTTAGATTTTGGAGCCATCTAAACGTGAAAGAAAACAAGAACTAATTTAGGAATCAAAGATTTAAACTCTTTTTAGGTTTTAAAACTTAAAATAAGTTTAGAAATCCAAAGAAATCACTAAAAATCGAATATTTTTTCAAATTTTCGGTTCTTAGCTAAACTTAGGGAAATCTATGGTGAAATTCAAAAATAAATGGTTTAAAGTGTAGATCTAACCTTGAGACGAAGAAATCGAGTGGTTTCGCGCTCAAATCCTTGATGTTTTGACCTCAAAATTGATCTAGAGGATGTATTTTCGCAAAAATGGGGAAGAAGATGAAGCTTAGGCCTCAAAAATGGCTTTTGGGGGTTTAAATGGTAATTTTCGGGTAGCAAGCCGAACTGGCGCTTAGGCGCTGAATTCTGGCGCCTAGGCGCCAAACTCGCCTTTCACAAAAAATTATTTTTAATTTAATTTTCCACCAAAATTCATAAATTCAACTTCCAATTACTCATATCAGAGTAGGGCTTCAGTTTCTAACTTCCACAACATTTTTCAAAAATTTATAAAAATTAAATATTAAATCCACCAATCAAACATAAGGTTTTCAATCAAACTCACTAATTTCCATTTAAAATCTTCAATTTTGACTCAATACATTCCAGATAAGTACTACATTTGATTCAAGTTCCTAATACACACTCAATCATAATAGTTTCAAAGCAAAAACAACACACATTGAACATGAAAGCAAATACATAAACAAACACAATCGATTCTCTAAATCGATACAACGACTCAACAAACCATAATAATTATCTCATTATCAGAATATTCTAATCTTTACAAGGGAAATTGTGTATTCCACTTGGAAATAATACTAACACTCTCAGGAAATCCGTAGCCATCTTTTCATCAATCCACTTGTTCTTCGCATACATTTCAACTTGAGCATCTTGATAAGCCGCAATATGATCAAATTGAAGTTTCATTTGCCATTTTAGATGTTCAACTTGATGAAACATCTCATGAAGGCGATCTCCAATCCTTTCAAAATCTTCTTCAAACGTATCCAAATGACTAAAATTTTCTCTAAACTTACAACGATGAAACCATTGAAGTAGGGTTGAGGATCCCTTGAGACCTTGTCCCTAGCCTCTTCTCCATGATTTCTCTTTTCCATTTCTTTAAAAATTTCTCAAATCTAATTTTGATTGCTTGATGGTTAGGGAAGAAGATGGGTTGATTTAAAGGGGAAAATCGTGTGAAAGACTGAAAATTTTTGGTTTTTGCATGACCCAGTAACTGTGGAGCTTAGGCGCTGAATCTGGCGCCTAGGCGCCGGACCTATTGACACATAGTTGATTCTGACGCTTAGGCGCCGAATTCTGGCACCTAGGCGCCGGAACTATGTTCAACTCTATTTCTCCTAATCGTCAAATTTTCAAAATTTCGTTCTCCAAGATAAGTAAATTATATTGATAAGAGTAATTTAGACTCGATAACTCACATTGTAAACTATCATAATGAAGGTTAACTTGATCTCCTTTTTACTCATATTTAAAATAGAGTGATCCTATTTTTTAATTTCTACATACTTCAAAATAATTTTCAGTCTAAGCCAACAAAGACTTATGAGCATCAAATTTTTCTAAAGTAATATAAAATTAATCAAGATCGAGGCATAACCTTTCATCAAAACACAAAAACACAAGATAATTATGGGTTGCCTCCCACAAAGCACTCGGTTTAACATCGTCAACCCGACTTGAGTAAATCTTTAATCAGGTTGACTCAATTCATAAGCCTCTTTATAAATCTTCTTAATATCTCCCAAATAAGGCTTCAATCTTAATCCATTTACTTTAAAAGTTTTTCCAGTTTTGGGATCTTTAATATCCACAGCTCCATAAAGGTATACTTTCTTAACTAAATAAGGTCCAATCCATTTAGATCTTAATTTTCCAGGAAAAAGTCTTAAACGAGAATTAAACAGTAATACTTTATGTCAGGCTCAAAAATTTTTCCTGAAATTTTTTTATCATGCAACATCTTCATTTTCTCTTTATAAATTCTTGCTTTGTCATACAATTTATTTCTAATTTCTTCCATCTCATTTAGTTGCAATAATCATTTTTCTTCTGCATTATTCAAATTAAAATTAAACTCCTTTATCGCCCAATAAGCTTTATGTTCAAGTTCTACAGGTAAGTGACAATGTTTACCATAAATTAACCGGTAATGTGACATTCCGATTGGTGTCTTATAAGCTGTTCTATAAGCCCATAATGCAGAATCAAGTCTATCAACCCAATCAGTTCTTTTAGGATTAACAGTTCTTTTCTAAAATTCTTTTAATTTCTCTCGTTTGATACTTCAGCCATTCCACTAGTTTCGAGGGTGATAAGCAGTTGCAATTCTATGTTCGATTCCAAATTTTCGTAGTAATGATCGAATTCTTATATTCCTAAAATGACTTCCACCATCGGTGATAATTATCTTAGGTATTCCAAATCTTGAAAATATCATTTTCTTTAAAAATTTTGAAACACTTTTGGAATCACAGCTTGGTAAAGCAATAGCTTTCAATCCACTTTGAAACATAATCAATCGCTAATAAAATATAAATTTTTCCGCATGATGTAACAAATGGTCCCATAAAGTCTAATCCCCATATATCAAAAATTTCAACTTCCAATATATAGTTTAAAGGCATTTCATCTTTCCTAGATATATTTCCCATCCTTTAACATCGATCACATATTTTCACATATTGTCTCACATCTTTAAATAAGGTAGGCTAATAAAATCCAGAATTTAAAATTTTAAATGCAGCTTTATCTATGCCAAAGTGTCCTCCAAAATCGAATCATGACATTTTTGAATAATAGCAAAAGTTTCCTCATAAGGTACACTTCTTTGAATCATAGAATCCTTACCAATTTTAAATAAATGAGGTTCTTCCCAAATATAAGATTTAGCATCATATTTAAATTTCTTAATAAATTTGTTATCCAAGTCATAAGGCAAAATATTGCTAACTAATTAATTAACAATATCAGCATACCACGGTGTTTTGTATCTTTGAATAACATATAAAGATTCATCAGGGAATTTCTCATTTATATTTTCTTCCGAAATAATATCATTTTTAATTCTAGACAAATGATCAGCAATTTGGTTTTCATTTCCTTTTATATCTACTATTTGAAAATCAAATTCTTGTAGAAGTAAAACCCATCTTATAAGTCTAGGTTTAGAATCCTTCTTAGATATTAGATATTTAATAGCAAAATGATCAGTATGAACTATGCATTTAGTACCAAGAAGATAAGATCTAAATTTATCAAAGGCATATACTATAGCTCAAGCTCTTTCTAAGTGGTAGTGTAATTTCTTTGTGTTTCGAGTGAGAGTTTTACTAAGCATAATATACAACTTTGAAAATTTTCTCATATTTTTGTCCTAATACAGCTCCAATTGCAAAATCACTTGCATCACACATTAATTCAAAAGATTTATTCCAATCAGGTGCAACAATAATATATGCAGTTGTTAATTTTTCTTTTAGAATATTAAAAGCATTAATACATTCTTCATTAAATTCAAATTGTGCATGTTTTTCTAATAAATGAAAAAGAGGTTTAGCAATTTTAGAAAAATCCTTTATATATCTTCTATAAAATCCAAAGATGACCTAGAAAACTTCTCACATCAAGAATAAGTAGTAGGTGGTCGCAATTCAAGAATAATTTTCACTTTTGTTCGATCTACTTCCATCCCTTTTCATGATACTTTGTGTCCAAGTACAATGCCTTATGTGACCATGAATTGACATTTTTCCCAGCTTAAGAACTAAATTTGTTTCGCGCATCTTTTCGTAACTTTCGCTATGTTTTCCAAACAAGATTCAAAAGAATTTCCAAAGACTGAAAAATCGTCCATGAATATTTCAATTCCTTTGTCAATCAAATCACAAAATATTTACATCATACATCTTTGAAAAGTTGCAGGTGCATTACATAAACCAAAAGGCATTCTTCTAAAAGCAAATGTTCCATAAGGACTTATAAAAGTTGTCTTTTCTTGGTCCTCAGGAGCAATAAGTAATTGATGATAACCAGAATATCCATCCGTAAAACAGAAATATGATTGTCCAATCTAATTTATCGAGCATTTGATCCAAGAAAGGTAAAGGAAAATGATCCTTTCTAGTGGCTTTATTTAATTTGCTATAGTCAATACAAATTCGCCATCCAAGTAACTCTGTCTTGTAGGAATAAGTTCATTTTTATCATTAACAATGACAGCTTACACCTCCTTTCTTCCGAACACAATGAATAGGACTTACGTATTGACTATCCAAAATAGGATAAATAATACTAGCATCTAACAACTTAATAATTTCTTTTTTAACAACCTCTTTCATGATAGGATTTAATCTTCTTTGCGATTCTATAGTAGGTTTAAAATTTTCTTCCATTAAAATTCTATGCATGCAAATGGAAGGGCTTATTCCTCTTATATCAAGCAATAGTCCAACCAAAAGCTTTCTTATAATTCTTTAACACCCCTAGTAATTTTTCTTCTTGATCTTTACTCAGTTCGTAAGAAATAATAACATGTAAAGTTAACGAATTTCCAAGAAACACATATTTTAAATGTGAAGGTAACATTTTTAATTCCAGTTCAGGTGCTTTTTTAATTGAGGGTAAAAGTATATCATTTTGAGTTATGTCTAAAGTTTACCAATTATCTTTAATAAAAAGAGTCTCTTCTTCTTCTACTACTTCTTCTTCATCAGTTAAAAATTCAAATTTTTCTTTAGAAATAACTTTACATTTTTCTTGATAATGTTTTTCAATTAAATAATCAATTATATCCATTCGATAACATTTTTCTTTATCAGGGTACTTCAGTGATTTAAGAACATTGAATTTAATTTCTTGATCAATGACTCTCATGGTTAATTCTCCTTTTTGCACATCAATCATAGCTCGTCTGGTAGCTAGAAAAGGTCTTCCTAAAATAATAGGTATCTCTTTATCTTCTTCCATGTCAAGTAATATGAAATCTACAGGGAAGATAAATTTATCTACTTTAACAAGAACATCCTCTATAACTCCTTTAGGATGAGTGATAGATCTATCAGCTAACTGAAGAGTTACAGTGGTGGGAGTAATATCTCCTAAATCCAATCTTCGAAAGATAGAAAATGACATGAGATTAATATTTGCTCCTAAATCACATAAAGCTTTTCCGCAAAATTTTTCTTCAATAGCACAGGGTATAGTGAAACTTCCAGATCCTTAAGCTTTTCGGTAATTTCTTTTGAATTATTGCACTGCATTCTTCACTTAATGCAACAGTTTCAAAAGCTTAATATTTTCATTTTTTGCTTAAAATATCCTTCATAAATTTTGCATAAGTTGGCATTTGTTCCAACGCTTCAGCAAAATATATGTTAATAGTAAGTTTCTTAAAAATTTCAAAGAACTTAGATAATTGATGATCAATTTTTTTCTGTTTAAGTCTTTGAGGAAAAGGTGGTGGTGGTTTTTCAACTTCCACATTAACAGGTATAACAGTCTGATCTTGACTAGGAGAGAGAGTTTCTTTAGGTTTTTCAATCTCTTCAACCTCAAACTCTTTTTCAATTTCATTCTCGCAATTTTTCTTTTAATTCCACTTCTAAGTCGCACTGCCTTTAATTTGTTCATGTTCTTTTCAGCTTCCTTTGGATTGATTTCAACATTACTAGGAAGTGTTCCTACGGGTCTCGTTATTAAATAAAGTAGCAATTTGCCCCATTTGATTTTCTATATTATGAATAAGCAAGTATTTCGATTTTGTAATCGATTATTCATTTGCATAATTAATTCTTCTATTGATAACTTTTTTGTTGATTATTAAATCCAGGAGGTTTATAATTTGAATTAACTTGATTATTCCAATTTCCAGTGGGATGATATTGATTATTACCCCATTATTGTTATGAATTATTCCAGTTAAAATTAGGATGATTTTTCCACCAAGGATTATAATAATTTGAATAAGGATTATTTTTACTTGCAATAGCTTGTAAAGTTTCAGTAGTTTGAGAATCTTCAATATTAGCAGAGTTATTATGCGAAATATTATTTGCAAAATTATCTAATTTCTTAGACATTGCTGCAACTTGTGAAACTATGATAGAAAATGCTTCATTATCTTGAATACTGGCCATCTTTTTAGTGGTTAATCCTTTCGAAGGCCATTGAAAATTATTATTTGCCATTTCTTCAATTAAAGTGTAAGCTTCTTCAAATGATTTAGACATTAAAGAACCTTCAACGAAGTAGCATCAATAATTGATTTTAAAGATCCAATTAATCCATTATAAAATGTTTGAATAATCAACCAATCGTGTAAAGCATGATGAGGACATTTTCTTAATAGTTCTTTAAATCTTTTCCAAGTTTCATATATTTTCTCCTCGTCAAATTGACTAAATGAAGTAATATCATTTCTTAATTTAGCAGCTTTTAGAAGGAGGAAAATATTTAGCAAGGAATTTTTGTGCCATTTCAGCCCATGTTTTAATAGAATCCGCCGCTAATGAGTTTAACCACATCTTTGCTTTATCTCTTAAAGAAAAAGGAAAGAGTCTAAGTCTAATAAGCATCATCGAAACATTGTTGTATTTAAAGGTAGCACAAAGATCTAAAAAACTAACAAGATGTAAATTTGGATCCTCATTCTGGTGATCCACCAAATTGATTGTTTTGCACTCATTCGAATAATAGACGGTTTAAGTTCAAAAGAATTAGCATCTACAGTGGGTATTTGAATACTACTATGAAATTCATCAACTGTAGGGTTAGCATAATCCCTTAATGTTTTATAAACATTTTGATCATTAAGTTCAATTGAATTTTTTAAAGTAGCCATTTCTTGAAATTTTTGAATTTGTTTTCCCTTTTTAATTTTTCTAATTGTTCTTTCCAATTTAAAATCTAAAGGTATTAATCCTTCAGAACCAAATCTTCGCATAAAACAAGCAATAAATATAAAATTTAAATATTCTATTTCTTTCTTCCTTACTTCCTTTCCTTCCCCGCAACGACGCCAAAAACTCGACCCGAGCCGCGCTTAACGCAAAGAATGTTTGCTTTCCAAAAGATAGCCAAAAACTTTCGACTTAATTTATAAATAGCGACTAGTGTATAAAATTAATATTATATAATTTAGTAAATATTTTTACACACTAGGGTTACTACGCAAGTATACGTATCGTTTCAAGTAATATAGGGTTTTTAAACAAAGACCCCAGTATCGATCCCACAGGAAAGATTTATAGAAATAAATTTTCTATGAAGTGAAAGTGAAATAAAATAGTAAAAATTTTTTTATTTTATCTTTAATTTGATTTTAAATTACTATTAATTTACTAGATGCAAATAAAAAAAACAATAATAAGAAAATGATTTAATGAATTCTATATAAAATAAACAACTTTCTTTCCTTCAATTAATATAAGATTTTTAAGATAATTTAATATTCATTGGAGAATTTAATTTATGGTATCGTGTCAAATAGAAGCATTCCTATTCTTTACCCTTTCGATCCATGTGCAAAGAACATCGACTAATTTACGAATAGGTCCGGATGTATTGTTAGTAGAATGGGTTAATCTAGGCTCACACTTCTAGATGTCCAAGGGTGGCTATGGTCGGCCCTACTAGTGACCCTTTCCTAGTCTATAAATCAAATTATAAGAATTTAGTTTGTCACTCTAAAAACTTATCAATTCTACGCCCTTTAAATATTATCATCCTATTTATTTGCACTTCACCATGAATAGCCCATGCATGGCCTTCGACTACCCAAGGATTCATGTGACATTTACAAGTTAAGAGTTCTTCTCCTTCAACGTCTCAAAACTCTTCAACAGGTTTTAATAATTCAAATGGCCAATTTAAAAAGTAAAGTAAGATCATGTATTAATGTCATCACAATATTTTGAAAATATTTTGAATTTTAATTCTCCATCAAATTTTTATATTATCTTATCTATCTCTTCATAATTGAAGTAAGAAAGTAACTAACTACTCATAACACATTCAAAATAAATAACAAAACATGATAATTAAACTTTGAATCAAATATGAAAATATACTTATCTCAAATATTTCTTCTACAGATCTTCTGATTTCTACTGACTCCACAGTGTAATGAACTCCATATGCAATAACTTTAAAATAAACTCACTAAACTAAACAAAAGTGGCCCTAAATTTCTCTCTCTAATTCTCTCTCTAAGGATGAGAGATCCTAAAGTAGATAAGAGAAAGGGGTACAATGGGAGGGACACGTTTTCTGAAGAAATGAACCTCTATTTATAGGCTTCAAGAGTTTCCTTGAGGCACCTCTTCAAAACATGTCCACATTCAATGAATCTTCTAGAAGGTCGGTCTGGCGCCTAGGAGCCGGAAACCGCGTCGAGTTCTTAGTACCTCTTCACTTTGGCTCGCACCTCTTCATGATTAAAACCGTTTTGGAGCGTCTAAATGCAATGTATCACATGTCCTATTATCAAGGAACAACTGCCAGCCTTCTAAAATGTCCAATAACCGCTCACTCCGTCAAAATAACTGATCAAACGTTGTCAAAAAACTTGACAGTTTTCGTACCGAGTCTAGCGCCTAGGCGCCAGGCCATATTTTTTTATACTTTTGGTATTTTGCTCCATTTTTGCTCCTTTTTGCTCCTTTTTCCTTCTTAGACCTTTTTACATTACCTACATCCAAAAACACAAAAAATACCTTTCATTAAAGCATAATATCCTTAGAAATTGATAAGAATTAAGACATAAAAAATAGGTATTTTTTTATAGGTCAATATCCTTCATAAATTTCGCATAGCTTGGCATTTGTTCTAGGGCTTCAGCAAATGGAACATTAATGGTAAGCTTCTTTAAGATCTCCAAGAATTTTGAAAATTGCTTATCCAACTTTTGTTGACGAAGTCTCTGAGGAAATGGAAGTGGTGGTTTTTCTAAATCAACCTTAGGCGGAGAAATAGGTCTTTCAAAACCTTTTGGAGCGTCCTCTTTAGGTCTTTCAATCTCTTCTTTCTCTACTTCATTTTCTTTTTGAACTCTACCTTCCAATTTTTTTCTACTTCTCAGTTGAATTGCTTTCACTTGTTTTTTATTCTTTTCTCTTGGATTCACTTCAGTATTACTTGGAAGCATTCATTGAGATCTATTACTTAAGGCATTTGCAATTTGTCCCAATTGATTTTCAATATTTCTGATGGTTGCTCCTTGAATTTGCAATTGATTTCCCATATGCGATACTACTTCTTCCATAGACAACTTCTTCTCCTTAAATTGTAAAGCACTGTTATAACCTGAAGGATAAGTTAATCTATTATTATTATTACCATGGTTTTTCCAATTCTTTAATGGTTTTACTTGGGTATTCCCCCATTGTTGATTAACACCACCCTGATTATTGTTATTCCAGTTAAAATTTCGATGATTCTTCCAACCTGGGTTATAATAATTGGAATATGGGTATTTAGGGTTGATTATAGCATTCACAGTTTCTGGTGAAGAATAAGAATCAACCATTTGGCCTAATGAATTTTCTTCAATCATGAGATTTGGCTGAGAAAAATTCATCCCAAATTGGTCTATCTTCCTCGATACAACGAAGAACTCGATTTGCTAACATTATAAAAGCATCATTTTCAAAAACATTGGCTACCTTTTTAGGAATTAACCTTTCAAAAGGCCATTGAAAATTATTAGTGGCCATTTCTTCAATTAAAGCATAAGCATCAAAAAATGGTTTAGACATTAATGATCCACCAACAGTAGTATCGATGATCGATCTAAGAGATCCAACTAATCCATTATAAAAAGTTTGAATTATTAACCAATCTGTAACGCATGATGTGGACATTTCCCGAGGAGATCTTTAAATCTTTCTCATGCTTCATATATTGATTCCCCTTTAAACTGACAAAAAGATTTTATATCGTTTCTTAACTTAGCAATCTTAGATGGTGGAAAATATTTAGCAAGGAATTTTTGTGACAGTTCACCCCAAGTTCTAATTGATCCAGGTGCTAACAAATGTAACCACATTTTAGCTTTATCCCTTAGTGAGAAAGGAAAAAGTCTAAGTCTAATAGCATCATCCGAAACACCATCATATTTAAAAGTAACACACAACTCTAGAAAATTAGCAAGATGCAAATTAGGATCTTCAGTTGTTGCTCTCCCAAACTAATTATTAGACACCATTTGGATAATAGCAGGTTTAAGCTCAAAAGAATTAGCAGCTACAATAGGGTTTTGAATACTACCACGAAGTTCATCTACTGTAAGATTAACATAATCTCTTAAAGGTCTTAATTCTTGATGGATGCCAACAATTTGATCTTGATGATTTTCTATTTCTTGAATATGTTTATCCTTTTCTGTATTTTTAATTTTTTTGATTTTTCTGATAGTTCTTTCTAATTCAGAATCGTAAGGCACAAGTCCTTCAGAACCTGAACTACGCATACAATAATAAAACAAAACAAAATACCACACACTAACAAAAATAAAGAAAAGTAAAATTTTAAAATTTTTTAATTCTCTTTAAAATGCAATTTAATTTAATTTTCCCCAACAACGACTCCAAAAACTTGATCCCCGATAGATATAAGTGCAACGGATGCCAGAAACTTGGTTCTGCTGGATAAATGCGCTGATGATTTAAGATATGAAAATAATGATTTTATAATATAGGATTCTACGCAAGTATACGTATCATCTATCAAGTAATATAGGACTTTCTGATTAAGCCCCGAGATATCGAAACCACGGGGAAAATGTGAAATCTTTAAAGGAATCAGAGAAATTATCTTTTACTTTCTTTAATTGTTTTCGAAAAAGTATGTCTTGATTTTGAAAAGTTTTGAAGTTTGATATATCTTTTGAATTTTTCTTAATAAAAATGCAAAGCAAGAAATTAAAATTACAATAACTAATAACACTGGATGTAAAATACTATTAACTAGAATATATTTTTCTTTCCTTTCATGAAGTAGTAATAACTCTTAAAGTATTGTTGTGGAAGTATTCAAATTTTTGTTGTGACAGATAGAAGAAAATGTGTTCTTTAGCCTTACTTGGTTCTATAAAGAACATAGGTTAATTTGAAATTTATATTATTTTGAACATGATTAGTCTCTCACTCTAGAGTTCCCTCGATTCCCACCACATGGGGGCTAACTTCTTATAACAAAACTCAAAACTTCAAACAAAATTAGAGGGTTTTAGCCTGTCACTCTAAAATCTTCTAATTTTACTCTCTTTTATAAAAATATCTTCTAATATTACATTCAATTATATGGACTACAGTTCTCACCCATATAATTTCATGTGATTCTTACTAACTTTTATGAGACAATACCGCATTGGATCTTACATAATCTCAAGAAATTTTACACTCAAGAAATTTTACAACTTAACAGGCCAAATTAAGAAGTAAACAAAGTTTTTAGAATCAATCTTCACAACTTCTTCCAACTTTTAAACACTTATACTTTCCACAACAACTCTCTTTAAATTAATTACTTCTCCATTTAAGAAAGAAAAAGATAAAGTAAACTACTCGTAATGCATCGAGAAAATATAAAAACACATTGATTTGAAATTAAAAACAATGATAAGAAAAATAATAAATGAAAACAAGTATTAATAAACTAAATAAAAGTAAACACTTATCTGAAAATCCTCTCCACAAGACTAAGGAAGTTCCTCTGAAACTTTGACTCTTCGCTAAACTACTCCTCAGAGCAAGTCTCCCAACTCCATTGACTCAGAGTACAGACTTCAGACTTCAATAAAAACTAAACTAAAAGAAAGAAAATAAGTAGGAAAAAGAATACTTCACTCTAACCCGTTTCTCCTTGCTACTCTCTACTCCCACTCTAAAATAAAAACTCTTAAAAATGTAGTGGAAAAAAACAAAAGAAAGAACCCTTCAAAATGCAAAGGAAGAGTCTCTTAATCTTTCCTAAGACTCTCTTTAAATAGTAAACCAAAAGGTGCCTTGGTGTCTCTTCAAAATGTGTCCAGATTCTATGTATCTACCAAGGAACGCACCCCTTCATTCAAACTTGCCGCCCAAAGGAAGTTATGGACGTTACCACCAAGAGTTGCATCCCATCCCCTTTGAAATTAGCGCCAAATCCATTTGAAATTCGATTTTTAACTGTGGCGGCTAAGCGCCGGCCCAGCGACGTTTAGCCGCCAGTGCCAAATTTTTTATTTTTCATTTTTTTTGCTCCAAATTTGATCCAATTTTGCTCCTTTCGTCACGACCATCCATTTTTATCATACCTGCAAGAAAAACACAAAATACATTCCATTAAAGTGCAATATCATTAAAAATAGGTATAAACATGTGCATAAAAATACTATATATTTTAGGTGTATCGGTACTATACTGGCTAGTCATGTGGGATATTGCTCTTCTCATATAAATTTAGCTTCTATCAACTTTTTAACTTTAGTTATAACTTATTGTTCAAATTCCAGACACATCCTTCTTGGAGTTTGTTTAACAGGAATTGCAGTAGGATCTTGACTCAATTTATGTACTGCAATTTCTGGTGCTAGTCCAGGCATGTCATCATAACTCCAAGTGAAAGTCTTTATATTCTGTCAACAACTTAATCATGTTTGTAGACTCTTCTTCATCAAGCAGAGAGCTAATAAAGGTTGTCTTTGGTTCCTTTTCAGTCCCTATGTTAACCTCTCTTAACTCATCCACCGTTGATTTTATTTCCTCTTCAAATTCTGGTGGGGCATCCTCGATTGTAGGATCTTCAAAATTATTCAAAGCCTCCAAACATTCTTCATTTTGTTCATCAGTAACAACTAAACAAAATTCCGTATCATCGACAGGTCCTACTGTGCCGAACCCAAGACCCTGTTTAGAATTGAAAGTTCAATTATTATTATTCCAAAGTTCTTCGAGATAATGCAACTGATCTTTTGACCACTGTTTAGGTACCATTCTGCGTTGAGCAAGATTTTGAACACAAGGAGAATACCACTCAACAGGTAATTCTCTTAATTCTGAAGAAAGATTATCTTCTAGTTTTACATTTGTTTTAGAACCTGAAGATGCAAAACCATGATGTAACTTAATTGGTTTTATACCATCACTATGTACTTTCTTGACCATTAAACCCTCAACCTTATGAGTATAAATCGGGGTAAGGGTCACAGTTTGTACATAGCGATTAATTCGATCATACATTAAGTTATATTCACATTTTTCTTCATCTTCCAAACTTATTTGGAATTTGGGTTTCTTCAGGTTGATCATCATTGCGTCCTTCTTGATCTTCTCATCTTCTGAGTTGTCCTCTAAACCAATGTTGATTATTGGATTGTTTGATTCAAGAATCTTATCATTCTTTCCTTGACCTTGTCCCCGGTCTCGACCTCAGATGTGAGTTCTAGAGGAACTCCCACCCTCTTGTTGGAAAGGGGTGATGCGAGATTGCTGAATTAACACTGAGTGATTTTGTTCTTGTATACTTTCTGGATTTTCTTCTTTATTTTTAACATCTCGAGAGAAAATAATCTTTTTCGGAGGTGTTTAGTAGGTAGCATCTTCGTGAATACCCCCTTCATGAATTGAAAATGGCTATAAATCCCCTTTTATGCAATATTCTTGTCCTTCCTGACAATACTTTATGCATTGATGTAGTGATGAAAAAACCAATATGATTTCATGAATCCAAGGTCGGCACAAAAGAGCATTAAATGAAGTTTCAAAGTTGATGATATGGAATTTTGCATTTGTCACTAATTCACCAATTCTAAAAAATTAAGTGATTGATCCTAGAGCACTTTCACCTTTCTGATTAAAGCCTCTTAGCATCATCCTGTCAGCTGTCTTGCATCAATATCCAAGTAAGCTAAAGTCGTAGGTTCATTATATTAATGGATGCTCCCGGATCCACTAATACTCTAGAGAACATGGAATTACCAATATTTACCGGAATATATAGTGGACGATTGTGATCGGTAGTAGGAAGCAGTAAATCATCATCTGTAAAAGTTATTTTTGTCTTCTCCTTCAATGAAAAAACCTCATCTAAGGAGCTACCAACGAGCTGAGCTAAACAAATGTCTGGATCAAGCAGAGCTTTTACTAGAGCCTCTCTCATTTCCTTTGATAGAATCAGGGCATCGTATATGCTCAACTTAAAGGTAACTTCCTAAGATGGGCTAGCACATTATAATCCACTTTGTTGCTTGGTTCTTTATCCTCCCTTTAAACAGGTGTTTCATCGATTAGCGCCATTGGGTAATTCTGAATAACTACTTGTTTCGCCTTATCCTTTGGACCCACTCTCAAGAGAAATACTTTTCCACTTCTCAAATTTACCTCTGTTATCCTTCTAAGTCTAGAATTAATTCAGAAGCTAGGTCATCAAGAAATAAAGTAGTTGACTCTTCTAAAGCTTCTTCAAAGCCTGAAAGTTCTAATTCTATCGCAATTCGTGATCCTTAGAATTCAAAGAAAGGTGCATCATTTTTGGGTCATCATTGTTACCATCCATCTTCTCAGAATTATCATTGCATGCTTCAAGACTTTGTACAATTTGAGAATTATTATTATGATTGAAGTTGTTATCAGAGTTAAATTGGTTATCATTAGTCGTATTATCAGTAGAGACAGTTAGGACATAGCCAAAATCGAATTCCATCGTATTACGTGTCCCTGGAGGAGAAAAGAAGAAATCATACAAAAGTTAATGGTTTGAGGGATTTCTTCCCCAAATCCGTAAAAATCAATCTAGGACTAGCAACCCTTATCTTCAGCTTTTGCTCTTCAATTGCCTCCTCTTTTGTAACTTGCTTATTCTTCTTTTGAGGTTCATTTTCCATTGCAATTGATAGTACCAGGTTAGCAGGTTCTGGATCTCGTATTACGACTTGTGTTGAAGCATTCTGGAGCTGGTTCAATATCTTCCTTGAAGATTTGATCCATACTGTACCCCATCCATCGTCAGTTGTATATGAATCAATTGGAACAATAGGAGCAACCAAAATTGTATCGTTTGAACCTTTTTCAGGTTCTCTCATATACGCTTTCGGGATCATTATGTTCCCTTTCATGAGATTATACTCCAACCAGTTCTAGAAAACAAAGCAATTCTTAATATTATGCCCGATCATTCTATGATATGGTTAGTATAGTGGATGATCTTTCTTATCAACTTCTTCATCTTTCTTAGGTTCAGGTAACTTGAACTCGGTTTTCTTAACTAAATAGTAAAAAATTTTGCCAACTGCTTCATCTTTGAAGGGGTATACCTTTCTTAGTCATTCTGATATAGACAGAGTTGGTTTATCATTTTTCGGGGAAGATCTCTACTGTTAAGACTGCGAATTATATTGTTGCAGAAGTCGATGAGTCTGTTGAGGCTTCTCTGCCTTTATCTATATTACTTTTTTGCCTTTATCAATAGTTGCAACAGTCCCGGACTTTTTCTCAAAGGCTTTTACTAGTTTCTGCTTCTCAGATTTTTCAATAAAACTGAGTTGTTTCACCTCTTCTTGTAGACTTGCAGCTTTACTGAGTAATTTTTTAAATGTCTTAATTGTGAAACCTTTAAGAAGGAATGATACTGGTCTGTGAATACTGTTAATAAGATTTTAATTGCATGCTGTTCTTGGAGCTGGGGCTCACATTTCATGCTCAAATTTCTCAATTGCAGTATATGTTCTACCAAAGTTTCGTCCGATTTTTGTTTCTCAACCACTAGATCACCAACGGTGATGTGGTGTTGAGCTCCAACAAACCGTTTAACAAAAAGATTTTCTAATTCTGTAAATGTCTTAAAAGAATCATTTGGTAGCTATGTCCGTGACTTTTTGTGGTGATAAAAATGAGTACAATTGATTAATAATAAAGTCACTTATATCAACGCAAGTATACGTATCACACAAGTAATACAGGGCTCTAGTGGAGTCCTAGTTATCGATCCCACAGGGAAGCAAGATAAAAGGTCCTTAGTCAAATTCTAGTCTACTACAATTACTCCTTAGTTTGGAATGTCGATTAAAATGATGTTTTATCTAGCAACTACTCCTAAATGTAAGTGTTAATTCTAAAGACAACCCTTTTTGATTGAATGGGTTTGGAGAATTTTGAGATACTAAAAACTACTATTCTTATGTAATGAAATGGATAATGTATAGGAATGAGATGCATTAAATATTGTATGTGCCAAATAGGAGCAATCATATTCTTTACCCTTTGGTCCGGGCATAAAAAACATTGACTAATCATATGCTTGTTTACTAAATCCGTGGATAGGCTGGGAGGATACCGGCTCTCACTTCAGAGCTCCCATGTTCCCCTCGCTTGAGGGCTAACATCTCCGCTTCAGCACTCAAATAATAGGACCAAATTGAGAATTTTATTCTGTCACTCTAAAATTTTCACTTTTACGTCCAATAATTATATTTCCCTATTTATTTGCATTCAATCCCCATGAACTTCACCATCCATAGAATTTGAATGTGGTTCTTACTTAATTGTAGAAAGCATAACCCTCTCGGATCGTATGTTTTCACAATGAATTTTAACATTACAACAGACCTTAATTGCAATGTAAATGAAGTGCAAGTAAAAACTATCACATTTATATATAAAACTTCTTCTAGCATGTATCTCAACATCCTACACATGAATTCTACTCATCACAAAAGAAAAGTAAAAGGAAAAGAATGACATAATCTTCTCATACCACTATTTCCAAAGAAGAAGAAAGAGTAAGAGAGATACGTCACAAAGCATGAAGAAAACATAACGAAAACTTCATTTAACCAAAGCAAATTTACTAGGTAAGTGTTTACAAAATCATAAGATAATGAAGAACAATACTTAGCTTTTTTCTTTTGAAAGAAAGATGAAGATCTCTTCCACAAAGTTTCTCGTCGATCCATGCAATGCTAGTGCAATCCCTTACAATATCTCTTTAAATCTCCCCTCCAATCTCTCCAAAAGGGTAGAAATCCACATTTCTACTCCTAATCTAAGAACTCTAAATATTCTCCAATTTTTTCCTAACACTCCTCCTCTCTTTTCTAACCTAAAATCCATTCTTTTAAACTGTAGGGATGAGTTTGAAGAGTTCCCAAGAGAAACCATTCAAAAAGCGTCTAAATACATTGAATTTCGGCCCATAACCTCCAAATGTCGGTCCATAATTGTCCCAGGCGCCATCGGCGGACTCGAGGGCGTCGTCAGTGAGCTTTTCTATCATTATTCGGTCTTCTTAAGAAAATTTCACAGTCGGTGAGCTCGAGGGCGCCGTCGTCGAGATTTTTGTGCAGCTCAACTGTTTCGCTCTGTTTGGCTCTATTTGAGCTCCATTTGCCCTGTTTCAGTTGTGTTGTGTTCCTAACAGATAGCCCTACAAAATAAACATAAAAACAACCTTTCTTTAAAGTGTAATCTCATTCAAAAATTATGCAAGAATTTTAAAATAGATTAAGCATCGAAAGACTTATCGAAAGGTGTCAGAGCAAAATTTCATTTCTTGCTCGTTCTTGCTCAAAATTGCACTATTTTTTGTTTCTTTTTCTCCAAAAGTCATTTCTTGTACCTAAAACCAAAAAAACATACAAAATATCTTCATTTTAAAGTGTAATATTAACAAAAATGAGTAAAATCATATAACAAAAACTGTATATATTTTTGGTGCATCAAAATCTCCCAAACTTAACAGTTACTTGTCCTCAAGTAACACTATAACTTTAAAACCAAATATATTGACTTGTGGTTGTGGGTTTCAATAGAGTTTCCTATAATTTCATCTCAAAAATTTTATAGTATAACATAGGAGAAATTCTAGCAAATCAACCTAGGACTAGAGTGTAAGAATATCTCATATTCAACTTCGGAATCTTGATTTTTTTATTTACTTCAAAAGTTATTGAAAATTGTCAAACTATATATTCATAGAAAGTATAAAAACAAAATTTAAGCACCTTATCTATACTAATTTAACCAATACCTTTTGAAATAAGAATAAGGTTAGGATTATTTTTAGGTCTTTTCATTTAAAAAGATTCAAGTGAAACCAATATTTCAGTAGGCTACTCTTCAAGCTTCTCCTCACTTATTTTCTCTTTTTTTTCTTTTCTTTCGGGATCATTTTCAATCCCTTTTTTTCACCCCCTTTTTTTTCTTTCTTTTGGGATCATTTTTAATTCCTTTTTTTCACTTTTTTTTATGTGAGGATTATTATATCTGGATAGGCTTTTAATAATTTTGAATTTCACTATCCTCTCTCAAAAATCCAAAACTCAAAACTTTCCCTCACTTTTTATAAGTGTAAGTATTAGTTCGAAAAAGGAAACAAAATCATTTTTCTAATGTTTCCTACAAAATATCTTAACTCTAGAATAGTTTCTTCACATAGAATTTCAACTAGATTATTTTTCTAACATTCCTAAAATCGAAATTATAGTAACCTAAAGGTAACACCACATACCACAAGTCATTTTAAAAGTGATATCAAATTAAATACAGGCTACTGAGGACAAATAAAGTTGCATTTTAAAAATTTTTTTTCCCCCCAAACTTAAATTTTAAACTATTTTAAATTAATTCCATAAAATGTAGCAGGAAGAAAAAGTAAAGGTTGAATCTACTTACTACTACAACATCCTATCAAATTCATATACATGCATAATCAGGATAGAATGACTGTAGGAGAATGTAAATCTAACCTAAAACATGATTGTAATAAAATTATACTAAAAGGAAGTATTTTCACATTAAATTTTTTTTCTTTCTACCCCAAAACTTAATTTTTAACATTTATAGCATTCAATACAAAAAATATAAGCAAGAAGAAAAACAGTTTAGAAATTCTATCTACCACAAGTGTCTATCAAAAAGATCTACAATTATTAATCAAGATAAAAATCATGTAGCAGAAAGTAAATCTAAACTAAATATTCTAGAATGAAATTAAATAAACCAAAGTCTAACTAACATAGCATGTATCAACATTGAAATATAAAAATGTTCTTCAAGTCTTATATAAAATTGTATCACTAGCACAAACACACAATTCAAATACAAACACACATGATAAATGAGGTCAATTCTTCCATAAACTTACTAACTTACTTCCAATTTCTATCGAAATCACTACATAGATAAATAAGGTGCATTTTAAATTGTTTTATAGATTATAATCTGAAAGATAAGATTGCCTCTGATATATTAGCTCCTAGGCACCAATCTCAGGCATCATATAATCATTATAATTAAGCACCTCTAATAGTTATAAAGATAGTGTAAGATCATGCACATGGTATTTATCAAATAGGTTCACGACTCCTACCTAATGAAAATAAAGTTGCAGTAATGAAGTAACAAATTAAGATGGAACTATCAATGTTCGAAATTCATGATTTCTCTTATAAACTCAAGTCTGGGTGAGACCCAAGTCATAGTGGACTCGTTAATCCAACAACTACAAGAGATCTAGTCTTGCCATAATAAGAAGTTAATGAATCACCTCTCTCAAGACATAGACAGAGATCAGATCCAACCACTAACAATCCAAACTTCTACCAATCATCTATAAAACTGATCAATCCACTATAAAGTAAACACCATACAACACTAACAATCATGACTCTCAAGCATACTAAATCAAAGTACACTAATAACTATGGGTTGGCTCCCATAAAGCGCTTGGTTTTAACATCGCGGGTCCGACAAAAGATTCCTCCTAGATCAAAATTCCAATTAAATAATCCTCGATCAATCGCCCAATCATTTCCAGATCCATGGATTCCTATAAAATCTTTAAATTTTAATTTTTCACTCAACTCTTCATTTTCAGTTTGATTTCTATCATAATTCCTCATATTTTTTTCTAGATCAAATATTCTTCTATTGATTTTTTGAAATTTCATATTAATATCATCCTTGAAATTTATAAGAAATGGATCTCTATAAGATAATTCAAGATCTCCCACAATTTGGATCACATTCTCTCTAGATAATTCAGACTCAGGATCAAATTCTTCTATGTCACTCTTCTCTTTCTAATTATCTTCCAATTCTTCCCCTCTATAATTATTAAATGATGGAAGATCTATCTTAGTTTAGGAAATAGGTTTTTCTAATTCCTTGGGAATTTCTTCCAATGGTCTTTCAATATCCTTATCCTCTTTTCTCAACTCAAAGTTCTTTTAAAATTTATCCTCAAATTCTCTTCCAAGTCCTAGTTCAATTATTTTATCTTGTTCATCATTCAATTTAGATTTTTCTTGTAATTGAATCGAATATGAAGATATAAAGACTGCTTGTGTAGATGAATTCCTTAAATAGATAGGCTTTAAAATTGTATGGGGTATATCCCATCTTAAGTTCATGAGATTTTTCAACAAATGGAATTAAAAGTTTACTATTTTTGGTAGCATCCATCATTTCACACCTCTCCTGAACATAAATACGGTCTTCTTGAAATAAAGTTTTCAAATCATCATGAATGTCTATTTCAATCTCAACTGTTAACTTACTCTCAAAACTTTCTTGGAAATGGTCTTTACTTAGATGATTAATTTCATTTGTCCAAAAATAATGACCATCTTTTCTCTCAGCTGGATATTTCATAGTCTTTAATACATCAAAAGTGACTTCATGTTCATTAATATTCATAGTCAACTCTCCTTTTTGTACATCTATCATAGCTTATCCAGTAACAAGGAAATGTCTCCCTAAAATAATTGGAATTTTTTTATCTTCCTCCATATCTAATATAATAAAGTCCAAAGGAAAGATAAATTTATCCACTTTAACAAGCACGTCTTCTATAACTCCTTTTGGATAAATGATAGATCGATCACCTAATGTATGGTTATAGTAGTAGGAGAAATATGTACTAAACCTAACCTTCTAAATATAGATAGAGGCATCACGTTAATGCTCACTCCTAAATCACATAAAGCTTTTTCACATAATATTTTTCCAATTGCACAAGGAATTGTAAAGCTACAAGGATCTTTAAGTTTCTGAGGAAAATTTTTCTGAAGTATAGCGCTACAGTCCTCACTTAGTTAAACTGTCTCGTAATCCCTAAATTTCCTTTTTCTTGTTTAATATCTCCTTCATAAACTTTGTATAACTTGGCATTTGTTCCAAAGCTTTAGTGAAAGGAATATTTATCATTAATTTCTTAAGTACTTTCATGAACTTTGAAATTTTTTTTTCCAACTCATGTTGTCTAAGTCTTTGAGGAAATGGAGGTGGTGGTCTTTCCAAACTGATTTTAGTTGGAGATATTAATTTTTCCAGATCCTTAGAAACATGTTCTTTAGGTTTTTTAGTTTCCTTTGTTTCTCTCACAACATATTTCTCTTTTCTAATCACATCCTCTATCTCTCTTCTACTTTTTAATTAGACAGCTTCTTTTTGTTCATTAGTGCTCTCTTTAGGGTTGATCTCAATGTTGCCAGGAAGTGTTCCTTGGGGTCTATTGCTAAGTGAATTAGCAATTTGTCCCAGTTGATTCTCTATGTTTCTAATCATAGCATTTTGACTTTGCAACTGGTTTCCCATTTGCAATACCACTTCTTCCATAAACATCTTCTTATCCTCAAATTATTGATCATTGTTAGAGTCCGGTGGATATGAAGTTCTATAGTTTGTGTTCCCTTGCCTATTCCAACTTCCATTTTGATTTGCATGATTATTTTTCCATTGTTGGTTTCCACCCTCAGTAGTTTGATTCCATTTAAAATTAGGATGGTTCGTCCAACATGGGTTGTAAAAGTTAGAATATGGGTTATTTGTGGTATTTAAAGTCTCATATAATAAGTTAAAATCAATCATACGCCCTAATGAACTTTCCTCACTTACAGGAGTAAATTGAGGTTGGTTCATTCCAAATTGGTCCAACTTCCTTGATATTGCAGCAACCTGAGATACAAGAATTGCAATCACATATGTATCATGAATATTGGCTACATTTTCATGATTTACCCTTTAAGAGGGCCATTGAAATTCATTTGTAGCCATTTCTTTAATTAATGCATACGCTTCATCAAATGTTTTAGACATTAATGATCCACCAGCGGCAGCATCAATTATAAACCTAAGGGATCCTATTAACCCATTATAAAAATTTTGAATGATTAACCAATCGGGCAGAGCATGGTGTGGACACTTTCTTAGGAGTTCCTTAAATCTTTCCTAGGCTTTATATATTGATTCTATCATTTGTTATTTTATATAATCCTCTTCCATCAGTCAAAAATCCCATTATCTCATCTAACTCTCCCTCCGTAGGATGGAAATTAGAATAAAAACAAAACATAGCAGGAGACAGTTAATAGAAAGTGTTAATTACCCCAGAAGAAAAGTTCACATGTTGCCCTCTAACCACCACTAAATTCTCTTCTGATGCAGGCAAATTAGCATAGAATTCTCTAACAATAAAAACAACAGCAACAGTGAAGAAGCAACAGTAGTTCTCTCAGTTCCTCCTACCATCATATCTTCAATTACTTCTCCTGGCTTATTGAACACTCTCTCAGGAATCAATTTACGTGACTGCAACGCATCGAGGTATCGTTCCTTTGCCCTCGCACTAACAAATTTGTCGGAATCAAACTTCGTCTTTCCTCTCGCACACTTTGACTTTGGAGCCATCTCTAAAATTCACCATAAATTCCAAAATCAAACTAAACTTGCTAAATTATCTTCCAAAAGATGTTTCCACTAAATCCAAGCAATTTATTAAGTTTTTCCTCACATTTTCACCATGAATAATGATTTTAAGATTTTCCAAAATGTACTTAAAATACATGGTGAAAACCAAAAATTTTTACTTAGGAGTAGTGCTCTTACCTCAAGGAATCCAAATTTATAAATTTTTGTTGAGATCGGCTCTTAAATGGTCCAAATCAAGGATTCCCTAGACTCTTTTTCGCGTGAAGATGATGGGTTGAAGATGAACAGGGGAGTTAAAATGGCGATTCATGGGTTTTTAACTGATGGGAACCAATTTTCGCGAATTGGCACCTAAGCGCGAACCCTTAGGCGCTTAGCCACGAAATCTGGCGCTTAATCGCCGGCACTCTGGCGCTTAGCTGCCAATACCCAGATTTTCACAATTAAGGTATATGCTTTAAACCACATCGTTAATCACCCTTAATCTCTTCAAATAATTATCTCTTCCCTATAAATCTTCCAATATTCCAATTCAAATGTTTAATATTCATCGATTCCAAAAAAAATTTCACACACACACAAACTTATATTCATTAAAACAAACATAGCACTTAATACAATACTAGAATTTCTATCCACATACATAGGATGAAATTCTCTAGATACAAGAGACTTAATCTCAAACTGATAAGTTTACATCTCTCGGATGTAACTATCACATCATAAGGCGTAATTAAAAACTTATACATAAACACTAAAACACCAAACAAAAAACATAAGAACACTAAACATATAAAAAAAACACATAAGAACACAAAAAATATAAGAACAAAGCACACTTAATTCCACTCCCCATTAGGCGGATTATATCCAGGATCACTATTATTCTCATTTGACCCTTCTGGAATATAAATCTGATATAACGGGTGATAATTGTTCATTCTTATATCTTCTTCTTCAATCCATTTGTTCTTCAAAAACATTGCATTATCCGCTTCTTCCACGCATCTTGAATGACTGAATTGCATCTTGAGTTGCCATCCCATGTACTCCAAATGTAAGTTAGTTTCATTGATCTTTGCTTCCATTGAAGTCACCCAGGCTTCAATATTTGCAATCATTTTTGCAATCCCTTGAATACTAACAGCAAAAAATCCATTAAATAACTCTTTAGCACTTTCACTAATGACCTTACTCTTGTCAGAATCTTGCTTCTTCTTAATCTCATTCTCCCAGGAAGACATGATGTACTCAAAATACTATTCTTAAGATTTAAAAATGAAAATAGGACTTGGGGCAAGTATTTCTCTTAAATCAGGTTCTTTTTATAGACTTGGGAAGTGCTAAATCTACCCCAAGACGTTTTAAAACCCCAAAATAACTTCCAAAACCTCTTCCCCACGATCTAGTCTTCTAGAATCTCCTTTTCATGTTTTTTGTAACTCTGGCGCCTAAACGTCAACTAGGCGGCGCTTAGCCTTCAATTTAGCACAAGTCTGCCAAATGTCCAAATTTTCATTCTAACTCCTTTAAGTCATCGAATAAGGTCAAATAAACTCTATTTAGTTTAAAAACTCCAAATTACTACCACTAAAAACATAAAAACAAACCAAACAAAGCGAATAAAACACACAAAACAAACATAAAGCAAAGCACACTGATAATTATGGGTTGCCTCTAACAAAGTGCTTGGTTTAACGTCTTCGGCCTGACAAACCAGAACTCATTCTGTGTGAGCCAACATCAGATTTTCATCAGACTTAGATTGTTCGACTGAAAATTATGGTTTAAGTCTATTTCCATTAACTTTAAATATTTTCCAGTCTTAGGATCTTGAATATCCACAGCTCCATAGGAATAAATTTTCATCACAATAAAAGGACCCATCCACCTGGACTTAAGTTTTCTAGAAAAAATTCTCAATATGACATTATACAAGAAAATTTCTGTCCTGGCACAAGATTTTTAGTAATAATCTTCCAATCATGCCATAACTTCATCTTTTCCTTATAAATCTTAGCACTTTCATAAGATTCATTCCTTATCTTATCAAGCTCATTTAATAGCAATAATCTCTTCTCAGCAGCATCTTTCAAATTATAATTGAACTCTTCAATAGCCCAAAATGCTTTATGCTCATGTTCAATAGGTAAATAACAAGCTTTTCCAAAAATCGACTTATATGGGACATTCCTATAGGGTTCTATAGCAAATTCTCTAGGCCCACAAAGCATAATCTAGTCTGATTGACCAATCATTTCTATTTGGATTAACAGTCTTTTCCAATATTCTTTTAATTTCATGATTGGATAATTCAACTATACCACTTGTCTCGGATGATAAGAAGTAGCAATGCGATGATTGATATGATATTTCTTCGCTAACTTTTCAATAATCGCATTTCTAAAATGACTCCCCCATCAATTATGATTACTCTTGGTATTACAAATCTGCAAAATATATTCTTCATAAAAAAACTTTGCAACATCGAGGTAAAGCAATAGCTTCAATCCATTTGGAATCATAGTCTACTGCTATCAGAATATAAACATTTCTGAAAGATGGTGTAAATGGTCCCATAAAATATAATCCCCAAACATCAAATATTTCAACTTCCAACATATAATTGAGAGGCATCTCATTTCTCTTAGAAATATTGCCTACACACTGACATCTATCACAATTTTTAATATAAGCATTCACATCCTTAAAAATTGTAGGCCATTAAAATCCAGATTGTAAAATTTTATATGCAGTTTTATCACTTACAAAATGTCCCCCATAATCAAAATCATGACATTTTTGAATAATTTCATAAGTCTCTTCCGAAGGTACACATTATCGAATTATAAGATCCTTTCCTTGTTATATAAAAATGGTTCATCCCAAAAATAAGTCTTAGCATCAGACAGAAATTTCTTCTTTTCCTGATATGTCAAACCATAGGGTATAATATCACTGACAAAAAAATTTACTATGTCTGCATACTACGGAACACACCACTCATTAACAGTGAACAATTTTTCATCAGGAAAATGTTCATTAACTACTTCAACATCACAGAGAGATTTTTTAATTTCAAGCCTGAACAAATGATCAGCAATTTGATTTTCAGAACCCTTTCTATCTACTATCTCAAAGTCAAATTCTTGCAAAAGAAGAATCCATCTTATCAGCCTCAGCTTTGCATCTTTTTCTTCATTAAGTATTTAATAGCAGAATGAACAAGTATGCACAACACATTTAGTTCCAATTAAATATGATCAAAATTTATCAAAGGCAAATACTATAACAAATAACTCTTTCTCGCAGTGGTATAATTAATTTGAGCTTCATTAAGAGTTTTACTAAGCATAATAAATAACTTTGAAAATCTTTTCATATTTCTGACCTAAAACAGCACCAATAGCATAATCATTAGCATCACACATTAATTCAAAAGGTTTTTCCCAATTTGGTGAAATTATTACAGGTGCAGTGATTAATTTTTCTTCTAATGTTTTAAAGGCTTCGAGGCAATCACCATCAAAATAAAAAAATTGCATCCTTTTTCGGTAAACGACATAAAGGTTTTGTAATCTCTGAAAAGTCTTTGATGTAACACTTGTAGAATCCAGCATGTCCTAAAAAACTTCTAATTCCCCTTACATTAGTTGGACAAGGTGAATTAGATATAACTTGAATTTTTACAGGATCTACCTCCAAACCTTTTTTTGAAATCTGATGTCCTAAAACAATTCCTCCTGCTACCATAAATTGGCATTTTTCCCAGTTAAGGATTAAATTAATTTCTTCACAGCGTTTTAGAACCTTAGATAAATGTTCTAAACATGATTCAAATGAAATTCCAAACACTGAAAAGTCATCCATTAAAACTTTAATCCCTTTTTCAATTAAATCACAAAAAATAGCCATACATCTCTGAAATGTGGCAAGGGCATTACATAAACCAAAGGGCATTCTTCTAAAAGCAAACGTACCATAAGGACTGGTAAACGTTATTTTTCTTTTGATCCTCAAGAGCAATTTGAATTTGGTGGTAACCAATATATCCATCCAGAAAAAAAAAGTTATTTATGCCCAAACTTACTATCCAACATTCGATCCGTAAATGGAGTGGAATGTGAACTTTCGTTGTGGCAAGATTTAATTTTCTATAATCAATGCATATTTGCCACCCCGTAACTTGTCTTGTTGGTATTATTTCATTCTTTTCATTAACAATACATAGTCACTCCTCTTTTCTTAAGTATACACAATGAATAGACTAACCCATGCACTATTCGAAATAGTGGTAGATAATTCCAAAGATCCAACTATTTTAAAATTTCTTTCTTAACAATGTCTTTCATGATAGGATTTAATCTCCTTTGGGATCAACTCGCGGTTTGCAATTATCTTCCATAAGAATTCTATGCATACAATCAAGGACTGATTCCTTTAATATCAGCAATTGTCCATCCAAAGGCTTTCTTGTGCTTCTTCACAATTTCAAGCAAACTCACTTCTTCTTTTTCAGTTAATTGAGAGGAAATTATAACTGGCAAGGTTGAGGATTCACCTAGAAAAACATAATTTAATTTATCAGGAAGCATTTTTAACTCAAGTTCAGGAGGTTTTTCAATTGATGGACCATAAGATTCATCTTTTTCAGTCAAATCCAACAATTCAAAACTTTCACGACCATACTTTAAATCTTCCTTTTGAAAATCTTCAGAATCAAGTAAATCCTCTTCTTGCTTATGTTTCAATTCCTTTCTTTCAGATTTCTCTTCATAAGTTGACTTGAAATGACATTCACTCAAATATTTGATAACATACATCCTATAACATTCATCTTCTTTACCTCTGGCAGGATATTTCATCAATTTTAAAATATTAAATGTGACAGTCTGATCATTAACCCTCATCATTAATTCCACTTTTTGCACATCTATCATGGCTTGGCCTGTAGCTATGAAAGGTCTTCCAAAAATTATAGGTATCTCTTTATCTTCCTCCATATCTAACACAATGAAATCAACAAGAAAAATAAATTGATCCACTTTAACAAAAATGTCTTCTATAACTCCTTTAATTGAAAATTATTAGTAGCCATTTCTTCAATTAAAGCATAAGCATCAGAAAATGGTTTAGACTAATGATCCACCAGCAGTAGCATCGATAATCGATCTAAGAGATCCAACTAATCCATTATAAAAAATTTGATTTATTAACTAATCTTGTATCGAATATTGTGGACATTTCCTGAGGAGATCTTTAAATCTTTCCCATGCTTCATATATTGATTCCCCTTCAAACTGATAAAAAGATGTAATATCATTTCTCAACTTAGCAGTCTTAGATGGTGGAAAATATTTAGCAAGGAATTTTTGTGACAGTTCACCCCATGTTCTAATTGATCTAGGTGCTAACGAATGTAAACATATTTTAGCTTTATCCCTTAGTGAGAAAGAAAAAAATCTTAGTCTAATAGCATCATCTGAAACACCATAATATTTAAAAGTAGCACACAACTCTAGAAAATTAGCAAGATGCAAATTATGATCTTCAGTTGTTGCTCCCCCAAACTGATTATTAGACATCTTTTGGATAATATCAGGTTTAAGCTCAGAAGAATTAGAAGGTACATCAGGGTTTTAAATACTACATCAAAGTTCATCCACTGTAGGGTTAACAAAATCTCTTAAAGGTCTTAATTCTTGATGGATGCCAACATTTTGATCTTGATGATTTGCCATTTCTTGAATATTTTTATATTTTTCTGTATTTTTAATTTTTTTGATTTTTTTGATAGTTCTTTCTAATTCAGAATCGTAAGGCACAAGTCCCTCAGAACCTGAACTACGCATATAACAATAAAACAAAACAAAACACAACACACATGAATTATACTCATTACAAAAGAAAATTAAAAGGAAAAGAATGACATAATCTTCTCATGCCACTATTTCCAAAGAAGAAGAAAGAGTAAGAGAGATATGTCACAAAGCATGAAGAAAACACAATGGAAACTTCATTTAACCAGAGCAAATCCACTAGGTAAGTGTTTACAAAATCATAAGATAATGAAGAATAATACTTAGCTTTTTCCTTTTTGAAAGAAAGATGAAGATCTTTCCAACAAAGTCTCTCGTCGATCCATGCAATGCTAGTGCAATCCCTTACAAATTCTCTCAAAATCTCCTCTCCAATCTCTCTAAAAGGGTAGAAATCTACATTTCTACTCCTAATCTAACAACCCTAAATATTCTCTAAGTTTTTCCTAACATTCCTCCTCTCTTTTCTAACCTAAAATCTATTCTTTCAAAGTGTATGGATGAAGTTTGAAGAGTTTCCACAAGAAACCTTTCAAAAAACGTCCAAATACGTTGAATTTCGGCCCATAACCACCAAAGGTCAGTCCATAGTCGTCCCGGGCGCCGTCGGCGGGCTCAAGGGTCTATCATTTTTCAATCTTGTCGGAAAAATCTCACCGTTGGTGAGTTTGAGGGCTCCATCGGCTAGATTTCTGCGCAGCTCTATCGTTTTGCTCCGTTTAGCTCCGTTTTAGCTCCGATTCACCCCGTTTCAGTTGTGTTGCCTTCCTAACAGATAGCCCTACAAAATAAGCATAAGAATAACCTTTCTTTAAAATGTAATATCATTCAAAAATTATGCAAGAAGTGTAAAAGAGATTAAGCATTGAAAGACTTATCGAAAGGTGTTATGACAAAATTTCATTTCTTGCTTGTTTTTGCTCAAAATTGCACCGTTTTTGTTTATTTTTCTCCAAATGTCATTTCTTGTACCTAAAACCAAAAAAAAATACAATATACCTTCCTTTTAAAGTGTAATATCCCCAAAGATGAGTAAAATCATATAGCAAAAACTGTATATATTTTTGGTGCATCAAGCTCTGCATACCAATCAAATGCAACCCCCGAAAGGCTACTCACAATTGTTGAAACAATAGTGAATTGCTTCCTCCTACATTACAACAGCTAGCCCAAAAATGAGCCACATGTTGTCGAGGATTCCCTGTTTCATCAAAAGTTTTGAACAAATGTAGTACGAAGCCTTTGGGATATTGTACGGTATCAAATTCTTCAAGATAGGGTCTAACCATTAGAACTAATGTTTCGCTTTTGGATTGTGCCAAGGCTTCTCTCACCTGTTGTTCAATGAAGTTTTTGATGTTTTTCTCTGGCATTATACTTAGAGCAGGATCTTTCATAAGTCGTTCTTCTCTATTATTGGAAGTTGACACTTTATTATTATCGACACTATGAATTTACCGATTGATTTACCTCAGTAGGAACCACCTTGGGGTCTGAGGCTGACTCTCTAAGGTCATAATAGCAGTCATCATTTCTTTCATTTTTCTTTCCATCTGTTCAATTATTTCATCTTTCTGTCAAATAATTCCTCGCAATGTTTCGGTAACGTTTCCTTCAGCTGGTATCAGAGCTTCTCGTGCAGTTGAGGATGCTCTAGTTTCGATAACATTTATCTCATCAAAATCTTCATCCATATAATCTGTCAAGTCTTCTTCATCCTTTGATTCTTCTTTCTTTTCCTCAGAAAACTGCCAAATATCCTTTCTTAACCTTTCTAATTTAACTTCAATTCATTCTGCTTTATTCATTAAATCAATACGGGGTGTCTGATAAATGACTCCTTCTACAATAGTTTCTGGAGTACTAACTACCTTTTCAGGATCAGAATCATTCTTATCATCATCCACCTTTGGCTTTTCTACAGGTATTGGTTCAGTAGCTTTAGGTTGCCACACCATTTTCTTCAGCGTTGATTCCTTAGAGTCAAGTGATTTACTAAATGCATTAACATGTCTAGAGTGGTGTGCTCCCAAATATAAGAGCCAGATACACTAGTAGACAACCTTTCACCATTAAGTGGTAACTCTTCTCAGAACAGAGTTTCTTTCAACACAACAAAAGAAACTACTCTCGGTCCAAGATGATATTTTAGAGACTGATGTTTCATTAATTTTTGGTGGGTGGTGGAGGTGTCAGTATGGACGGTAGAACTAACTATGTGTTTTCCCAAATGGAACTTAGCAGGAACACTGGGCTAAAATGTCTCATTTCTCTGATTAGAATCATGATGGTGATGAACTGATTTATCTTTCTTTAAAATTGCAGGTCGTATATGTGATGAAATAGCACACCCCATTCTTTTTAATATCTCGGCAACTGAACAATGCTCTCTCTGAGCTAACCTTTCAAATATTCGACGGACTTCAGAAAAAAGGAGCTGGTCTTTTACTTTTCCCACTCTGACGGTGAGATGGTAACGATAGTGCAGCGACGATCTTTGAAACATCCTCCTCAATGGGGGAAATGGACAACAGATGAAACCTACTACCTCTAAGAAGAGGTGAGGTCTCAGGTAATCCAGTTTCTTCATAGGGAATCTTCACAGGAGCAGTAATCTTAGCAGCCTCTAATTTCTTGATTTTAGCTATTTTTCTATTCTTGTTTCTCCTTTATGTTCTTATCAAAGGTGCAAACTTCGAACTAGATCCAATTTCAAAAACATAGGGGAAGGAAGTGAAAGGCAAACTATTCTCAATTATTGGTTCATTAGTCTCTAGGACACCCTTTCCTTTGGCTAATGCCAAAGTAACAATAGATGCAACAACAACCAAATCTGTAGAAGTGGCGGAAATAGTCTTGGGACTAACCCCAACTGTCCTGGTAACAGATTTTACAGCAACAGTTAGATTTTTCTCAACCAACACTCGCTTCAGAGGAGGAAATTCATCAACAGATCTCAGGTTGATTTCTACAATGAGCTCTACTAACTTATTTGCCTCATATTTTATCACAGCAACTGGGATACTTGCAAATTTAATTTCAGTTTCGTTAAATTCTTGATCAAACTTAATAACTGTCTTGTCAAGCAACTGATTCTTGCTGACAACCATGTCCATTCTTGTTGCAAATGAAAAGATCAAAATTTTTGGACATTTGAAAAGATTTCAGAATTTTAGCTCCACTTTATACCCCATTAAGGATAAATATCAAAATTGACAAAAATATTTTTTTTTATCTGGGTGTCTCTTTTGAGACTTATTCGAACAAATCTTTTTATGTGAATTTCAAATTTTATTATAGAAAATTTTAATTAGTTGAAACAAATTAATGTTAAGAAAAAGAAATAATAGAAAGTATAGGACCCGATATGAGGTTTGAAAGTAATCACCACATAACGAATCCACCTGTACAAATCACTTGTATCCTATCACAACTATTGGGGTCCATCTAATACTAGACCCTCAAGACTCTAGAACCACTCTATTTAGGAATGATTAAACAGTGGTTCTAGAATCAAAAAGAGTTGACAATACTTGCTCAAGGAAGAAATGAGCAAAGCACATCAATGGAAGAATGATAGTATGACCCACTAGGGACATGGGCGTACTATCAATGTATGAAGACAAAACCTTATAATCAAAATGAAGAGAAGAATTAGTCCCCAGTGGAGTCACCAAAAATTTTCGGCTAATTTAATATTTAAAAATTATATTTTAAATTTTAAATTTAATTTAATATGTAATGTAGTTTTGATTTTGAAAATGATGGTGTATATTTTTTTTATTTTGAAAATTGTGAGATCAAATAGCTCTCAAATGTCAAATAGCTTAGATAAGCGTATCACTTGTTAGTAGGCTTAACTATCTAAACTTAAAAGTTTATGACTCTATTTTGGTCTAAAAATTTTATAGCCGACATGTACCTTTATTTAATACAAGGATTAAATAGGGTTTAGATTAATCTGGGTTGTTAATTCCTTATAGGGGCAAGCCCCTATAGTTAATTACATCTTAGGCAACTGAAATCACCTAAAAAAACTCTTTATTGCGATCATGGGCTTTATCTTCAATAATATCAACATTTAATTTTCCACGATGGCTTGTAGGAAATTCAAAAGGGAAAGGCTCAATATGGAACAATTATTTTCAAAATCCAAAGGAATTAAGAGTAGGAGATGTTGAAGATACTGAAGAAGGTTCAGTGACATCTCAAACTATCCAATGATTAAGTTTTACATCTTTGAAGTGAAGTTATATTTAATGTTTCAGTCCTACAAATTATTTAGATATTCAGGGCTTATACCTACACGTCATATGTAAATGGCCCGAGAAGATAGGAGGATTTATGTCGTGCTAAACGACTACCTTGGAATCCTAAATAGTTTAGGACTTATAGCGTACAATATGCAATCTTACTAAGTCTAAGAAAAATAGTGTGAGGATTTATGTTGTATCAAACGACGACCTCGGTGCCCTATTGGTGTTATTATTTAAGTCTATGAAAGTTTTTCTTATTTCTTCCGTCATCATTCTGTATTTTATTTCTAATGATTATTGTTATGTCGAGTTAACTTAAGAATGTTAGAATTTTAAGTATAAAAATGGAGTAGGGTAACTTGGTTGAATTTTTTAGTGAAAAGGGTGAACCTAAAGTTAAGGATATTTAGTACAAAGCTTGAGAAAGTGAATAACTATATATAGTAGGAAGTATTGTATTTTTGGAAAACGAAGGATTCTTAGAATTTTTTATTTTCAAACATTTAAGGCTCTTTTTTGAAAATATTTATCTATATACATGTTTTCAAGTGAAGTAAAGTAATAAGTTTTAACTTCATAAGATGATAGTGGAATTCATAATCATTTAAGGACTTCTCCAGATATAGTAATCCTCACACACACACACACACACACACACACACACACATACACACACACACATATATATATATATATATATATATATATATATATATATATATATATATGTTCAAAAAGAGCCTTAAAAAGAAAAAGAAAAGTAAAAAAGAAAAGAAAAAAAGAAAAAGAAGATGAGGAGAAGCTTGAGGAGAGGTCTTAATAAAAATTTGGTTTCACTTAAGTTTTCTAAAGTAAAGAACTTAGAACAATCCTCAACTTGGTTTTTACATTTATATAAATTATTTTTAAAAGAGTTCTTAAGTCTAGGAGGTAAAGTTTATAGAATCCAAAGTTTGAAAAATCTACATATATTTCTAAATTAGATATGATAACAAATTCCTAAGTTTGATGATAAATATTTGAGACATTGGGCTAGTCTGATTCACTAGAAGTTCTTCTTAGTTGAACTATCACATTTTTAGAAGAAAATTTTAGAAATTCTAAAGGATGACCCATTAACTCTAATCTATATAAATTATTTTAATTTTTAGTATCACTTGAGGACAAGTAACTTCTAAGTTTGGGGGAATTGATCTACCTTAAAATTTAACATTTTTATGGATAAATTATTCTTATATTTTTAAGAATATTATGCTTTAAAGAAAAGCATTTTTTATGTTTTTGGTTGCAAGTATAATAAGATGAGTTTAAGTATAAAAAGAAGTAAAATGGAGAAAAATAAGGGCTTTATGAAGAAAATTAAAAAAAATTTAGTCTGACACTAGAGACTGTTAGAGTCGTTAAAATTTGAATTTTGGCAGGTCCAAAGTATTCTTGAAGACCCTAGATGTTAGAGCATGTTTTAAATGAAGAATACAATGAATCTTGACACATTTGATGAAGAGGTGTATCCCTTGAAGCAAAAAGGCGGGTAATTGAACAATTGACCTGGTGTCTAGGTGCCACAGTTATTTTCTAGAAGATTCGTTGAATGTGGTCGAATTTTGAAGAGGTTCCTTAAGCAACCCCTAGTTTTTTTGAAGCTCTGTACATATAGATTATTTTTGCTGCCAAGAGGAGTCGTTTTAGAGTCATTCTTACTTAACACTTAGTTTCTTCCACTTAAAAGGCAAGTTTGTAAGAGTTTTGTGAGTGTTTGTGATTCCCTGAAGTTTAAAGTTCTGTAAAGAGTCAGAGAAGTCAAAGAATTTCGAAGGATTGCTTTGGTGTACATTCCAGATAAGTTTTTGTAACTTAACTCTTAAGTTGTGTGCTTTGGATTTAATGTTTATGAATATGTTTTGTTGTGTTAATCCAATGCTTTCTGATTAGTTTTCTTCTCTTTCTCCTTACAAATATAATGTAAATAAGTCAAGAGGTTTGAATTTTTGTTTAAGAACATTTTCTTTTTCTTATTAAAAAATTGTGATGATATTTTACCTAAACTTCTTTTACTTTAGAACTTGGCCAATTGTATTGTTAAAACCTATGAAGAAATCTTATAGACCTGACCGTGGGCTAAGATTTCTTAACTTGTAAGTATCACATTTCACTTTAGAAGATAAGAAGTTATCAACTGAAGAGGAGTGCAAATAAATAGGGAGATAAGATTTGAAGGGCGTAGATTTGAATGCCTTTAGAGTGACAGACTAAATTCTATCAAATTGGTTTAAAGTGAGGAAAATGGGTCAATGGTAGGTCCTATAAAGAGGGCACAGTGGGTAATCTAGAGGTGAGAGCTTAGAATCTACTCAGCACTACTAATAACACATCATGCACCAACTTTAGACTAACCAATTTTCTTTATACCTGGACCAAAGGTTAAAGAATATTTATGCTTCTATTTGTCACAATATAATATTTTTAAGTTCTAAACAATATGAATTCTTCTTCTGATTCCATAAATATTTGTAAGGAGAAAGTATTTTAAATTAAAAATTTTATTCGTGTGCTTAGATAATTACTTGCATAATTGTGAAAGTTTAGTAAGATTAATATTACTTTTGTTAAGTGATTTAAAATTAACACTTTATTTTATTTAGTTTTATTTTAATTTTCATAAATTTCTTCGTGGGATCAATATCTGGGGTTTTTAAAAATAAAATCCTATATTACTTGAAATGATACTTATACTTGTGTAGTACCCCTAGTGTGTTTATTATCATTATCTATAAAATACTTAAATCTTGCACACTAGCCACTTATTTTGAGGTCAAGTTTACCTATCTTTGTAAGTTTAATTATCTGTGTAATTGTGGTCGGTCAATGAACATTTTAATTTGATGTCTATCTAGTCCTTAAGGTAAAATTTTACTAACCAAATAATTCACCATATCAACATACCACATAATTTACCATTCATTAATCCCATATAATTGTTCATCAGGAAAGTTTTCATTAATTTCATTATTTGATTCTTTTTTAGTCTCTTATTCAAGCATTAATAAATGATCAGCTATTTGATTATTAGTACTCTTCCTATCAAAAAATTGAAAAACAATTCTTGTAATAAAAAGGACCCATATAATTGATACACCTAAAATATATAGTATTTTTATGCACATTTTTATACCTATTTTTGATGATATTGCACTTTAATGGAAGGTATTTTATATTTTTCTTGCAGGTATGATGAAAATGAGTGATTATGATGAAAGGAGAAAAATCGGATCAAATTTGGAGCAAAAAATGAAAAAAATGAAAAATTGGACTTTAACACAGTTAAAAATCGAATTTTCTTCATTTTTGGCACCAATTTCAAGGGGGTGTTTGAAGAAACTTTTGGTGGTGACTTCCTTAACTTCCCATGGGCGGCAAATTGGAATTGAGGGATTCATCTTTTGGTGGATACGTTGAATCTGGACATGATTTGAGGAGACACCAAGGCACCTTTTGGAAAATTATATCATGAAGATTTGGAATTAGTGTGTGTTCTTTTAGTGTCATTTTTTTAGTTTAAGTGTGTCTTCTTCTAGTTTCAAGAGTTCTTTTCTAGTTTTACTTTTAGTTTTTTATTGTTTAATGTCTTTTAGAGTTAGTCAGTTTAAGGAGAAAGGGTTTGTGTAAATTTCTTTCCACCAGTTTACTTCCATCCATTTATCTAGTTTTTATTAAAGTTTGAAGTCAGTTTCCAAGTCAACAGAGTTGGTCGCCAACCTCTGTAGTGTTGTCCTATGGAAAGTCAAGTTTCAAAGGAACTTCCAAAGTCTTGAGAAGAGGATTTTTAGATAAGTGTTTACTTCTGTTTTTATATTTATTTTTTAATTAAAGCTTGTTGTGTTTTCTTTATGATTTCTATTTTCAAATCAATATGTGCTTGTGTTTTCTCAATGAGTTCTGAGTAGTTTTATGTATATTTTTCTTTCTTAAATGAAGAAGTAATTAAATTATGTATAATTGTTGTGGAATGTATAAGTGTTTAAAGTTGGAATACGTTGTGAAGATTTAATTCCATGAACTTAATTTACTTCTTAATTTGGCCAGTTAAGATGTTAAAATTTGTTGTGAGATTATGTAAGATCCAATGCGGTATTGTCTCACACAATAATTGGTAAAAATCACATGAAGATATATGGGTCAGAATTGTAGTCCATATAATTGATTGTAAATATATTAGGAGATATGTTTTTAATGGCAAATAAAATTGGAGAACTTTAGAGTGATAGGCTAAAGCTCCCTAATTTGGTTTGTTATTTTTAGTTTTTTTATGAGAAGTTAGCCCTTGGGTGGAGGGAATCGAAGGAAATCTAGAGTGAGAGCTGGTATCTTCCTTGCCTAACCATTTTCAAAAATTTTAAAATTTCAAATTAACCATAGTTCTTTATAGAACCAAGTAAGAGTAAATGATAAATTTGCTCCTATTTGTCACAACACATTTAAATACTTTCACAACAATACTTTTATAACTATTACTGCTTTATAAGAGAAAGAAAAAGATATTTTATTTCCTAGTGTTTTATATCGTGATTTAGTTCTGATAATTTTCATTTCGTGCTTAGCCTTTTATTAAAAATACCAAAAACAACTTTCAAACTTTACAAATCAAAACATACATTCAAAAGTCATTTAAAAAGTAAAAATATAATTTTCTTATTTCTTTAAAAAGGTTTTAATTTCCCTGTGGGTTCATTATCTCTAGGCTTAATCAGAAAGTCATATATTACTTGATAAACGATACGTATACTTGCGTAGTATCCCATATTATAAAATCATAATTTTCATATCTAAAACATAAGCATAAATATTTGGGGATCAAGTTTTTTGCGTCGTTGCTGGGGAAATTAATTAAAACTGCATTTTTAAAGAAAATTAAGAAAAATTTAAATTTTTACTTTTCGTTGTTTTTGTTAGTGTGTTGTGTTTTGTTTTATTTTATTGTTGTATGCGTAGTTCAGGTTCTGAGGGAATTGTGCCTTACGATTCTGAATTAGAAAGAACTATTAGAAAACTCAAAAAAATTAAAACTTCTGAAAAAGATAAAAATATTTAAGAAATGACAAATCATCAAAATCAAAATGTTGGCATCCATTAAGAACTTAGACCTTGAAGAGATTAAGCTAACCCTACAGTGGATGAATTTCATGGTTGTATTCAACACCCTACTGTAGCTGCTAATTCCTTTGAGCTTAAACCTGCTATTATCCAAATTGTGTCAAATAATTAGTTTGGGGGAGCAACAACTGAAGATCCTGATTTGCATCTTGCTAATTTTCTAGAGTTTTGTGCTACTTTTAAATATGATATTGTTTCAGATGATGCTATTAGACTCAGTCTTTTTCCTTTCTCACTAAGGGATAAAGCTAAGATATGGTTAAATTGGTTAGCACCTAGATCTATCAGAACTTAAGGTGATTTAGCACAAAAATTCCTTACTAAATATTTTCCACCATCGAAGACTGCGAAGTTGAGAAATTATATTACATCTTTTTACCAGTTTGAAGGTGAATCAATATATGAAGCATGGGAAAGATTTAAAGTTCTCCTCAGGAAATTTCCACATCATTCGATACCAAATTGGTTAATAATTCAAACATTTTACAATGGATTAGTTGGATCTATTAGATCAATTATCGATGCTGCTGCTGGTGGATCATTAATATCTAAATAGTTTTCTGATGCTTATGCTTTAATTGAAGAAATGGTCACTAATAATTTTCAATGGCCTTCTGAAAGGTTAAATCCTAAAAAGGTAGCCAGTGTTCATGAAAATGATGCTTTTGCAATGTTAGCAAATTAAGTTGCTGCAATTTCAAGGAAAATAGACTAATTTGGGATGAATTTTTCTCAACCAAATTCCATGATTAAAGAAAATTCATTAGGCCAAATGTTGATTCTTATTCTTCACCAGAAACTTTGAATACTATAAGTAAGTTTAATAACCCATATTCCAATTATTATAACGCAGGTTAGAAGAATCAACCAAACTTTAACTGGAATACCAATAATCAGGGTGGTATTAATCAATAATGGGGGAACTACCAAGTAAACCCATTGGGGAACTGGAACAACCAAGAAAATAATAATTATAGACTAACATATCCTCCAGGTTTTAACAATGCTTTACAATTAAAGGAGAAGAAGTTGTCTATTAAAGAAGTGGTGTCACATATGGGAAATCAATTGCAAATTCAAGGAGCAACATCAGAAATATTGAAAATCAATTGGGGAAAATTGCAAATTCATTAAGTAATAGATCCCAAGGAATGCTTCCAAGTAATATTGAACTGAATCTAAGAGATAAGAATAAAGAGCATGTAAAAACAATTCAACTGAGAAGTAGAAAAGAGTTGGTAGGTAGAGTTCAGAAAGAAACTGAAGTAGAGAAAGAAGAGATTGAAGAACCAAAAGAGGACATTCTGAAAGGTTTTGAAAGACCAATTTCTCCACCTAAGGTTGATTTTGAAAAGCCACCACCTCCATTTCCTCATAGACTTCGTCAATAAAAGTTGGATACACAATTTTCAAAATTTTTGGAGATATTTAAGAAGCTTACCAATAATATTCCATTTGCTTAAGCCTTAGAATAAATGTTGAGCTATGTGAAATTTATGAACGATATTCTCAACAAAAAGAGGAAGTTTAGAGATAATGAGACAGTTGCACTTAGTGAGGAGTGCAGTATAATAATTTAGAAGAAGCTTCCTAAAAAGTTTAAAGATCCTGTTAGTTTCATAATTCTATGTGCAATCAGAGACAGATTATATGGAAAAGCTTAATGTGATTTGGGTGCAAGCATTAACATTATGCCTCTATCAATATTCAAAAGACTGGGATTCGCAGAAATAATTCCAACTACTATAACTTTGCAAGTTACAGATCGTTTGATCACATATCCAAAAGGGAAGATATTTTGGTTAAAGTTGATCAATTTATCTTTCCTGTTGATTTCATTGTGCTTGATATGGAGGAAGATAAAGAGATACCCAATATTTTTGGAAGACCTTTCCTAGCCACAGGTGAAACAATGATAGATGTGCAAAAAGGGGAATTAACGATGAGGGTTAATGATTAAACTGTTACATTCAATATTTTGAAATCGATGAAATATCCTGCAAGAGGTAAAGATGATGAATGTTATAGGAGGGATGTTATCAGATATTTGAGTGAATGTCATTTCAAGTCAACTTATGAAGAAAAACTTGAAAGAGAAGAATTTGAACATAAGTAAGAAGAGGAGTTACATCATTCTGAAGATTTTCATGAGGAAGAATTAAATTATGTTCATGAATATTTGCAATTGTTGGATATGACTAAAAAAGATGAATCTTATGGTCCATCAATTGAAAAACCTCCTAAACTTGAGTTAAAAATGCTTACTGATCTTTTGAAGTATGTTTTTTTGGGTGAATCCTCAACCTTGTCTGTTATAATTTCATCTCAATTGACTGAAAAAGAAGAAGAGAGTTTGCTTGAAATTTTAAAAAAGTACAAGAAAGCCTTTGGATGGACAATTGCTGATATTAAAGGAATCAGTCCTTCAATTTATATGCACAGAATTCTTATGAAAGATAATTTCAAACCTCGGGCTAATCCCCAAAGGAGATTAAATCCTATCATGAAAGATGTTGTTAAGAAAGAAATTTTGAAATGGTTGGATGCTGGAATTATCAACCCTATTTCAGATAGTGCATGGGTTAGTCATATTCAATGTGTTCCTAAGAAAGGAGGAGTAACTGTGACTGTTAATGAGAAAAATGAAATGATTCCAACAAGACAAGTTACAAGGTGGCGAATATGCATTGATTATAGAAAATTAAACCTTGTCACAAGGAAAGATCATTTTCCACTCCCATTTCTGGATCAGATGATGGATAGACTGGTTGGGCATAAATACTTTTCTTTTCTGGATGGATATACTGGTTACCACAAAATTTAAATTGCTCCTGAGGATCAAGAGAAAACTACGTTTACCAATCCTTACGGTTTACTTTTAGAAGAATGTCATTTGTTTTATGTAATGCCCCTGCTACATTTCAGAGATGTATGATGGCTATTTTCTGTGATTTAATTGAAAAAGGGATTCAAGTTTTTATCGATGACTTTTCAGTATTTGGAATTTCATTTGAATCATGTTCAAAACATTTATCAAAAGTTCTAAAATAATTTGAAGAAACTAATTTAGTTCTTAACTAGGAAAAATGCCAATTTTTGGTAGCAGGAGGAATTGTAATAGGACATCTGATTTCAGAAAGAGGTTTAAAGGTAGATCCTGCTAAAATTCAAGTTATCTTTAATTTACCTTGCCCAACCAACGTAAGGGGAGTTAGAAGTTTCCTGGGATATGTTGGATTCTATAGGCGTTACATCAAAGACTTTTAAAGATTACAAAACCTTTATGCCATTTACTGGAAAAGGATGCAATTTTTTATTTTGATGATGATTGCCTAAAACCTTTTGAAACATTAAAAGACAAAATTAGTCACTGTGACCTGACCAACAATTACACAGTAAATTAACTTCCAAAAGATGTCAATAAACTTGACCCGATTTATAAATAATGGCTATTGTGCAAAATCTTAAATGATATAAAAATTGGAAAATATTTTACACACTAGGGGTACTACGCAAGTATACGTATCGCTTAAAGTAATATAGAGTTTTCTTTAAAAACCCCAGTATCGATCCCATGAGGAAGTAAAGTAAGAGGTCTTTAGTCAAATTCTAGTCTACTACTAATAGTCCTTAGTTTGGAATGTCGATTAAAATTGTGTTTTATCTAGCAACTACTCCTAAATGCAAGTGTTAAATGTAAAGATAGTAACTATAACTAAATGCAAATATTAATTCAAAAGATAACCCTTTTTAGATGAATTAGTTTAGAGAATTTTGAGATACTAAAAACTAAAATTCTTATGTAATGAAATAGAAAATGTATAGGATTGAGATGCATTAAATATTGTATGTGTCAAATAGGAGCAATCCTATTCTTTACCCATTGGTCCAGGCATAAAGAACATTGACTAATCCTATGCTTGGTTACTGAATTTGTGGCTAGGCTGGGAGGATACCGGCTCTCACTTCGAAGCTCCCACGTTCTCCTCCCCTGAGGGCTAACAATCTACACTTCAACACCCAAACGATAGGACCGAATTGAGGATTTTAGTCTGTCACTCTAAAATCTCTAATTCTACGGCCGATAATTATATTTCCCTATTTATTTGCATTAAATCCCCATGAACTTCACCATCCATGGAATTTGAATGTGGTTCCACTTTGTTGAGAATTACACCGCCCTTTTGGGACAATGCAATTACAGCTAATTTTAACAATACAACGGGCCCTTAGTGTAATGTAAATGAAGTGCAAGTAAAAACCATCACATTTATAATTAAAACATATTTTAGCAAGCATCCCAATATACTAATCATGAATCCTACTCATTGCAAAAGAAAAGTAGAATGGAAACAATGACATAATTTTCTTATGCCACTATTTCCAAAGAAGAAGAAAGCGTAAGAAAGAAACATCACAAAGCACGAAGAAAACACAACGGAAACTTCATTAAACTAAAGCAAATCTAAGTGTTTACAAAATCATAAGATAATGAAGAACAATACATAGATTTTTCCCTTTAAAAGAAAGATGAAGATCTCTCCCATAAAGTCTCTCGTTGATCCATGCAATGCTAGAACATCTCCTTACAAATTCTCTCAAAATCTCCTCTCCAATATCTTCAAAAGGGTAGAAATCTACAGTTCTACTCTTAATCTAAAAATCCTAAACATTCTCCAAGTTTTTCCTAACATTCCTCTCTTTTTCTCCTTTTTTTTCTATCCTTTTCTAACCTAAATTCGCCATCTTAAAGAGTATGGACGAATTTCTAAGAGTTCCCTTAAGAACCCCTTCGAAAAAGAGTCCAAATACATCGAATTTTGGCCCAAACCACCAAAAGTTGGTCTAGAACCTTTCCGGGCGCTGTCGGCGGGTTTGAGGCCGTTGTAGGCAAGCTTCTTGGTCATATTTCTGCCATCTCTGGAAAATCTCACCATCGGCGAGATCGAGGTCGCCGTTGGTGAGATCAAGGCCGCCGTCGGCGAGCAGTCTGCTGTGCAGCTCCACCGTTTTGCTCCGTTTGGATCTGTTTCAGCTCCGTTTCACCTCCATTTCACCCCATTTCAGTTGCGTTGCGTTCGTAACAGATAGCCCTACAAAATAAGCATAAAAAACAACATTTTTTTAAAGTGTAATCTCATTCAAAAATATACAAGATGTGTAAAAGAGATTAAGCATCAAAAGACTTATCGAAAGGTGTCAGGACAGAATTTCATTTCTTGCTCGTTTTTGCTCCAAATTGCACCGTTTTTGCTTTCTTTTGCTCCAATCACCATTTCTTGTACCTAAAACCAAAAAACATACAAAATACCTTCCTTTAAAGTGTAATATTATCAAAAATGAGTAAAATAATATTGAAAAAATATATATATTTTAGGCGTGTCAAAATCCCCCAAACTTAACCTTACTTGTCCTCAAGTAACACTATAACTTTAAAAATAAAATATGTTGACTTGTGGTTGTGGGTTCCAATAGAATTTCCTATAATTTCATCTTAGAAATATTATAGTATAGCATAGGAGAAATTCTAGCAAATCAACCTAGGACTAGAGTGTAAGAATATCTCATATTCAACTTAGGAATTCTGATTTTTTTATTTATTTTAAAAGTTATTAAAAATTGTCAAGCTAAAGATTCAAAATGGAATTTAAGCACCTTATCTATACCAATTTAACCAATACCTTTTGAAATAATAATAAGCTTAGGAGTGTTTTTAAGTCTTTTCATTCAAAAAGATTCAAGTGAAACCAATTTTTTATTCGGCTTCTCCTCAAGTTTCTCCTCACTTATTTTCTCTCTTTCTTTTTTTTCTTTTGGGATCATTTTCAATCCCCTTTTTTTCACCTCTTTTTTTTTCTTTCTTTCAGGATCAATTTTTAATCCCTTTTTTTTCACTTTTTTCTGTGAGGATTACTATATCTGGATAGGCCTTTAATAATTCTGAATTTCACTATCCTCTCTCTAAAATCCAAATCTCAAAACTTTCCCTCACTTTTTATAAGTGTAAGTATTAGGTCGAAAAAGGTTTTCAATAAAGGCTCAATTCTCATTAAGTATAAATCTAAGAATTTTAGCTTTTCAAATATTCAACTCCTTTCTACCATAAATAGAAAAATCATTTTCACAAAGTTTCCTACAAAATATTTTAACTCTAGAACATTTTCTTTACATTTGATTTCAACTAGATTTTTTTTTCTAACATTCCTAAAATTGAAATTATAGTAACCTAAAGGTAACACCACAAACCACAAGTTATTTTAAAACTGATATCAAATTAAATATAGGCTACTGAGGACAAATAAAGTTACATTTTAAAATTTTCTCTTGACAAATAAAGTTACATTTTAAAATTTTCTCTTCCCCCCAAACTTAAATTTTAAAATATTTTGCAATTAATTCCATAAAATGTAGCAGGAAGAAAAAATAAATGTTGAATCCACTTACTACTACAACATCCTATAAAATTCATATACATGCATAATCAGGATAGAATGACTATAGGAGAAAGTAAATCTAACCTAAAACATGCTTGTAATAAAATTACACTAAAAGGAAGTATTTTCACATTAAAATTTTATTTTTCTTCCTACTCCCAAACATAATTTTTAACATGTATAGCATTCAGTACAAAAAAATATAAGCAGGAAGAAAACAGTTCAGAAATTCTATCTACCACAAATGTCTATCAAAAAAGATCTACAATTATTAATCAGGATAGAAATCATGTAGCAAAAAATAAATCTAAACTAAGCATGCCAGAATGAAATTCACTAAATAAAAGTCTAACTAGCATAGCTTGTATCAACAATGGAATATAAAAATGTTCTTCAAGACCTAAATAAAGTTGTAACACAAACATAAACACACATATGATAAATGAGGTCAATTCTTCCATTAACTCATCACATCACACTGATTTACTTCCAATTTCTAACGGAATCACTACACTAATAAATTAGGTACATTTTAAATGGTTTTATAGATTATAATCTGAAAGATAAGATTATCCCTGATAAATTGGTTTCCAGATACCAATCCCAGGCATCATCTAATCCCTTATAATTAATCACCTCTAACAGTTATAAAGATAGCGTAAGATCATCCACATGGTATTCATCAAATAGGTTCGCGACTCCTACCTAATGAAAATAAAGTTGCAGAAAGGAAGTAACAAATTAAGAAAGAACTATCAATGTTTGAAATTCATGATTTCTCTTGTAAAACTCAAGTCTGGGTGAGACCCAAGACATAGTAGACTCATTAATCCAACTACTACAAGAGATCAAGTCTAGCCATAATAAGAAGTTAAGGAATCACCTCCCTCGAGGCACAGACAAAGATCAGATCAAAGCACTAATAATCCAAACATCTACCCATCAACAATCAAACTTATCAATCCATAATGACACATAAAGATCAAGTCTATCCACTCTAAATCAAACACAATACAACACTAACAATCATAACTCTCAAGCATACTAAATCAAAGCACACTAATAACTATGGGTTGCCTCCTATAAAGAGCTTGGTTTAACATCATTAGCCCAACAAATGATTCCACCTGGATCAAATTTCCAATTAAGTAATCCTTCATCAATCGCCCAATCATTTTCAGATCCAGGGATTCCTATAAAATCCTCAAATTATAATTTTCATTCAGCTCTTCCTTTTCAGATGGATTTATATTATTGTTCCTCATATTTCTTTCTAGATCCAAAGTTCTTCTATTAATTTTCTGAATTTGCATATTAATATCATCCTTGAAATTTATAAGAAATGGATCTCTATAAGATAATTCAAGATCTCCCAAATTTTGGATCGGATTCTCTTTAGATAATTCATATTCAGGATCAATTTCTTCTATGTTACTTTTCTGTTTCAAATTATCTTCCAATTCTTCCCTTTTATAATTATTAAATGATGGAGGATCTATCTTAGTTGAGGAAATAGATTTTTCTAATTCCTTAGGAATTTCTTCCAATGGTCTTCCAATATCCTTATCCTCTTTTCTCAACTCAAAGTTCTTTTTAAATTTATCCTCAAATTCTCTTCCAAGTCTTAAGTTGATAAATTTATCTTGTTCATCATTCAATTCAGTTTTTTCTTGTAATTGAGTCGAATCTAAATATATAAAGACTGGTGGTGTAGATAAATTCCCTAAATAGATACTTTAAAATTGTATGGGGTACATCCATCTTAAGTTCATGAGATTTTTCAACAGATGGAATTAAGAGTTTACTATTTTTGGTAGCATCCATCAGTTCACACCTCTCCTGAATATACATACAGTCTTCTTTAAATAACATTTTCAACTCACCATGAAAATCCATTTCATTCTCATCTGTTAACTTACTCTCAAAACTTTCTTGGAAATGGTCTTTACTTAGATAATCAATTTCATCCATCCAAAAACAATCATCATCTTTTCTATTAGCGGATATTTCATAGTCTTTAATACATCAAAAGTGACTTCCTAGTCATTAATATTCATAGTCAACTCTCCTTTTTGCACATCTATCATAGCTTGTCAAGTAACAAGGAAAGGTCTCCCTAAAATAATTGGAATTTATTTATCTTCCTCCATATCTAATACAATAAAGTCCAAAAGAAAGATAAATTTATCCCCTTTAACAAGCACATCTTCTATAACTCCTTTTGGATAAATGATATAACGATCGCCCAATGTATGGGTTACAGTAGTGGGAGAAATATCGACTAAACCTAACCTTCTAAATATAGATAGAGGCATTACATTAACGCTCACTCCTAAATCACATAAAGCTTTTCCACATAATATTTTTTCAATTGCACAAGGAATTGTAAAGCTCTAAGGATCTTTAAATTTCCAAGGAAAATTTCTCTGAAGTATAACGCTACACTCTTCACTTAGTGCAACTGTCTCGTAATCCCAAAATTTTCTTTCCTTGTTTAATATATCCTTCATAAACTTTGCATAACTTGGCATCTGTTCCAAAGCTTCAGTGAAAGGAATATTTATCATTAACTTCTTAAGTACTTTCATGAATTTTTGAAACTTTTTTATCCAACTCATGCTATCTAAGTCTTTGAGGAAATGGAGGTGGTGGTCTTTCCAAACTGATTTTAGTTGGAGATATTAATTTTTCCAGATCCTTAGAAACATGTTCTTCTGGTCTTTTTGTTTCCTTTGTTTCTCTCACAACATCTTTCTCTTTTCTAACCACATCCTCTATTTCTCTTCCACTTTTTAATTGTACAACTTCTACTTGTTCATTAGTGTTCACTTTAGGGTTGATCTCAATGTTGCAGGGAAGCGTTCCTTGGGGTCTATTGCTAAGTGAATTATCAATTTGTCCCAGTTGATTCTCTATATTTCTAATCGCAGAATTTTGACTTTGCAACTGGTTTTTCATTTGCAATACCACTTCTTCCATAAACATCTTCTTATCCTCAAATTATTGGTCATCGTTATATTCTGGTGGATATGAAGGTCTATAGTTTGTGTTCCTCTGATTATTACAACTTCCATTAAGATTTGTATGATTGTTTTCCCATTGTTGGTTTCCATCATCAGTAGTATGATTCCAGTTTAAATTAGGATGTTTCTTCCAACCTGGATTGTAAAAGTTAGAGTACGGGTTGTTTATGGTATTTTAAAATCTCATATGTTAAGTTAGAATAAATTATACAACCTAATGAATTTTCCTCACTTATAGGAGTAAATTGAGGTTGGTTCATTCCAAATTGGTCCAACTTCCTTGATATTGCAGCAAATTAAGATGCAAGAATTACAATCATCAGTATCATGAACACTAGCTACATATTTATGATTTACCCTTGCAAAGGACCATTGAATTTCAATTGTAGCTTTTTCTTCAATTAATGCATACGCTTCATCAAATGGTTTTGACATTAATGATCCACCAGCAGCACATCAATTATAGACCTAAGGGATCCTACTAACCCATTATAAAAAGTTTGAATGATTAACCAATCGGGCAGAGCATGGTGTGTACACTTTCTTACGAGTTCCTTAAATCTTTGTCAGGCTTCGTATATTGATTCATCTTCATATTGACAAAATGAGATAATATGATCTCTAAGTTTAGTAGTCCTTGAAGGTGGAAAATACTTAGCTAGGAATTTCTGAGTTAACTCCTCCCAATTTTTAATAGAGCTTAGTGCTAATGAGTATAACCACATTTTAGCCTTATCCCTTAGTACTAAAGGAAAAAACCTTAGTCTAACAACATCATCTGACATACTGTTATAACAAAATGTAGCACAAAGTTCTAAAAAATTTGATAGGTGTAAATAGGAATCCTCCAAAGGATTTCCCCCAAACTGATTGTTCTGCACCAGTTGGATAATCTCAGGATTTATTTCAAATGAATCAGCATCTACGACAGGGTTTTGTATACTTAAGTGAATTTCATTTGTCGTAGGATTTATGTAATCCCTCAATAATTTATAATGATTTTTCAAGTTAATATCTTGAAAGTTTTCCATTTCCATTTCTAGTTTTTCCAGTTCTTTCTGTATTTTTATTTTTTTATTTTCTTCAAACTCGGGATCATAAGGCACAAATCCTGTAGATCCTTTGTTTCAAATACGTAACACAACAAACAATACATTAACAATAAAACAAATCAAACCAAAATTTTTTTCAACACAACAGAACATCTCACAAACACCTTATTTTTCACACAAACAGATTTTTCACAACACTTTTTCATATAAAAACACTTTTCAAACAAAAATAGTTTTTACGACACTACAGTTTTCCAATTCTAAGCATAATTACTCCAACTAAAATTCTCCTAAAGTTCTTACCGAAACTTACCTGACAACGGCGCCAAAAACTTGACCCGACCCGCAATTACGTAGTAAATTAACTTCTAAAAGATGGCAAAAAACTTGACCCGATTTATAAATAGCGGCTATTGTGCAAAATCTTAAATGATATAAAAATTGAAAAATATTTTACACACTAGGGGTAATACGCAAGTATACTTATTGCTTCAAGTAATATAGAATTTTCATTAAAAACCGTAGTATCGATTCCACGAGGAAGTGAAGTAAGAGGTCTTTAGTCAAATTTTAGTCTACTACTAATAGTCCTTAGTTTGGAATGTCGATTAAAATTGTGTTTTATCTAGCAACTACTCCTAAATGTAAGTGTTAAATGTAAAGATAGTAACTATAACTAAATGAAATATTAATTCGAAAGATAACCCTTTTTGGATGAATTAGTTTGGAGAATTTTGAGATACTAAGAACTAAAATTCTTATGTAATGAAATAGAAAATGTATAGGATTGAGATGTATTAAATATTGTATATGTCAAATAGGAGCAATCCTATTCTTTACCCTTTAGTCCAGGCATAAAGAACATTGACTAATCCTATGCTTGGTTACTGAATCTGGGGCTAGGCTGGGAGGATACCGGCTCTCACTTTAGAGCTCCCACGTTCCCTCGCCCGAGGGCTAACAATCTACACTTCAAGACCTAAACGATAGACCGAATTGAGGATTTTAGTCTGTCACTCTAAAATCTCCAATTCTACGCCCGATAATTATATTTCCCTATTTATTTGCATTCAATCCCCATGAACTTCACCATCCATGAAATTTGAATGTGGTTCCACTTTTTTTAGAATTACACCGCCCTTTTGGGATAATGCAGTTACAACTGATTTTAACAATACAACGAACCCTTATTGTAATGTAAATGAAGTGTAAGTAAAAACCATCACATTTATAATTAAAACATCTTTTAGCAAGCATCCCAATATCCTAATCATGAATCGTACTCATTGCGAAAGAAAAGTAGAATGGAAACAATGACATAATTTTCTTATGCCACTATTTCCAAAGAAGAAAGAGTAAGAAAGATACATCACAAAACACGAAGAAACCATAACGGAAACTTCATTAAACTAAAGCAAATCCACTATGTAAGCGTTTACAAAATCATAAGATAATGAAGAACAATACTTAACTTTTTCCCTTTGAAAGAAAGTTGAAGATCTCTCCCATAAAGTCTCCCATCGATTCATGCAATGCTAGAACATCCCCTTACAAATTCTCTCAAAATGTCCTCTCCAATCTCTCCAAAAGGGTAGAAATCTACATTTCTACTCTTAATCTAAAAATCCTAAACATTCTCCAAGTTTTTCCTAACATTCTTCTCTTTTTCTCTTTTTTTTTCTCTATCCTTTTCTAACCTAAATTCACCATTTTAAAGAGTATGGATGAATTTATAAGAGTTCCCTTAAGCAACCCTTCGAAAAAGCGTCCAAATTCGTTGAATTTCAGCGCAAAACCACCAAAAGTCGGTTTAGAACCTTCCCAGGCACTACCGGTTGGTTCGAGGCCACTGTCGGTGAGCTTTTCGGTCATGTTTCGGCCATCTCTAGAAAATCTAGCTGTCGGCGAGCAGACTGCAGTGCAGCTCCACCGTTTCGCTCCATTTGGCTCCGTTTGGCTCCGTTTTAGCTCTGTTTCGCCCCATTTCGGTTGCGTTGCGTTCGTAACAGATAGCCCTACAAAATTAGCTTAAAAATAACCTTTTTTTAATGTGTAACCTTATTAAAAAATATGCAAGAAGTTCAAAAGAGATTAAGCATCAAAAGACTTATTAAAAGGTGTCAGGGCAGGATTTCATTTCTTGCTCGTTTTTGCTCCAAATTGCACCGTTTTTGCATCCTTTTGTTCCAATCACCATTTCTTATACCTAAAACCAAATAACATTCAAAATACCTTCCTTTAAAGTATAATATCATCAAAAATGAGTAAAATGATATTGGAAGAATGGTATATATTTTAGGCTTGTCACACTGCACCTGTTATAATTTCACCAAATTGGGAAAAACCTTTTAAATTAATGTGTGATGCTAGTGATTATGCTATTGGTGCTATTTTGGGTCAGAAATATGATAAAATTTTTAAAGTTATTTATTATGCTAGTAAACCTCTTAATGATGGTCAAATTAATTATACCACTACTGAGAAAGAGTTATTAGCTAAAGTATTTGCTCTAATAAATTTCAATCATATTTAATTAGAACTAAATGTATGGTGCATACTAATAATTCTGCTATCAAATATTTAATGAAAAAGAAAGATGCAAAGCTGAGATTGATTAGATGGATTCTTCTTCTACAAGAATTTGATTTTGAGATAGTAGATAGGAAGGGTTTTGTTTCATTCGATGCTGCCATCTCAGTCAGCGCCACGCGGCCCGCAGTTCATGTTCCATCTCCTCGTCCGACTCCATCTGAGTCGTCTGTTGAAAACATGTGCGATCGAATGGTCCATGGTCATCGTCTCCGCCTGGTGTGTCCCAAGAGCCGTCCACCTTCTAACCCTAAGATCTCACTCGATACTCAACCAAATTTCATGATCTTGGACTCTATGGACTCGTCTCAACAAGATGAACACATCTATACGACTATGATCCTATGAAATGGACTCAAACAAAATGGAGAATTGAAAGAAGCTCTCGGGAAGGAAGAGGTCAATACCTTGGCTCTGAGAAGTGAAGCTTCAATTAGAGAGGCTCGACACGTTCATTGGAGTCCAAGGAAGCTAGGGATGAAGCCTGGAGCTGTGGTGAAATGCCTAGACCTGACTTTGTCCAAGTCCAATTTCAAACCATGACCGATAGGAGGAATGGCTGGCCTGGTGAGGGGGCTTTCACTGGGGAACTTCTCCTCTTGGTCTGGTGATGGTGTAGGGTCAATCAATTTGAAGATTGGTTCACTGTAGTGAAGTGTCATATTTTTGGGCTTGAAATTGAGCTCACAAAGAAGGTTTTAGGGCTGGATTTCAGTGGGGATCAACTGCTGTGGGCTAGGAGAAGAGTGTGGAGAAATTTTGGCAGAGATTTGGCAAGGTTTTTGTTCATCCTCACTTTTGGCCGTGAGGTGGTGGGTTTAAATAACCATGGCTGGAGGGCTTCCCAGGGGAAATTGAGGGATGGGATCAGCTGCTCAGGGGAGGAGAAGAGCAGCTGCAGTGACCATTTGAGCTGGGACAACTCAGCAAACAAGTTTTGAATTTTTTGGCTCACATGGAGCTCTCGACCATGGGGTTTTTCAGTGACCCAGGTGGTGGTCCGGCCAGGGTCAGGTCACCATCTAACTCAGTGAGTCTAGGGATTGAGTTTGGTGCAAGCAATGGGCATTGGCTATGTGTAAAGATCTTGATTTAAATGGTATGGGGGAGAGTTCATTTTGGGTTCAATTTGGTCAACTCATGCAAATGGATTTGGTTCACCCTCCCATGATCTGGTTCGGGCTGAGGGAAAGTCATTTGGCTCAGCTTGATTAGTGGGATCAAGTCACAATCCAAGTACAATTAGGCTTAAGCATGGGTTAGGAGAAACATAGGAATGTTTAATCACTCTTAAGGGAATCATTAAAGGGTTCCCTCCTTTTGCCACTTTGAGTGTGATGAGGTGGAAAGATCTCCCATGGCTCTCATGTGGCTTATGCATGGCTCCAGTGCTTCATTTGGCTTGGGAATGGCTTGGTTTTGTTTTATGGAAGTAGGTTTTAGAAATTTTGGCATTTAGGGATGATTTTGGCATAAGGCTTGATTTGGAATTATTTAATGATGACTTTGAAACTTAGGGATGATTTTAATTGAAATGGATGATGGAAAGAAATGTCATGTTGGCTTGGGATTGAAAATTTGGGTTTTTTACATTTGATGAAAATGAGCTTTTATGTGTTTAAAGGAGATGGGCTTTTATATTTCAAAATGAACCTTTTGGATGGAAATTTGGTAAAAGGTTGAGCCAAATAAATATTGCAATTGGTCTAGGAATGTTCCATGAGTGATTTGGAACAAGTTTGGGGTAATTTGGAGTTGAATTGAGTTTAATTTGGGCCTTTTAACAATAGGGTCAAAAGTGGGTCAAATTGGGCTAACTTGGGCTAAGGTTGGGCTAAAGTTGATTTTGATGTAAAATTAATGTTGCAAAATGTTTATGGGAGTGTTACAAAGAGTTTCCAATTTTGGTTGGGTCTTGATTTTGAGATTTGGGCTTGTTTGGGTTCATGGTTAGTTTAGGCCAATTTTGAAATTTTGGTTTAAGTTGGGCTTGGATGAAGTTTAGGTTCAAATATTAGGTAAATTAAGTTAGAGTTTTGTTTGTGTGGATGTTAGGAAGATTTTAAAACAAATTTGGGGAAAATTGTGTGACATTTGTGTTGAATTTGGAATGGATTAAGTTGGTTGGTCATTTTGGGCCTTAAGGGCCCATTTAGAATTTTTCGATCAAATTGGGTTAAAATGACAAAATGAAATTGGGAATATTTGGGCTTTTCTAGAATTTTTTGGGAATTTTTGAAATTTTTGGATTTTTGGGTCCAAAAGGGCATTTTGGGTATTTGGAGGGTATTGGGGGGTATTTTTGAAAATTTTGGTATATTTGGCCATGGATGACCAATTTGAGTGGTGGGAAATGTTTAGGATTGATTTTAAGTAATTTTGGGTAATTTAGGCAATTTTGGAAGTTTTGGGCAATTTCAAAGGTATTTGGTAGGTTTGGTGGGGTTAGGGCCCCGGGGGTCAAAAATTGAAATTTTGGAAAAATGAAGATTGATTAGATGTGAGTAGAATGAAACCATTTTGGTTGAGCCATGAAGCCATATTAAGATCACAAGAGCCATGAGAGGACTCATTTTAGGCATTCAATATGTTTTTCCTAACCCTCTTAGCCAGAGGCTTAGGGTTTGAGGTCCATCTATATGAGTTTCCTACATGAGTCAGGAAGCCAAGTTGGGTAAGAGTGGTTTTAGGGTTTGGAATGTGTGTGAGAGTGTGGTATGTGCAAGTTAACCATCACCAGACCAAGTTACCCAGGGTTCCTAAGGCCAAAGAGTCCTATAGGAAACTCATCCTTTAAACCTCCATATATTAGTTTTAACCCTCCAGGTGGCCTAGGGGTTTACAATCAAACATGTGCAGTTTGTAGGGAGTTAAGAAGTGTTTGAATTTCTAAGTGGTGGGTTCCATCTCTAGTCTTCTAGGATAGTCAAAGGGAAAACCTATGGCTAGATCCTAAGCACTAAGGAGAGAAATCAGACTTCACCAAAAATGAGGTCAATAAATGGACCCCCCAATAGGTGTGGTGAGCTAATCGAGCACACCGCGCATATTGGCATTGACCGAAGAGATCAACAAAACCAACACTGACGTCTAAGTGACACACTTAGAACAAATCATAGGAAATTTCTACTGGGGAGTATCAAGTAAATCTCCAAGGCTGAAGATTCCAGAGTTCTTGCTGGGGAAGAAGAGGTGAATTCCAAATCACAAGATTTGGAGAGAGATAGATTGGTTTTAGATTCATTTCATTTTCATTTCAAGTTTCAATTTTGAGTTTGAATTTTCAATTCGAGTTTCTATTTTGGTTGCAATTTGACTTAATCGAATTTTGATTGAAATTTAATTTGAAATTGATTTCAAAGTGATTTTAGCGGAGATTTTGGATTTAAAATGAGAATTGGAAGTTAGATTCCAACCCCAAGATTGCAAAGAGAACCAAAATTTAGGTACCAGTCTCGAGAAGAAATCGACAATTAAGTACCGATCGAGAAAAGGGTGAGAACTGGAAGTTAGGTACCAGTCTCGGAAGAGAGTTGGAAGTTAAGTACCAACCTCGAAAAGGCTGAGAACTGAAAGTTAAGTACCAGTCTCGGAAGAGAGTCGGAAGTTAAGTAAGTACCGACCTTGAAATTTCAGGAGTGCGGGAAATTTTCTCGGGTAGAATGTGAATTTAGAGGACACCGAGATCAGGATGCCTTGTCGGTCTTATACCTAAGCCAGAGGATTAGGATGCAGAAAAATATCTCAGAAAGAGTGCAAATTTAGCAGACACTAAGATTAGGATGCCTTGTCAATCCTATACCCAAGTCAGAGGATTAGGATGCAGAAAAATTTCTCAGAAAGAGTGCAAATTTAGCGGACACCGAGATCAGGATGCCTTGTCAGTCCTATACCCCAAGTCGGAGGATTAGGATGCGGAAAAATTTCTCAGAAAGAGTGCGAATTTAGCCGACACCAAGATCAGGATGCCTTGTCGGTCTTATACCCAATTCGGAGGATTAGGATGTGGAAAAATTTCTCGGAAAGAGTGTGAATTTATCGAACACCGAGATCAGGATGCCTTGTCAGTCTTATACCCAAGTCGGAGGATTAGGATGCGAAAAAATTTCTCAGAAAGAGTACGAATTTAGCAAACACCGAGATCAGGATGCCTTGTCGGTCTTATACCCAAGTCAGAGGATTAGGATGCGGAAAAATTTCTTCGAAAGAGTGCAAATTTTGCAGAAATTCATTTAAGAGAATCGAAATTCAAGTATCAATCTCGAAAAGGATGAGAACTGGAAGTTAGGTCCTAGCCTCAGAAGGATGGGAATTGGAAGATAGGTACCAATCCCAAAAGTTTGTATTTGATTTGGTTTTGAAGATTCTGTGGAAATTTTAGTTTAGTGGAATATTGGAACGAGACATGAAAATGTTTTAAATCCCAAGAGAGTTGATTAAAGTTTGATTGTTTGGCGAAGGATATGAATCCATGCCATCAGAACCAAATCGAAAATTTTCATGGTTCTATGTCAGTAGACTCAGTTGACCTTCTCAAAAGAGGAAAGAGATCACAGAGAGTTGAAAGGATTTCAAGACGACGAAAAAGTGTAGAAGTTTCAAGTTGAAGTCTTCTGTGGGGAAGAATCAACTCACAAGAGGGTTCAAAGGAGCTTCAAATGGATTTCATTCAAACGATTCAAGCTGACGGATTCAGATCAAAATTCAATTTGAGATTTAGATTCGTTTCGTTTGTTTTGGTGATTCAATTTCATTTTCGTTTATTTAGAGTTTATGTTAATTTGGAGTTTGTTTTGACATTCAGATTCTTAAAAAGAGTTCTTTATTCATTTTCTTTTCTTTTCATTCTTTGTTCGAAGTTCATTTAACTTAATGGAGTTTCCCAGTCAATTTGCATAAAAGAGGTGAAGGCAAAACATGACATGGTCGTTTCATTCCAATTTGTTGGAAATACATCATATAGCTCGATCCGAAACATGATGATATTTTCCTTGAAAATTCAGCATCTCATACAATCCACATAAATCCAAAACAGATTGTGTAAGATTCTTGCAAGTTTCTTCCAAAAGCATCTGTCGAAATCCATGTCTGAATAGTGAGATACATGCATAATAACATCACCATCCAAGCCATCCTTAGCAGGAATTACCATTCAGATGTGTATTAGAGGTGTTCTATCTCCCGTGTAGCTCACAGCTCGTAGGGCCGAAGGCTCTCTAACTCTGGATCTGGCTGAAAGTGGAAAGACATTTTGTTGTCATCCATCCTCCTGAAAGTGAAGGAGATCCGCTCAACAAGCACCCCTGGAATGAAGTGTTTTGCTATGTCCGCTCCATTTCCTTTTAGCACGAAGACGGAACCTACCGGTAGTGGTATCTTCACCAGCCCTCAGAATTCTCTGGGGCTTTCTATCCGGAGGTCAGATCTGAACATAATGTTATATTGGTTGATGAAAGACACTGTACAGAAAAGTCTGACGAAGTCATGATGATCTATGTGTGGGGGTATGCAGTCGCCCTCCCTGTATATGTTAATGATGCAACTGTTGGGTATGCAATCTGCAGGCAATACCCTCCATGTCACCATCCTTTTTACCATCCTCTTGATAATTCTTGGCATCGGATCTACCTCGCTGCGATGGAGTATCCCTTTCTGTCCTAGGTGAAGTTGTAGCAACACCCGCACTGGATTGTAACTCTTCCTTTTCCTTTCATCCACCTTCGAGGTTCTAAGTAGGTATTCTCTCTCAAACGACCAGCTCGACCCAGCTTCTGAAATTCAATGACGCAATCCACAATTTGATGTTGCTCGTAGTCTGAGAACACATCCGTATGCAGCTCAAGGCCCTCTAGGATATTGATCCTCTTGCCTCGAATTTTTTCAAAATATTCAAAAGTTTTCTTTTCAACCTTTTGCATTCTCTCCAGCTCGTATTCTAGTATTATCTGCAATCGGCGAGGTCTGGTAACGTACTGTGGGATGTATGGTTCAACCCCATCATGCTCTCCTGCATGTCTTGGCTCCTCAGAGATAATCTCTGTCAGGACATTCCCCGGGGTTTCTTTTGCAACAAGACTCTTCAAAATTGGTGCATCTGTCTGGCGTTACGGCGCTGATTCTATTTCTGTTTTGCTTGGAATTTCTTTCATCTTTTCCTCTATTCTTGGAGTTGATCTCCTCTTTTCTGGTTCCTGACGAACCCATTTCCTTGAAGTACTTACAGTGACGGTAGCAGCTGTCTCTTCATGTTGGTCCCTTGCTAGCTTGGTCAGCATCTTGCCGATGTGACTGATCTTGTTTCTTCATTGGGTAGAAGTGAGAGTAGCTCTCCTTACCTCTTGAACTTCTGTGGGCATAGCGCTGACAAGCCTGCCCTCTACTGTAGCAACGACGAACTTGATTTTTTTGTCTTCTCCCATTGCATGAGCGGCGTTTGCTTTTCTATACCCAAGGCGTTTGCTTTTCTTTTCTTGCTGACTTAGGCCACCTAATTTCATCACTGTCTAGCTGTGGAACTCTTCCTGGTCAATCAGGGTCCAATCAGTTTCTTCGTACTGTAGCCCGGCTGGTGTGAAATCAGAGTCAATCTCAATCACGACCCCATCGTTCATCCTCTTTTCATCGAGTGCTAAGTTCAAAACCAACCACCTGTTTGACATTTCTCTGCAAAAAACAAGGAAAGGATCAGGGGCTGTACTAAAAACAAGAACAATAAGAAAAATCAATTATCAACGGAAAATTCTTATTCATTTCTTTCAAATATTAATAAGAGTAGGAAAATATGAGGAAAGATCAGGAGAGAGCTGATTCGAAAGGGAAGGATCAAAATTTTATCATTATGATTTCACATATTTTTTATAACATATCTTTTTTTTGTTAATGATTTTTTTTTATCATCCATTTTTATATTTTGGGTTCAGATCCAGTTACAAATGATTACTCTACCCGTGCTTCTTGGAATGAGACCTTATTTTTAAATTTCAACCTTTGAAACATCAAGTTGTGTAATACTTCTTCAAATATCGTCCATTGATTGGAAGGATAGGTCATTCTCCATGGCAATTCATGAGTTGGTAAGAACCTCCAGAGTAGACTGTCTCGACCACGAACGACCCCTCCCAGGTTAGTTCAAATTTACCTCCTATCTTGCAGTGTGCAAGAATAGGTCTCTTGAGAACTAGTCCCAAGTCACTGACTTTGAATGCCCTTGGGCGGACCAGTTTATCGTGGGCCTGGATCATTTTGGCTTGATACAGTTCCAAATTCTGCTGTGCTGAAATTCGTTTCCCCTCCAAGCTTTCTAGTTTTTCTAATTATAATTTGGCATTCTCTTCTGTAGTAATCTTGTTCGCAACTGTGATTCTGAGAGATGGAAGTTGAACTTCCAAAAGCAAGACGGCCTCGGACCCGTACACTAGAGCATAGGGCGCAGACTGAGTAGGAGTTCTGAAAGTTATTCTATAGGCCCATAAGGCTTCTAATAATTTCTCATGCCAATTTCTTTTGTTTCCATCCAAAGTTTTCTTTAGGATTTGGACGAGAGTTTTATTAAAAGTCTCAGCCTAGCCGTTCGCTCTTGGGTAATAGATAGTCGAATAATGCCAATCAATCCCGTGTATTCTGACATAACTGTTGATCTTTACCCCGAAATGGTAAACGATTTGATTCTTGAAGAACTGTAGCACGTGATGTTCTTTCACTTCTCTGAGCGGTATAGCTTCTGCCCATTTGGAAAAGTAATCCGTAGATGCAAGGATAAAGCGATGTCCTTATGAAGAAAGCGGTTCTATCAGACCCACGATATCTGTGCCCCAACACTCAAATGACCATGACGCGATTGTCGGATGTAGCACATTTGGAGGTTGATATAGAACCACTCCATGCACTTGACATTGGTGACAACTTTTTGCAACTTTCATGCAGTCGGTCATCATTAAGGGCCAGTAGTACCCTAGTCTCTTAATTTTCATTTTCATTTTTGGGCCTGACTGATGAGCACCCCAAAGTCCTGAGTGCACCTCTTTAACAATTTTACGAGCCTCGAACTCGCTCAGGCACCTTAGCCACATCTGGTCAAAAGACCTTCTGTATAACATATTATTTATTAATGCGTAAGACAGAGTTCTTTTCTTAATCTGATGAGCTAATGACTTATCGTCCAGTAAGTTTCATGTTTGCAGATTGTCTATTAATGGTTGCCGCAAATCTTCTGTAGTTTCTGTTACTGTTTCTTCTTTTTTTTCTGATTTATGCATTGCATTCATGTCGAGCTGTGAGAGGACCTGTCGTCCCTGAACTGATATTTTAACTGATTCATCCTGTAAGCAGGAAAATTCTTTTGCGAGGCGGGCTAACGCATCTGTAAGAGCATTTTCTCTTCTGAGGATCTTATAGATCGTTACCGGAATCTGTTCCAACAATTTCATGGAATACTGAAAGTATTTTTTGAGCCTTAGTTTTAAAATTCTATACCATCCTGCAACCTGCTGTATGATCAACTGAGAATCTCCGTAGAAGTTGATATTTGTTATACCCATCTGAATGGTCAATTCCAGTCCAGTTACAGGGCTTTATATTTTGCTTCATTGTTCGTACATGGTTCTGTCAAATGGTAGGAGTATATCAACATCTCCCGCTCCGGTGTTATAAATATTAGTCTGATTCCTGCCTTACCAGGCACTATCATTTGCAAATCTTTGTCTTTTTGTGCTGAAGATGCTCCGTCCAAGTACAGTTTCCAATGCTGATCATCGGGGTCTTCTAGGCTCATTATCTGCTCGTCGGGCAAGTCGTCGTTGAGAGGCGATTCTGCCGGTAAATGGTGTGCTGCGAGGAAGTCTGCTAGGACTTGTCCCTTTACGGCATGTAGAGGAATGAAAGTTATATCGAATTGCAATAGTATCATTGACCACCTAGCAAGTCTGTCGGAAACCATCAGTCGGGTCATTAAATATTGCAATGGATTAAATTTCAAAATAAATTTGACCTTATGAGAAAGCATGTAATGCCTGAGCTTTTGGGCTACAAAGACCAGGTGATCATAGAAAAATATATTAAGAAATTCATATCTATTTTTGATGAAATTGTACTTTAAAGAAAGGTATTTTCTTTATTTTAAAGAAAGGAATTATAACTACCTCGCCGACAGCGAGCCCGAGCCCGCCGATAGTGATATCACGCGGTTTGAAGACCTTCTAGAAGCCCCGCTGACGGCGAAGTCGTTTCTCGCCGACGGCGAGATAGTTCAAAATGCAAAATACATTGAACCTGGACGCTTTTTGAACAAGTGTTTAAGCATCCCTTGGACCTTTGCCTACCTCTATAAATAGAGGCCGAATTCTAGAGTCTTAAGTGTGTCAATTGTGTGTCTCTTGAGTCTTCAGTTTGTTTATTTAGAGAGTCTATTTGTGTTTGTGTGTTAATTTAAGAGTTTTAGAGTATAATTAGTGAGTTAGAAGTGTGCTGTACTAGAAGGAAAAGCTAAAGGAACTTCAAGGAGTCTTCTTGGGGAGGAAATTAAGATAAGTATCTTTGTTTATTGTTGTTAACTTTAAATGAAATTCATGCTTTGTTTTATTCCCATGCATTCTGAGTAGTTTTCTTAGTCTTTCTCCTTGTTTACGAAAATTATGCCAAATGATGAAATTAAATAGAAGTACCTAATATATTAAAATAAGTTGTGATAATTTTTACTTAAAACTTAATTTACTTTTAATCTGGCCAATTGATTTGTTAAAATATGTTGAATTATCAACTATAGTAAAAATTACATCCAATATTCAGGGAAGTCAAAAGCCTTGGAAGGTGAGTGCAAATAAATAGGGAAATATTATTTATCAGACGTAGAATTGGACATTTTAGTGTGACAGACTAAAATATTCAATTTGGTCCTACTGTTTGAGAGCTGAAGTGTAGATGTTAGCCCTCAAGTGAGAGGAACGTGGGAGCTCTGAAGTGGCAGCCAGTATCCTCCTAGCCTAGCCGCAGATTCAGTAATCAAACATAGGATTAGTCAATGTACTTTACACCTGGACCAAGGGTAAAGAATAGGAATGCTCCTATTTATCACAATACAATTCAAAAATTCTAATTAGATTCATCATTCACTTAATTTTCTAAAAACAAGGAGAAGGATACTTTTTCTGAATTATTTAAATCAAATTTATTTCAAGCATTACTTTACTTTAGTTGCTTTAGTTACTTTAAATTTCCAATTACTATATTAGTAAGTAATTCCTTTAAATTTTAGCTGATACAAATCTATTAAAAACTTCCCTGTGAGATCGATAACCAGGACTCCACTAGAGCCCTGTATTACTTGATACGTATACTTGCGTAGAATCCACATTAAACATTCCATCATAAAATCAAATATATATATATATATATATATATATATATATTAAAGCGGGATCAAGTTTTTGGTGCCGTCGCTTATTAACATAATTTGCAAACATATAAAAGTGGGTCAAGTTTTTGGCGCCGTTGCCGGGGAAGTAAAAAAATTATTTACTAGAGTAACGGACTATTTTTTTTTTATAAAATTGTATGCAAAAATTTGGAAACTAAAATTTAATACCTTACGATTCAGAATTAGAGCGTACAATTAAAAAATTAAAAAACAAAAAAGAGAAATTATAAATTTAAAACAAATGACAAATATTCCTGAAAATGAAAATATCAATTAACAGAGACCATTAAGAGATTATGCCAACCCTACATTAGATGAAATTCATTTAACTATTCAAAACCCCGATGTAGCTACTAATTCATTCGAACTTAAACCCGCAATTATCCAAATGGTACAAAACAATCAATTTAGTGGTTCACCTACCGAAGATCCTAATTTACATCTTGCCAGTTTTTTAGAACTATGTGCTACTTTCAAATATGAAGGAGTATCTAACGATGCTATTAGACTTAGACTTTTTCCTTTTTCTTTAAGGGATAAGGCTAAAATGTGATTAAATTCGTTAGCACCTGGATCTATTAAAACTTGGGGAGAGTTATCACAAAAATTTCTATCCAAATATTTTCCACCATCTAAAACTGCTAAGTTTAGAAATGATATAACTTCTTTTAGTCAGTTTGATAGAGAATCAATATATGAAGCTTGGGAGAGATTTAAAGAACTTCTTAGGAAATGCCCACATCATGCCTTACTAGATTGGTTAATTATTCAAACTTTCTATAATGGATTAGTAGGATCTTTAAGAACAATCATCGATGCTGCTGCTGGAGGATCATTAATATCAAAACCATTTGATGACGCCTATGCACTAATCGAAGAAATGACAACCAATAATTTTCAATGGCCTGATGATAGAATGAATCCGAAAAAGATAGCTAATATTCATGAAAATGATGCAATATCTATGTTAGCTTCACAAAGTGCTTCTATATCTAAAAAATTAGATAATTTGGAATAAATTACTCTCCAACTATATTAGAAGAAAATTCATCTGGACAACTTATAGAATCCCAATCTCAATATGAAACTATAAATGCAATTAATAACAGACCCAATAATCCGTATGCGTATTATTATAATCCCGGATGGAAAAATCATCCTAATTTTAATTGGAATAATAACACAACTAATCAACCATGGATAAATAACATAACACAACCATTAGGAATTCCTTCTAATCAAAGAAATTCTAGTTATAAACCTAATTATCCACCTGGATTTAATAATAATAACCCACAACTGCTAAGCTTAGAAATGATATAACTTCTTTTAGTCAGTTTGATGGAGAATCAACATATTAAGCTTGGGAGAGATTTAAAGAACTTCTTAGGAAATGCCCACATCATGTGTTACCAGATTGGTTAATTATTCAAACTTTCTATAATGGATTAGTAGGATCTTTAAGATCAATCATCGATGCTACTGCTGGAGGATCATTAATGTCAAAACCATTTGATGAAGCCTATGCACTAATCGAAGAAATGGTAACCAATAATTTTCAATGGCTTGCTGAGAGAATGAATCCGAAAAAGATAGCTAGTATTCATGAAAATGATGCAATATCTATGTTAGCTTCACAAATCCCTGCTGTATCTAAAAAATTAGATCATTTTGGAATGAATTACTCTCCAACTATATTAGAAGAAAGTTCATCTAGATAACTTATAGAATCCCAATCTCAATATGAAACTATAAATGCAATTAATAACAGACCCAATAATCCGTATGCGAATAATTATAATCCTGGATGGAAAAATCATCCTAATTTTAATTGGAATAATAACACAACTAATCAACTGTGGATGAATAACATAACACAACCATTAGGAAATCCCTCTAATCAAGGAAATTCTAATTATAAACCTAATTATCCACCTGGATTTAATAATAATAACCCACAATTTAAAGATAAGAAATTATCATTAGAAGAATTAATATGAAATATGGGTCAACATTTACAAAATCAAGGAAATCAATTACAAATACAAGGTAACCAATTACAAAATCAAGGAACAGCTATTAAAAATATTGAAACTCAACATGGACATATCGCTACCGCACTTAATAATAGAATACCTGGAACATTTCCTAGTAATGTGGAAATAAATCCCAAAGACAAGGGAAATGAACAAATTAAAGCAATACAATTACGAAGTGGAAAAGAATTAGAATCTCGAATTCCGAAAGAACTTGAAAGTCAAAAAGTGGAAGTGGAAATTGAAAAGGAAAAGAATCAACAAGATCCAAACTTAGAAAATCCTTTAATACCAATGAAAATTTTTGTTGAAAAACCTCCACAACCATTTCCTCAACGACTAATTCAACATAAAAAAGATAAACAGTTTGCTAAATTCCTTGAAATTCTGAAAAAATTAACAATAAATATTCCTTTTGTAGAAGCTTTAGAACAGATGCCAAACTATGTAAAATTCATGAAAGATATTCTAAATAAAAAAAGGAAATTTACTGATAATGAAATGGTCGCACTTAGTGAAGAGTGTAGTGATATTATTCAGAAAAAACTTTCTGAAAAATTAAAAGATCCTAGTAGTTTCACTGTACCCTGCGCTATTGGAGAAAAATTCTATGGAAAAACTTTGTGTGACTTAGGAGCAAGCATCAATATAATGCCTCTATCAATTTTTAAGAGATTAGGATTGGGAGAAATTTCACCTACTTCAGTAACTCTTCAGTTAGCTGATCGTTACATTACATATCCTAAGGGAGTTATTGAAGATGTATTAGTAAAAGTGGATAAATTTATCTTCCCTGTAGATTTTATTGTCTTAGATATGGAAGCAGATAAAGAAATTCCTATCATTTTAGGAGAATTAACTATGAGAGTAAATGACCAAAAAGTAACTTTTAATATTGCTAAATCAATGAAATATCCTGCACTAGAAAAAGATGATGAGTGTTTTCGAATTGAAGTACTCGATCATTTACAAAAAGAACATTTTAAGGAATATTATGAAGAAAAATTAGAAAAAGAAAATACTGAATTAATTGAAAAAGCTGATATAAATGAAGAACTATATTATATTCAAGAGAAATTTGAATTTTTGGACAACACAGAAAACACTGAAAAAAATATAGTTCCATCGATTATTAAACCTCCTGAACTTGAGTTAAAAATGTTACTTAATCATTTGAAATATGCTTACTTAGGTAATTCTTCAACTCTACCAGTTATCATTTCATCCGAATTAAATGAATCTCAAGAACAAAAACTTTTAGATACTTTAAAAAAATATAAGAAAATTTTTGGTTGGACTTTAGCAGATATTAAAGGAATTAGTCCTTCAATCTGTATGCACAGAATTATTTTAGATAATGAACATAAGCCTAAAGCAGATCCGCAAAGGAGATTAAATCTAATAATGAAAGAAGTAGTTAAAAAGGAAATTTTAAAATGGTTAGATAATGGTATTATATATCCTATTTCTGACAGTGCTTGGGTAAGCCCAATTCACTGTGTACCTAAGAAAGGAGGAGTGACCGTAAAAGCTAATGAAAATAATGATCTTATCACTATAAGACAAGTTACTGGATGGCGAATATGTATTGATTATAGAAAATTAAACACAGCCACCAAGAAAGATCACTTCCCTTTACCATTTCTAGACCAGATGTTAGATAGATTAGTCGGACATAAATATTTTTGTTCTTAGATGGATATACCGGTTATCATCAAATACAAATTGCTCCTGAGGATCAAGAGAAAACTACATTTACTAGTCCTTATGGAACTTTCGCTTTTTGAAGGATGCCTTTTGGATTATGTAATGCACCTGCAACATTCCAGAGATGTATGATGTCTATATTTAGTAAATTAATTGATAATGGAATAGAAGTATTTATGGATGATTTCTCTGTATTTGGAACAACATTTGACACATGCTTAAATAATCTTGAAAAAGTATTTGAAGTATGTGAGAAAACTAATTTAGTTCTTAATTAGGAGAAATGTCAATTTATGGTTACAGGCGGCATTGTATTAGGGCATAAAATTTCGGAAAAGGGCATGGAAGTAGTCCCTGCAAAAATTCAAGTTATAGCTAAATTACCACCTCCAACTACGGTGAAAGGAGTAAGAAGTTTTCTTGGACATGCTGGATTCTACAGACATTATATTAAAGATTTTTCAAAAATTACTAAACCTTTATCCCAACTTCTTGAAAAGGACAACAAATTTGAATTTACAAATGAATGCCTAAATGCTTTCGAATTATTAAAAGATAAATTAATTACAGCACATATAATAGTTTCACCTAATTGAGAGAAACCATTTGAGCTTATGTGTGATGCTAGTGATTATGCTATAGGAGCAGTTCTTGGGCAAATATATGATAAGATTTTCAAAGTTATATACTACGCTAGTAAAACTCTAAATGATGTTAAAAGTATTTCAAAATTTTTAATGAAAAATATTTTTACTAGATTTGGAATGTCGAGAGTGATTATCACTGACAGAGGAACTCATTTTAGAAACAAATATATTCACAAACTAGTAGAAAAATATAATATTATGCATAAGATATCAACTGCTTATCATCCACAAATTAGTGGATTAGCTGAAGTTTCTAATCGAGAGATTAAGCGTATATTAGAAAAGTCTGTAAACCCTAAAAGATTAGACTGGTCTATAAGACTAGATACTGCATTATGGGCATACATGACTGCTTATAAAACACCGATTGGAATGACTCCTTATAGGTTTATATAAGGAAAAACTTGCCACTTACCAGTTGAATTAGAACATAAAGTATATTGTGTGATTAAAGATCTTAATTATAATATGAAAGAAGCTGGTGAGAAAAGATTGTTGCAATTAAATGAATTGGAAGAATTAAGGAATGAATCATATGATAATGATAGGATTTATAAAAAAAGGATGAAATTATGGCATGATCGGAAGATTAATCAGAGAAATTTTGAACCAGGACAAGAAGTCCCACTATATAATACTAGGTTGAAAATATTTCCTGGAAAATTGAAATCTCAATGGTTAGGACCTTTCACCATAACTCAAATATTTTCATATGGAACTATAGAAATTGAAGATCAAAAAATAGGACATAGATTTAAGGTAAACGGACATAGATTAAAACTATATTTCGAAGGAAGAAGACCAAATTTCAAAGAGGTTTTAATGCTTAGTCAACCTGATTACTAACTGAAATTAGGTCAGGCTGACGACATTAAACCAAGCGCTTTATGGGAGGCAACCCATAGTAGTCTTTTATTTTTAATTATATACAAATTAGTAAGTCTATATTATTAAAACAAATCTTACTACTCAAATTTTTAATTAGAATCATCACAAATTCGAACCTATATGATGAGATCAGAAAATATTTGGACTAGAGCGAAAATGGGCAATTTTTAAGAATCTCGCCGACAGCGAGCCCGAGCCCGCTGACAGCGAGCCCAAGCCCGCTAACAGCGAGATCGTGTGCCATGATTTAATTCGGTTTTATAACTAGCTCGCCGACGGCGAGAAACTTCCCGCTGACGGCGAGGCAGTTGAAATTTTGGTTTCTTAAGAATTTTCGTGCGGTTTGGACGATTCTAAGCCATTTATTTGTAGTAAATTATCCCAATTCCAATTTTACACTATTTTCTTCCTTAGAAACGACTAAAGACCAATCCTTTCAATCCGAAATGGCCACCAAACTCTTAGAAACCACAAAAACTGAAGTTTTTAACCGAAGAAAATTCGTCAAATCGGAGGCGCAGCGTATCTTCAACAAAGGCTTGATGAAGAAAAGACATATTAAAGAAAGGGGATTTGTCAATAGAGGAGTAGAGAATTCCACCACAAAAATCAAAGAAATAATTGCACAGCTGCATTGGGAGGTATTTTGTTATACGACATTCGCTGCAGTTATTCTAGTAGTCAAAGAGTTTTACTCTAATGCGATCAACAATGGAAATGTCTATGTCAGAGGAAGATGGGTAACATTTACTCCTTCAAGGGTAAATGAATTATTTTCTATAGAGAATACCTTTGTCTGTCATTATTCCAACTTTGTGCCTTCAAGATACAATATGAACGAAATCTATAGATACCTGATCGACGAACCTGATGATTGGAAGTTACGCGAAGACGGGTATGTCAGTTTTTCTGCATCACTTCTTAACCCTGTCTCGAAGCATTGGCATTTCTTTATCTCATCAAAATTATTACCTACTATGAGGGTAAATAAAGTTTCAAAGCAATGCGCTATATTAAACTACTGTATTCAAATTGGACTACCTATCGATGTTAAATCAATAATAGTAAAAGTCTGCATTGGGATTGATTGTGCATGGGTCAGTTCATGGACTTGGACACCCATCGACTATATTTGCTTTGTACAGTCAGTACCAAGTTTCTTATGAGGCTTGGGAAAAATTACTTTTGCCATGGAAGCCATTTGATCCTACGGATATGTTTCCAACTTTGGATAGCAATGATGAGATTACCATTATTTCTGACAGAGCATCACAGAACAATCCTTTAGCAAGGTCCCTTACTGATAAAACTAATTTAATTCGAAGAAGATTAAAGGATTGGAGAAAGAGCTGCAAAATGTGATGAATTCCATCGACAATATCTCTGATATGTTTGATCACATTGATTGGAGGATGAAGGAGCACTTTGATCATATTAGACATCTAGAGGCCAGTTTTATTCATTTACTGAGACAGAAAGGGTGGATTAATGAAGAATCTACTGCAGAATTCCCTTTCATGCCTTTCTACAATTTATTTGTGCACCTGCGTCGCATCGAGAATATCAGAGAGGATGATAGTTCAGACACTGAAGAGTAGGAGAGATTTTTATTTTATGTCATATATTTGTTTATATATGTGTTGATTTGGATTTAGGTTTTATTATGATTTGAATTTTAATTTGATCATCTCAGATTTGATGAGATTATTTGTAATTGTTATGTCTCAGCATTTAGAGTGTTGTTGTGTGGATTGTGATGCTGAGTATTATAGATTTGGACATTTAAGTTAAGTATGTTGTTAGATGTTAGTGTGAAGTTTGTAAGTCTCATGGATTTAATATATAAAGTTATATTGTTTGTGTTGTGTGAACTTTTTGTGAGTAGAAGTATCTAATCTTCATACTATTATTAAATTAAGTGATCGGAAGATTGATTAAGGGCAAATCGAGGTTGAAAATGATTGACGAATTTCAAAAATTTAAAAATGTTGGGATCTCGCCGACGGCGAGAATTATCTCGCTGACAGCGAAAAAACCCGCTGACAGCGAGAACGAGCTCACCGACGGCGGATTTTTCCCAAAACTTTTGCCTTATCAAATTAATTAGCTCACTGACGGTGAGAAAAATCTCGCCGACAGCGAGATCGCGAAAAGACTTATATTTGACCAGTCAACCGACACTATTCATCATCCCCTTCCTCAAAACTTCGGAAAAATAGACCTAGGGCTTGAGAGATCTTGGATTTGAGGCGATTTCAACACTTTTTGACACTGGATTTCATCTTCCCTTGGTAAGAGCTTCACTCCTATGCAAAAAAATTTTATTTTCACCATGGATTTCTTCTACATTGGGAAATTTTGAAAAAATTCGAAATGTGGAGAAAATATTTGGAAGAATTTCATGGAAATTGATTTAAATGGATTTTAGATGTTGTAGGAAGCCTTCTTAGTAATATTTTGGAGTTTAGTTAAAATTTTTGCAAATTTCACAGATCGAAAAATGGCTCCACGACAAAAGCGACGATTGGAATACGATGAAACTTGTTTTGTGAATGCAAGGGCACAATCAAGATATTTACACAATATCCAATCAAGAAAATGCATTCAAGATCGAGTTTTCAAGAATCCAGGAGGAGAAGTTGAGCGAATCATTAGGGAGCGAGGATGGGAAAATTTCTGTTTCGTGACCAACAGAGCCGCTGTAGAAGTGGTAAAAGAATTTTATGCGAATTTAACACAGGCTGAAGATGCACCAGTTAAGGTTAGAGGATTTTTTGTGGAATTCAACGCTGCTAGAATAAACACTTATTATGAAGTACGAGACACCTACACTAGCGAGTATGAAACTTTTGGAACTATGGAAGGACCACTGGAAGAGGTTATCGACTTTCTCACTGATGGGAAAGGAGTCTGGAAGATAAAGCAACGGGAACGGGTAAACTTCCCTCTTTACTATGTTAAATGCAACATCTAAAGCTCGGCACTTATTTTATTTGTTCTACTTTGTTACCTACCTACAACCATAGTGAGGTAACAAGAGATAGAGCAGTTCTGAATTTCTGTATTCAGAATCAAAAGAGTATTAATGTGGGATGTGTCATTTATAAGAATATATTAGCCACCTCTAGAAATGAAAGTGGAGGAGGACTAGGACATCCTGGTCTTATCTATGCACTCTACCAATTATCTGGGGTAGAGGCAAGAGATGATGAGGAATGGGTTGAACCTATGAAACCCCATACTCAGGCTAATATAAAGAAATATGAATCCCACGAAGGATGGAGATCTGGGACAAGGGATTATGTACCTTCTTTAAGTAGAGATATACCCTCTACTAGTTATGAACCCTCTCAGTACACCACTCCTACCCTTCAAGATCTGATGAATGAGCTGACTCTGAGTAGAAAGAGTTTTGAGCAATTTGGAGAAAATATGGAAAGAAGATTTGAGCATATAGACTAAAGGATTGGAGGCTTGGAAAGAAGACACGATTATGATAGCGAATATCTCCAGCGACATTCAGATTACAAAATTGCATACTATAAGGCTGAACGTCGATATAGGAGTGGTGATTTAGATGTTGTCTTTCTTGAGTGCCCCCGCTATACACAGTACCAGCCTGCTCAGCCTTCTCAGCCTGGAGATCAGGGAGATGATATAGTTTGGGATTTTGATGTAGATAATTAGAGCCTTTGTTTAGGTTGTTAAGATTTGTTGTTATTTTGGAAACTTTATTATTATGTGTATAATTATTTTGTACTTTCTGTGGACTATGAATGTTGGTATGTTTGATTATGCTGTGATATTAGACTTCTTATGTGTGTTAAATTAGTTTGTAATTTTTTTTTTCTTTTAGATAGGATGTTAGTCTTTATTTAATGTGTTTTTTTAAGTTTTTTATAAGTTATGAACTTTTAATGTTGTTTAGATTGTTTTAATATGTTTTAAAGTAGGTTAATTGATTGTATGTGTAGTAATAGATTAAGTTTTGATTTGTTATGTTTTATACTTATTTCAAAATTTCATCCCTGCACTTTCTTTTAAATACTATATGTGGAAGAATACTAACAGTACAGGTTCTGTAAGTAATGAAAAAGCCTGCAAAAATTTCAAAGAAAATAAATACCTAAAGCTCAAAAGGTATGATGAACTTTACTATATACTTTCCCTTTTCACTATTTAGTATAGATAGAAAAATTTAAGTTTGGGGGAAGATAAAAATACAAATTTAATTATTAAATTGTTCTCAATTTCTATTTTCAAAAATTATTATCAAATGATTTTCTATAGTAGTTTTTCAATTCAATAAACATGAATTACTTTATTTAATTATTATAGAAAGTTAAATAAAATGTTTTTAGTAATTCAATTAATTAATAGAATAAGATATTTGGTTAAAAGGTATAAGAATATAGTAAACTTTTTAAAGTAAGGAAAACTATATTCTAAAATTGAAATTCTTATGTATTTAGATGAAAAAGAAGAGATTGAAACTAAATGAAGTAAAGGCTATGAAAAACATATAAGCAAAGAAATATTTTAAGTTTCAAATTTAGGAAGAGAAAGTTGAAGTTCAAAATTACTAACAAGCTATCCAGATACAATAATCCTCACTTGAAAAAGAAAAAAAAAGAGAAGGATTGAAAATCAATCCAAAAAGAAAAAAGGAAAGAAAAAAAAGAAAATATAAGTGAGGAGAAGCTTGAGGAGATGCCTTATCAAAAATTGGCTTCAATGGAATCAACCTAAAAGTTAGAACTTAATTATATTTCTAAACTTATATATATGAATTATTATTTTACTAAATAATGTTTTCTTGAACTTCCTATCATCTAAATATGTTAAGTAATTTACTATTTTAAATATAGTCATTCCTGAAATAAATAGAAAGCTAGAAATCTTAAACCTGATAACTAGATAATCTTATATCTATAAAGTTAATTTAATTACTTAGAAATATTTCTATTCAACTTTACTATAATATTATTTAAATTTAATTCATAGTATATCTGAATTAAAAAATTCTATTACGTAAATCATTATTTTTATTTAGTATTAAAATTACTTGAGGACAAGTAATAATTAAGTTTGGGGATTTTGATCACGTGAAAAATATATTAAGAAATTCATATCTTATTTTGATGAAATTGCACTTTAAAGAAAGGTATTTTCTTTATTTTACTCGCAGAACGAAGATTTATAAGTGATGGAAGCAAAAATCATGAAATGGAGCGAATTTGGATCAAAAAGGAAGAAATTCATGCAAAATGAACTAAGTCGCCAACGGCGAGATCATGAGGAGAATTTCTGAAGGAATTACAACTACCTCGCCGACAGCGAGCCCGAGCCCGCCGACAGCGAGATTGCACGGTTTGAAGACCTTCTAGAATGCCCCGCTGACGGCGAGGTCGTTTCTCGCCGACGGCGAGACAGTTCAAAATGAAAAATACATTGAACCTGGACGCTTTTTGAAGAAGTGTTTAAGCATCCCTTGGACCTTTGCCTACCTCTATAAATAGAGGCCGAATTCTAGAGTCTTAAGTGTGTCATTGGTGTGTCTCTTGAGTCTTCAGTTTGTTTATTTAGAGAGTCTATTTGTGTTTGTGTGCTAATTTAAGAGTTTTAGAGTATAATTAGTGAGTTAGAAGTGTGTTGTACTAGAAGGAAGAGTCAAAGGAACTTCAAGGAGTCTCGCTGGGGAGGAAATTAAGATAAGTATCTTTGTTTATTGTTGTTAACTTTAAATGAAATCCATGCTTTGTTTTATTTCCATGCATTCTGAGTAGTTTTCTTAATCTTTCTCCTTGTTTATGAAAATTATGTGAAATGATGAAATTAGATAGAAGTACCTAATATATTAAAATAAGTTGTGATAATTTTTACTTAAAACTTAATTTATTTTCAATCTGGCCAATTGATTTGTTAAAATATGTTGAATTATCAACTATAGTAAAAATTACATCCAATATTCAGGGAAGTCAAAAGTATAGAAGGAGAGTGCAAATAAATAGGGAAATATTATTTATCGGATGTAGAATTGGACATTTTAGTGTGACAGACTAAAATATTCAATTTGGTCCTATTGTTTGAGAGTTGAAGTGTAGATGTTAGCCATCGAGTGAGGGGAACGTGGGAGCTCTGAAGTGGCAGCCAGTATCCTCCTAGCCTAGCCACAGATTCAGTAATCAAACATAGGATTAGTCAATGTTCTTTGCACCTGGACCAAAGGGTAAAGAATAGGAATGCTCCTATTTGTCACAATACAGTTCAAAAATTCTAATTAGATTCATCATTAACTTAATTTTCTAAAAACAAGGAGAAGGATACTTTTTCTGAATTATTTAAATCAACTTTATTTCAAGCATTAGTTTACTTTAGTTGCTTTAGTTACTTTAAATTTCCGATTACTATATTAGTAAGTAATTCCTTTAAATTTTAGCTGATACAAATTGTTAAAAACTTCCCTGTGGGATCGATAACCAGGACTCCACTAGAGCCCTGTATTACTTGATACGTATACTTACGTAGAATCCACATTAAACATTCCATAATAAAATCATATATATATATATATATATATATATATATATATATATATATATATATATATTAAAGCGGGATCAAGTTTTTGGTGTCGTCGCTTATTAACATAATTTGCAAACATATAAAAAGTGGGTCACCGGGCCAAACAATGCTTCTCAATGATGGGATATTTTACCTCTGTCGGAATTAAACGACGACTTAAGTAGTAGAGAGAATTTTCTTTCCTCATGTCATTGACCTGGGCTAGCAGGGCTCCAAGGGAGTCTTCTAAAGCCGCGGTATAAAGTATTAATGGTCGACCCGAGACTGGGGCTGCTAAAACAGGAGGTGTCATTAAATGCTACTTAATGACCTCGAAGGCCTGCTGACATTTTTATTCCCAAACGAATTTGGCGTCCTTTTTAAATGCCGAGAAGGGCTGACACCTACCTGACAAATTTGAGATAAAGCTTCAAAGATATGCCAACTTACCTTGAAAGGATCGTAATTGTTTCAAAGTTTTGGGAGGCGACATTTCTAAGATAGCTTTAATCTTCTCCGGATAGATTTCAATTCCACGATGTCGGACAACAAATCCTAAGAATTTCCCGGAGGTAACACTGAAGGCGTATTTCAAGGGATTCATCTTAAGGTTAAATTATAGTAATCACTCGAAAATAATTCTCAAATCATACAAGTGATCTTCCTTCAGTTTTCTCTTAATGACCACATCATCCACATAGCACTCGACTTGGTTGTGAATGAGATCATCAAAAATTCTCATCATTGCTCTTTGGTAAGTTGCTCCTGCGTTCTTCAATCTGAAAGGCATCACTGTGTAGCAGTACACTCCGATTGGCATTCTGAAGGCTGTGAGCTTCTTATCTTCTGGTGCCATCTTTATCTGGTTGTATCCTAGCGATCCATCCATGAAAGAGAAGACTTCGTGTGTCGAACCGATGTTGATCATCAATTCTGGAATTAGTAGCGGGAATTCATCTTTTGGGCATGCTTTATTCAAATCTCTGAAATTCACACAGATTCTGATCTGTCTGTTCTTCTATCTGACTGGCACCACGTTGGCTAACCAAGTTGGGTATTGTTCTTCACGGAGAAATTTAGTGTATATTAGCTTCTTAACTTCAGCTATTACTTGTTGTTCAATCTCTAGACGCATTTTTCTTGGAACTTGTCTGACTGGATCGGCAGTGTGATCTACTCCTAGCTTGTGAACTGCAACCTCTGGAGATAAACTTGGCATTTCATCATAACTCCAAGCAAAACAGTCCTTAAATTCCATTAATAGCTTGATCATGTTTTTGGAGACTTCTTTATTGAGTAAGGAGTTAACAAAGGTCGGCCTAGGCTCTCCGCTAGTACCTAAGTTAACTTTCATTAACTCGTCTATTGTAGATTTAATTTCTTCTTCAAATTTTGGCAGAGCGTCTCCAATTGATAAATCTTCAAGATTATCTGAAGCTTCCAAACAGTCTTCATTAGGCTCGCAAGTGACAACCAAGCAAAATCCCGTATCATCAACTGATCCTACTGTGCCGAATCCGAGACAATGCTTTGAATTGGGAGGCCGACTGGCATTATTCCATAATTTTTCAAAGTGTTGTGCTCGACCTTTTTTCCATTGTTTAGGTAAGACACCACGTTGAATTAAATTCTGAACACAGAGAGAATACCACTTGAAATGCAATTCCATTAATTTAGATGAAGTAACATCTTCAAATTGTACATCATTTTCAATTTTTGAAGAAGAAGCACCACGGTAGAATTTGATTGGCTTAGCCCCTCCACCATGCACTTCTTTAACCACCATACCCTCGACCTTATCAGAATGGATCGGGCTCAGGGTCATTGTATGTACATAGTGGTTAATCTTGTCGTACATTGATTTGTACTCTTCATTCTTTTCATCTTCGAGAGAGATCTTGAACTGGGGTTTCTTTTGATTTATCTTCATTACTTCTTTCTTAGTTTCTTCTTCTTCGGAACTGTTCTCCCAATCAACATCGATGACCGGTTTCTTTTGTTCAGCTGTTCCACTATTTCATCGACAACCACGTCCCCGGCCTCAACCTCGGGTATGAGTTCTAGAGAAACCTCCACCATCTCGCCGTAAGGGAGTGGTGAGTAACTGTTGAACTAGAATTTCAGGTTCTTCATCATCTTGAACGTCTTTTGCTTCATTTGGTATGGCATTTCTGGAGAGGATAGTTTTCTTCAGAGGCACGTAATAGGCTGCATCTTCTGGAATTCTGATTTCATGCATGGAGAACGGTTGCAAGTCTCCTTTGATACATTGTTCTTCTCCTTCATATTATTTTATGCACTGGTACAGAGATGACGGTACCATTCGATTTTCATGGATCCATGGCCGACCCAGTAGAGCGTTGAACCGACGTTTCAGAATCAATTATGTGGAATTTTACGGTTGTCTTTGCCAAATCACCGATCTTCATTAATAGTGTTATTGATCCAAGAGCTCTTTCTCCTTTCTGATTGAAGCCTCTTAATAACATTTTGTCTGCTTCGAGGTTGCGAGCATCAATTTCCAAATATGCTAACATCCAAAGGTTTATTATGTTGATAGATGCTCCCGAATCGACTAACACCCCGGAGAGCGTGAACTTTCTGATAGTGACTAAAATGTACAACGGTCGATTGTGATCAGCTGTTCCAAGAAGTAAATTATTGTATGTAAAGGTAACACCTCTCTGTTCTTTTAATGAGCAAACCTCTTCTAAAGAATTATCGGCCATTTGAGCTAAGTAAATTTATGGATCAAGTAAAGCCTTGATCAGAGTTTCCCTCATCTCCTTTGACAGGATCAGAGCATCGTAGATGCTCAGTTTGGACGGTAGCTTCCTAAGATGGGCTAGCACATTATAATCCACTTTATTACCAGGCTCTTCAGTCTCTTCCTGAATGGGCAGTTCCTCTGCTGGGGTTGGTTCTTCCTGAGCAACCACTTGCTTTCCTTTGTCCTTTGGACCCATTCTCGGGGGTAGAACTTTTCCACTTCTTAGATTAACTTTTGTTATTTCTTCTGAATTTAATGGTGTCTCCTCTTGAATCGGAACGACTGGCTCTTCTGGAGTTGCTTCGGAATCTGACAGCTCTAATTCTATCTTGATCGGAACTCCTCGGAACTCACAAATGGACTCGTCACTTCTTGAGCTTTCGTAGTCATTCTTGGGAATGTCTTCTCCTTCATCATGGTCATCGAGGTTTAGTATGATTTGAGAATCATTATTTATATTGAAATCGACATCCAGATTAGGTTGGTTGTCGTTAGTTACGTAATCGTCAGAAACAGTCAAAACGTAGCCAAAACCAAAACTATTATGATTATAAGATCCCGCCGGGGCGAGCAGATAATCATACAGAGTCAGAGGTCCGAGGGATTTCTCCCCTGAAACAACCATCCTAGGAAAAGCAGCCCCTAGTCTACCCTTCAGAGCTTTGATCTTCTTCTCTTCCACGTTCTTCTCCTCCTTCTGGGGCGGTTCTTCAATCGCAAGCAATAGTGCCGGCTCGGCCGGTTTCAAACTTTGAGTTCAAGCGCGCACTGAAGCGGTTTGGATGTGATCCAAAATTTTCTTCGAAGACTTTGTCCAGACAGTACTCCATCCATCATTAGTCGTGTAAGGGTCTATCGGAACAATAGGACCCATTGAAATAACATTGATGGAACCTCCTTTTTGAGGCTCCTTCATATATTCCTTCAGGATAGTTATGTTCCCTTTCCAGAGATTATCATCAAGCCAATTCTTAAAGGTGAAGCAGTCTTCTATCTTGTGTCCTATCATCTGATGGTAGGGGTAGTAGTTTGGATGGTCTTTCTTGTTGACTTCTCCTGGCCTCTTGGGCTCTGGTAGCTGAAAGTCGGGCGTCTTCATCAAAATGCGAAACATCTTTGCCACTGCTTCAGTCATGAAGGGGTATTCCTTATTCAAAAGTTCCTTCAAGACAAAAGGTGGATGAGGCGGCGGTTGATCGTGCTGTCATGATTGATAGTTTGGTCAAGGCTAATGATAACTCTGTTGAGGTTGCTGATAGATCTATTGTGGTGGTTGATAACTTGGTTGTGGCTGCTCTGGCTGGCTGCTTACCTTTATCTACTGCCGCGATGATCCCAGATTTCTTTTCAAATGCCTTTATGGGCTTTTGCTTATCAGTCTTATCAACGAAACTCAGCTGCTTTGCTTCTTCTTGCAATCTCCCGGCCTTGCTAAGCAACTTTTCGAAAGTCTTAATTATGAATCCTTTAAGGAGAAGTGTTATCGGGCCATGGATACTTTTCAGTAGGATACCGACTACATGTTGTTCCTGAAGCTGTGGTTCACACTTCATGCTTAAATTCCTCCATTGAAGTATGTAGTCCACCAAACTTTCGTTCGGTTTTTGTTGCTCCACCACTAGATCACCGATAGTGATGTGGTGCCGAGCCCCGCCAAACCAATTAACAAAAATTTTTTCCAATTCTGAAAATGTCTTAACTGAACCATTAGACAATTCTGCATACCAATTGAAGGCGATCCCTGACAAACTGCTGACGAACTGACGAAAGAGTAAAGCATCGCTCCGACCGGCATTGCAGCAACTAGCACAAAAATGTACGACATGCTGCCGAGGGTTTCTCATACCATCGAAAGTCTTGAACAGAGGTAGTACGAAGCCCTTCAGGTATTGGACTGCATCAAATTCTTCGGGTAAAGTCTACCTGTCTGAATAGATGCTCCATTCTTAGACTGGGCTAAGGCTTCTCGCACCTACTGTTTCACCATGTTCTTAATTTTTCAGGAATCATGCTCTGCGCAGAATCCTTCTTTAGCTGTTCATCTCCATTGAGGGATGTAATTTATTTTCTTCCATCGGCAATGTGTATGATCTCTGGGGGTGTTTCCTTCTGAGGTTGAAGCTGACTCTGGAGAGTGGCTAAGGCAGCTGCCATCTCCTCCATCCTCTTTACCATCTGGGAGATCGTGTCATCTTTTTCTTGAAGACACGCTCTCATTGCTTCTAGTTCATCTCTTTCTGAAGCAGATGGAGCTCCCTATAGAGCTGACGACGCTCGGGTCTCGACCATGTTGATCTCGACACATTCTTCATCCATGAATTCTGATGAGTCCACTTCATTTTCCAATCCTTCTCTTCTTTCCCTTGCCAACTGTCGAATGTCCATCCTTAGCTTTCCTATAGTATCCTCAAGTGGTCTTTTCCAAACGGTCTCGCGGTTGTCAGGCGACGACTGCTGAACTTCTTTTTCAGGAGTTTCTTTAAATGTAGTACCACTTTCTTCAGATTCAGGCTCTCTGATTAAATTCCTCTTCTTAGAGCGTTCTGTCGGTATCGGTTCAGTAATAATAGGTTGCCACACCATCCTTCTTGTAGTAGAAGGCCTAGGACCAGATGGTCTGTCGGCTGTACGTAGGTAGGTAGTGTCCTCCCTAATATGGTGACCTGATACAACAACAGGCGAACTTCTCTCGCTAGCTCTCGCTTTCTTCCTTTGCCTCTCTAGAGTAGTGACAGGGTCTACTCATGATCCGAGGCAGGATCTAGCTGGTACTCATCCCATTCTTCTTAAAATTTCTGACACGGGGCAACCCTCTTTCTTAGCTAATTTCTCTACTACTGCTCGCAAACGGGTTAGCGGAGTAGTCTTGATCTCTTTCTTCTTACAGTCACTGTAGTATGCAGGTCGGGGTAACGCAGCGGCGATCCTTCGAGCATCTTCTTCATCGGATGCAGCAGAGAGAGGATGAAACCTATTCCCTTCCAACAACGGTGAAATTTCAGAAAGTTCTTCTTCTTCCTCAGGAATCTCTTCCAGAAAAGCAACTTCAGCAGCCTTGGTCTTATTGATCCTGGTGATCTTTCTGCTCCTATTTCTTCTTTGAGTCCAGGTTAAGGGTTCAATTCTCGAACTGGACCCTATCTCGAAGACAGACGGTATTGCAGCAAAATCTGAACCCTCCATAGTAACAGGCTCATCACCGACTTGGACTTCTTTTCCTTTCAGTTTGGTAGGAGCTGAGGTTGGTGCAGAGATGACTAGACCGGTGGGGGTAGAGATAACAGTCCTCCTACGAACAGTAGTGTTTCTTTCAATTGGGACCCTTTGCAGGGGAGGGAACTCTTGAGCTGATTTCAGGTTGAACTCAATTATGGGCTCCTCAGTTTCTGGTACTTTGTTCATTAGTGTGAAGAGGGTAACGTCAGCGAACTTAATTTCCGTATTGTTGACCCCTTGTCCAAAGAGAATGACCGCATCGTTAGGCAGCTCGTCCTTGTAGATAGCTAAGTCTATCTGGTTGGTAAAGGAGAAAATCAGTTTTGGTGCAGACATTTTCTGCAGGGTAGATTTTAAGCGTCAGTTCCAAATTATGCTTCCTTGGGACAAAAAAAGGAGAGGAATTTCTCCAAACAAGTCCGAACACATTTCCATTTATTTTTTCATTTTCTTTATAAAGTATTTTCTTTATTTTTGAATTTGTGGTTTAACAGAAAGTTCATTTATTAAAGAGTTTGTTTATTAGAAGGTTTTTTCATTAAGAATGAAACAGATAAAAAGGGGAAAGGTTAAAAGAAAGGTAAGGGACCCAATCCAAAAACTGGAAAGGGAGAGAGAGAGTCTCACAAGACTTCTTAACCTGAAGAACCACTCCTAAGCTAACACCTATTGGGGGTCCACCCCACCTCTAAGAGGTAAAAGGATTCCGGAACCTCTCTGTTTAGGGGTGTCTAAACAGTGGCTCCAAAATCCAAGAGAGTTGACTATACCCGTTCAAGACAGAAATGAACGTGGTATTTCAATGGAAGAATGGTAGCTTGGTCCACTAGGGACATGGACTTGCTACCGATTTATGAAAGCAAAACCATCTGATCAAAATGGAGAGAGGAACTAGTCCCCAGCGGAGTCGCCAGAAATTGTCAGCTTATTTATAGATTTTGTTGTATTTTGAAAAGGGGTCTCCAAATAGAAATTGTCGGTGAATTTTAAATTTTAAGTTTAATTTAAATATATATATATATATATATATAATTTGAAAAGTAGCATTTGATTTTTGAAAATAATTTTTTAGTTTGAAAATTTTAAGATATGAAATCAAACCGATCTCACATCCCAAATAGTTTATATAAACGAGCACCACACCACAAACCGTGTATCTATCCCGAAGAATAGACACACTGCTCGATAATGGGGCTCGATTAAATAAACTAGAAGATTTGTGATATTTGTTTGGTCTGCGAACTAATTTTATAAGCCAACAAGTTCCCTTGCTTAATATGAAGGAATTAAGCGGGGTTTATATTACCTGGGTTCTTAAAGTTCTCTATAAGGGCAAGCCCCTGTAGTTAATTACATCTTAAATGACAGGAATCATTTAAAAAAACTCTCGATAATGATCAGTGATTTTGCTCTCAAGAATTTCAAAGTTTAAAGTTTCAAACAAATTGAATTTTGGAAATTTCAAAATGGATTGAATCAAATTTGGAACAGTTTATTTTGAGAATCCAAAGGAAGAGAACTAGGGGATGTCACAGACCCAAAGTGAACTTCGGTGACTTTCCGACTATCTTATTGTTTGGCTTCAATTTAAGAGTTTATTTAATGTTGTAATCCTACATAATTAGGACTTATGCTTGTGTGACATGATCACACAAATAGCCTCCAAAATCTGAGGGTTTATGTCGTACCAAACGACTACCTCGGAGTCCTAAGACCGGTTAGGGCTTAATTTGCATAACATGATTATGCAAATGCCTAACAGAAAGCTGAGGATTTATGTTGCACTAGGCAGACTACCTCGAAATCCTATGGCTTGGTTATTTATTTCTAAGAAAGGTTTTGCTAAATTACACGAGTTTTGCTGATGAAGATGGCCGTGCTGCCCACTGTGCTCCAAGCTCCTTGTTGTTGCAAAGGTTTAATTTTAGAAGGTGAAAATCAGGTGATGAGAGAAGTGTTTTGGTTTAGAATTTTTAAAGTTCAGGAGTCTTAATGTTTTAATTAAAACAAATCTTAAAGTTAATTAAATAGAACCAATTAAGATCCCATGGTTCCGTCATCCCGGCACAGTTATTTTCATCGGATTCACTTAGTCCAAATGAATTTGCTAAACCTAACTGAATGAGTTCCACACTTTCATTTAGACCATGGGAAATCTCGTTAGCAACACGTGGGTTACATCATCCGAGGGATTCTCGATCATCCAACGGGACGTTTTAATTTAGTTGTAGTTATAGTTTTGTTGTTGTGTTTGTGATTAAATTTTGATTTGTTTTATCTTTTGAATGTTGTGGCGGTGAATTTTATCTTGTGTTGATTTTAATTTAGTTTTGGGATTCAGTTTTGTGGCTACCCTAAAAGTTTCAGTTTTCATGCAGGGTGGCACTGTTGTTTAACATGCAAGAGAAGTAAAGTGCAGTACAGGTAAATAAATCGCAATAAAATAAAAGTGTACCTGGTGGGTCTTCTCGTCATTCCTGGCTGCACTAAAACACATGTCAGAGCATTTAAATATTTGCAACAAGTACCTAGGTAAAGCTAAGGGAAGGTTCTGGTTGTCTACCAAAATCCTAATTCTATTGCTAGTCAATCCCTATGACGTCTAAGTTCCTTTGTTTTGTTAAGGATAATTTTCTTCACCAAAGAACAATTAAGTTCAATTGTTCTTCTAAAACACATCATCATATTGAGAAAGTGCTCAGGACGAGTCCTGAACATCTTTTCAATGCTTCTGAGATTATTTCGAGTCCAAATGAATTTCATCGTACAAGTGGATTGTTCATCCAAGAATTTGGTTATGTTTCGTTTCTTGCTCAGTGAATTAGGATGTTTGAATATCTTATGAGTGAAGTAACATTTTCATCTGATGCTTTATTTGAGAGTTATAAAGGTGAAAGCCTTCAGGGGCAAATTAGTATATTAAAGAATTTAACCGTTAAAGTTGGGTTGATGATTTAAAACAATCCAATTTAATTTTAAGATTTCAGGTTGATTTCTTCTTGAGTATTTTGAATTACTTAAATTGAAAGAGGTATTTAAATTATTTAATTTCATTAGATTTTGATGATTTAAATTTGATTTGGATTATTCACATTACTTTAAGTTAATTTTAATTGGTTTGATTTTCACATTTTAATTATGAATTGTTTAAAGATTATTTAGTGTTTCAAATTTATTTTAAGTTTGTTCTTAAGTGATTTCAAATTAATTTTAATGTTTTAAACTTATTTTTAATTTTATTATTAAATTATTTAATGTCTTAAGCTTTAATTTATTTAAAAAGTTATTTCCCTTTTAATTATTAATTATTAAATTTAATCATCATGTCTTTAAAATTAATTAAAAGTTGAATATTACTGGAGTGATTCATTTAGGGATTTTAGATTAAACGATTGAAATTCTCCTAAATCATATCCCCATTTTAACAATCCAAACTCTTAATTATCTTTCCAAAATTTCAATTATTTAATTAATTAAGATTCACTTTAAATTTTTTCAAGATGATTAATGGGTTTCTACCTTTTAATTTCCTAAGTTTCAATTATCTAACAGAGAATTAAGATCAGATATTTTACCCTCCCTTTGATTAAGCCTAAGGTATTAATTTAGAATTAAAAATCCTTAATTACATTTATGCCCTTTTAAGCATATTCATTTCATAACTCACTAAATTGAGCTCAAATGAATTTGGAATTTTTATGTCACCTTACTCAGATGTCAATTAAGACATTAGAGGAGAAAAAGTGATTTTTTTTTATTTTTAGATTAATTTATATAATTATTTTAATGAAAATAGTGATTTTCAATGACAATAGGGATTTTCAATAAAAATTCAACAACATGACCAAGGTAAGGTTTCTATTCTTAGGAAGCTAATGGGATGTTCCTACTGACCAGTGATCCACTTGGACCAATTTTGCTGATTTTTTGAATTATATTTAATTTATTATAATTATTTTGAGTTTTGGGGTATTAATTAATTATAAAATAAAATTAAAGTTGAAAAATAGATTTTATATTTTTCTTAAGTCCCTCTAGCCTTAAGAAAGTCAGAGAAACAAATTTTATATTTTTATGATTTTTGGTTGATTTATTGGAATTATTTTTGTGAAAAGTTAGGAAAATCAATTTTTTAAATATTAAAAATTGTCCTAAGCCTTTAAAAATTAATATCTTAACATATAGACTTAGGAAAATTAGGGGAATGGTTCCTAAATCATTAGGAGGCCAAATTTGACATTTTTATGATTTTTAGTATTTTTGTGATTTTTATAATTTTTAAATTATTAAAATATTCAAAAATGAGTTAAAAATGAAATTTTTTGAAAAATTTCAATTTTAATTTTCTTAGACTTCTCTGATACCGGAGAGACCTCAAAATTGATTTGGTGGATTTTGGACTTTATGAATTTTTTAATTTTTAAAATAGCTTGGTCACTTAATTAATTCATTTAATGGGTTAAATTAATTCTAATTGACTTGAAATTTTTATGTGAGGTTCTCTTTATCCTAAGTGTCAATGGAGAGTTTATTTCATGTGATTTTAATGTGTAATCATTCCTAATTAATTAAAGTTTAGTTTTAGGTGTGTGAGCTAATTAGGGTTATTTTTAAGGAATTAAATCAAACCATAATTTTCCTAGGGTCCTCTGGTCATAAGCTACCTCCCCTAATTTTTCTAGAATTTTATAAGCAATATGAAAATTGACCCACTTTTAATATGTTTGCAAATTAAGTTTATAGTAACGGTACCAAAAACTTGATCCCGCTTTAATATATATATATGATTTTATGATCGAATGTATAATGTGGATTCTACGCAAGTATACGTATCGTATCAAGTAATACAGAGCTCTTGTGGAGTCCTGGTTATCGATCCCACAGGGAAGTTTTTAACAGATTTGTATCAGCTAAATTTAAAGGAATTACTTACTAATAAAGTAAACATAAATTTAAAGTAACTAAAGCAAACTAAAGTAAACTAATACTTGAAATAAGTTGATTTAAATAATTCAAAAAAAGTATCTTTCTCCTTATATTTTAGAAAATTAAGTGAATGAAGAATTTAAATAGAATCTTTGAATTGTATTGTGACAAATAGGAGCATTCCTATTCTTTACCCTTTGGTCCAGGTGCAAAGAACATTGAATAATCCTATGTTTGATTACGCGAATCGTAGGTTGAAGTTCGGGAGGATACTTGTTGCCACTTCGGAGCTCCCACGTTCCCCTCACTCGAGGGCTAACATCTACATTTCGGCTCTCGAACAATAGGACCAAATTGGATATTTTAGTCACGTCACACTAAAATGTCCGATTCTATGTCCAGATAATTAATATTTCCCTATTTATTTGCACCCTCCTTCCAAGGTTTTTGACTTCCTGAATATTGGATGTAATTTTTACTATAGTTGATAATTCGACATATTTTAACAACTCGATTGGCAGATTGAAAGTAAATTAAGTTTTAAGTAAAAATTATCACAATTTATTTTAATATATTAGGTACTTCATTTAATTTCATCAATTCTCATAATTTTCATAAACAAGGAGAAAGACTAAGAAAACTACTCAGAATGCATGGGAATAAAACAAAGCATGGATTTCATTTAAAGTTAACAACAACAATAAACAAAGATACTTATCTTAATTTCCTCCCCAAGCAGACTCCTTGAAGTTCCTTTGACTTTTCCTTCTAGTACAACACACTTCAAATCTCACTAAAGATTCACTAAGACTCTCTAAATAGACACACTTAAGACTCCAAAGACACACACAAATGACACACAAAAGACACACACCAGACACACAAAAGACTAAAATTCATCCTCTATTTATAGAGGTAGGCGAAAGGTCCAAGGGATGCTTAAACACCTCTTTAAAAAGCATCCAGGTTCAATGTATTTGCATTTTGAACTGTCTCGCCGTCGGCGGGAAACGACCTCGCCGTCAGCGGGGCTTCTAGAAGGTCTTCAAACCGCGTGATCTCACTGTCGGCGGGCTTGAGCTCGCTATCGGCGAGGTAGTTATAATTATTTCAGAAATTCTCCTCATGATCTCGCCATCGGCGGCCTCGATCTCGTCGTCGGCGGCCTCGATCTCGCCGTCGGCGACTTAGTTCAATTTGCATGAATTTCTTCCTTTTTTATCCAAATTAGCTCCATTTCATGCTTTTTGCTTCCATCACTTATAAATCTTCATTCCTACAGTAAAATAAAGAAAATACCTTTCTTTAAAGTGCAATTTCATCAAAACTAGATATTAATTTCTTAATGTATTTTTCTGTGATCAAAATCCCCCAAACTTAATTATTACTTGTCCTCAAGTAATTTTAATACTAAATAAAAATAATGATTTCTGTAATAGAATTTTTCAATTCAGATAATATGAATTAAATTTTAAATAACATTATAGTAAAGTTGAATAGAAATATTTCTAAATAATTAAATTAACTTTATAGATATAAGATTATTTAGTTATCAGGTCTAAGATTTCTAGCTTTCTATTTATTTCAAGAATGACTATATTTAAAAAGAGTAAATTACTTAAGATATTAAGATGATAGAAAATTCAAGAAAACACTATTTAGTAAAATACTAATTCATAAATATAAGTTTAGAAATATAATTAAGTTTTACCCTTTAGGTTGATTCCATTGAAGCCAATTTTTGATAAGGCATCTCCTCAAGCTTCTCCTCACTTATGTTTTTCTTTTCTTTTCTTTTCTTCTTTTTTTTTCTTTTTCTTTTTCAAGTGAGGATTACTATATCTGGATAGCCTGTTAATAATTTTGAACTTCAATTTTTCTTCCTAAATTTGAAACTTAAAATATTTCCTTGCTTATATATATATTCATAGTTTTTACTTCATCGAGTTTCAATCCTTTCTTTTTCACTTAAATACTTAAGAATTTCAATTTTTAGAATATAGTTTTCCTTACTTTAAATAGTTTAATATATTCTTATTCCTTTTAACCAAATATCTTATTCCATTTAATAAATTGAATTACTAGAAACATTTTATTTAACTTTCTATAATAATTAAATAAAGAAATTCATGTTTATTGAATTGAAAAACTACTATAGAAAATCATTTAATAATAATTTTTGAAAATAAAAATTGAGAACAATTTAATAATTAAATTTGTATTTTTACCTTCCCCCAAACTTAAATTTTTCTATCTGTACTAAATAGTGAAAAGGGAAAGTATATAGTAAAGTTCATCATACCTTTGAGCTTTAGGTATTTCTTTTCTTTGAAATTTTTGCAGGCTTTTTCATTACTTAAAGAACTTGTACTTTTAGTATTCTTCCACATATAGTATTTAAAAAAAAGTGTAGGGATGAAATTTTAAAATAAGTATCAAACATAATAAATGAAAACTTAATTTATTACTACACATACAATCAACTAATCTACTTTAAAACATATTAAAACAATCTAAACAATGTTAACATTCATAACTTATAAAAACTTAAACTAACATCCTATATATACAAAAAAATTGCAAACTAATTTAACACACATAAGAAGTCTAATATCATAGCATAAGCAAATATACCAACATCCACAGTCTATAGAAAGTACAGAATAATTACATCCAAAATAATAAAGTTTCCAAAATAACAACAAATCTAAACAAACTAAACAAACCAAACAAAGGCTCTAATCTTCTGCATCAAAATCCCAAGCTATGTCATCTCCCTGATCTCCAAGTCGAGAAGGCTGAGCGAGTCGATGCTCGTGAATAGCGGGGGCACTCGGGAAAGACAACATCTAAATCACCACTCCTATATCGACGTTCAGCCTCATAGTATGCAATTTCATATTCTGAATGTCACTGGAGATATTCGCTATCATAATCGTGTCTTCTTTCCAAGCCTCCAATCCTTTGGTCTATATGCTCAAATCTTTTTTCCATATTCTCCAAATAGCTCAAAACTCTTTCTACTCAGGGTTAATTCATTCATCAGATCTTGAAGGGTAGGAGTGGTGTGCGAGGGGTGGATCATAACTAGTAGAGGGTATATCTGCTACTTGAAGAAGGTACATAATCCCTTGTCCCAAATCTCCATCCTTCGTGGGATTCATATTTCTTTATATTAGCCTGAGTAAGGGGTTTCATAGGTTCAATCCATTTCTCATCATCTCTTGCCTCTACCCTAGATAATTGGCAGAGTGCATAAATAAGACCAGGATGTCCTAGTCCTCCTCCACTTTCATTTCTTGAGGTGGCTCATATATTCTTATAAATTATATTTCCCACATTAATACTCTTTTGGTTCTGAATGCAGAAATTCAAAACTGCTCTATCTCTTGTTACCTCACTATGGTGGTAGGTAGGTAACAAAGTAGAACAAATAAAATAATGTTAGGCTTTAGATGTTTCATTAACATAGAAAGAGCGAAGTTTACCTGTTCCCGCTGCTTTATTTTCCAGACTCCTTTCCCATCAGTAAGAAAGTCGATCACCTCTTTCAGTGGTCCTTCCATAGTCCCAAAAGTTTCATACTCGCTGGTGTAGGTGTCTCTAACCTCGTAATAAGCATTTATTCTAGCAACGTTGAATTCTACAAAAAATCCTCTAACCTTAACCGGTGCATCTTCAGCCTGTGTTAAGTTCGTATAAAATTCCTTTACCACTTCCACAGCGGCTTTGTTGGTCATGAAACAGAAATTTTCCCATCCTTGTTCCTTAATGATTCGCTCCACTTCTCCTCCAGGATTTTTGAAAACTCAATCTTGTATTCACTTTCTTGCTTGAATGTTTTGAAAATATCGAGTTTGTGCTCTTGCATTTATGAATTGGGTTTCGTCATAATCTATCCGTCGCTTTTGTCGTGGAGCCATTTCTCGATCTGTGAAATTTGCAAAAATTTTAACTAAACTCCAAAATATTACTAAGAAAGCTTCCTACAGCATCTAAAATTCATTTAAATTAATTTCCATGAAATTCTTCCAAGTATTTTCTCCACATTTCGGATTTTTTCAAAATTCCCCAATGTAGAAGAAATCCATGGTGAAAATTAAAAATTTTTGCATAGGAGTGAAGCTCTTACTAAGGGAAGATGAAATCCGGTGTCAAAAAGTGTTGAAATCGCCTCGAATCCGAGATCTCTTAAGCCACTAGGTCGGTTTTTCGAAGTTTTGAGGAAGGGGATGATGAATAGTGTCGGTTGACCGGTCAAATATAGGTCTTTTCGCGATCTCGCTGTCGGCGAGATTTTTCTCGCCGTCAGCGAGCTAATTAATTTGATAAGGCAAAACTTTCGGGAAAAATCCGCCGTCGGCGAGCTCGGTCTCGCTGTTAGCGGGTTTTCTCGCTGTTGGCGAGATAATTCTCGCCGTCGGCAAGATCCCAAAATTTTTAAATTTTTGAAATTAGTCAATCATTTTCAACCTCAATTTGCCTTTAATCAATCTTCCGATCACTTAATTTAATAATAGTATGAAGATTAGTTACTTATATTCACAAAAAGTTCACACAACACAAACAATATAACTTTATATATGAAATCCATGAAACTTACAACTTCACACTAACAACTTAACAACATACTTAACTTAAATGTTCAAATCCATAATACTCAGCATCGCAATCCACACCACAACACTCTAAATGCTGAGACATAACAATTACATAAAATCTCATTAATTCTGAGATGATCAAATCAAAGTTCGACTCATAATAAAACATAAATCCAAATCAACACATATATACACAAATATATGAAATAAACATAGAAATCTTTCTTACTCTTCAGTGTCTGAACTATCATCTTCTTTAATATTCCCAATGCGACGCAGGTGCACAAATAAATTGTAGAAAGGCCTGAAAGGGAATTCTGCAGTAGATCAGCATAGGTGGTAAAATGTCATTTACAATATAATTTACTATATCAGCATACAAAGGTATTTTCCACTCATTTATATTATAAAGTTGTTTATCAGGAAAACTGTCTAAAATTTTATTATCAATATCAGATAATTCATGATTTTCTAATCTTGATAAATGATCAAGCAATTTGATTATCGGTTCCTTTTTGTCAATGATCTCAAAATCAAATTCTTGCATTAATAATATCCATCTAATTAATCTTGGTTTAGAATCCTTCTTTTACATTAAATATTTTATAGCGAGAATGATCGGTATGTACAATACATTTAGTTCCTATTAGATAATGCCTAAATTTATTAAAAGCATATACAACTGCTAATAATTCTCTTTCAGTAACTGTATAAATTATTTCAGCATCATTTAAAGTTTTACTAGCGTAGTATATAACTTTGAAAATCTTATCATATCTTTGCACAAGAACTGCTCCTATAGCATAATCACTAGCATCACACATAAGCTCAAATGGTTTTTCCCAATTATGTGAAACTATTATAGGTGTTGTAATTAATTTATGTTTTAATAATTCGAAAGCATTCAAACATTCAGTTGTAAATTCAAATTTCTTGTCCTTTTCAAGAAGTTGGCATAGAGGTTTAGTAATTTTTGAAAAATCTTTTATATAACGTCTGAAAAATCCAGCATGTCCAAGAAAACTTCTTACCCCTTTTACTGTAGTTGGAGGTGGTAATTCATCTATAACTTGAATTTTTGTAGGGTCTACTTTCATGCCTTTTTCTGAAATTTTATGCCCTAATACAATGCCGCATGTAACCATAAATTGACATTTCTCTCAATTAAGAACCAAATTAGTTTTCTCACATACTTCAAATACTTTTTCAAGATGATTTAAGCATGTGTCAAATGTTGTTCCAAATATAAAGCAATCATCCATAAATACTTCTATTCCATTATCAATTAACTTACTAAATATAGACATCATACATCTCTGGAATGTTGCAGGTGCATTACATAATCCAAAAGGCATCCTTCGAAAAGCGAAAGTTCCATAAGGACTAGTAAATGTAGTTTTCTCTTAATCCTCAGGAGCAATTTGTATTTGATGATAACCGATATATCCATCTAAGAAACAAAAATATTTATGTCCGGCTAATCTATCTAACATCTGGTCTAGAAATGGTAAAGGGAAGTGATCTTTCCTGGTGGCTGTGTTTAATTTTCTATAATTAATACTTATTCGCCATCCAGTAACTTGTCTTATAGGGATAAGATCATTATTTTCATTAGCTTTGACGGTCACTCCTCCTTTCTTAGGTACACAGTGGATTGGGCTTACCCAAGCACTGTCAGAAATAGGATATATAATACCATTATCTAACCATTTTCAAATTTCCTTTTTAACTACTTCTTTCATTATTGGATTTAATATCCTTTGCGGATCTGCTTTAGGCTTATGTTCATTATCTAAAATAATTCTGTGCATACAGATTGAAGGACTAATTCCTTTAATATCTGCTAAAGTCCAACCAAAAATTTTCTTATATTTTTTTTAAAGTATCTAAAAGTTTTTGTTCTTGAGATTCATTTAATTCGGATGAAATAATAACTGGTAGAGTTGAAGAATTACCTAAGTAAGCATATTTTAAATGATTAGGTAACATCTTTAATTCAAGTTCAGGAGGTTTAATAATCGATGGAACTATATTTTTTTCAGTGTTTTCTGTGTTATCCAAAAATTCAAATTTCTCTTGAATATAATCTAGTTCTTCATTTATATCGGCTTTTTCGATTAATTCAATATTTTCTTTTTCTAATTTTTCTTCATAATATTCCTTAAAATGTTTTTTTTGTAAATGATCGAGTATTTCCATTCGAAAACACTCATCATATTTTTCTTGTGCAGGATATTTCATTGATTTAGCAATATTAAAAGTAAATTTTTGGTCATTTACTCTCATAGTTAATTCTCCTTTCTGAACATCAATCATAGCTTCTCCAGTGGCTAAAAATGGTCTTCCTAAAATGATAGGAATTTCTTTATCTTCTTCCATATCTAAGACAATATAATCTACAGGGAAGATAAATTTGTCCACTTTTACTAATACATCTTCAATAACTCCCTTAGGATATGTAACAAAACGATCAGCTAACTGAAGAGTTACTGAAGTAGGTGAAATTTCTCCCAATCCTAATCTTCTAAAAATTGATAGAGGCATTAGATTGATGCTTGCTCCTAAGTCACACAAAGCTTTTCCATAGAATTTTTCTCCAATAGCGCAAGGTATAGTGAAACTACCAGGATCTTTTAATTTTTCAGGAAGTTTTTTCTGAATAATAGCACTACACTCTTCACTAAGTGCGACCATTTCATTATCGGTAAATTTTCTTTTTTTATTTAGAATATCTTTCATGAATTTTACATAGTTTGGCATCTGTTCTAAAGCTTCTACGAAAGAAATATTTATCGTTAATTTCTTTAAAATTTCAAGGAATTTAGCAAATTGTTTATCTTTTTTATGTTGAATTAGTCGTTGAGGAAATGGTGGTGGAGATTTTTCCACAGAAATTTTCATTGGTATTAAAGGATTTTCTAAATTTGAATCTTGTTGATTTTTTTCCTTTTCAATTTTCACTTCCTCTTTTTGACTTTCAAGTTCTTTTGTAATTTGAGGTTCTAATTCTTTTCCACTTTGTAATTGTATTGCTTTAATTTGTTCATTTCCTTTGTCTTTGGGATTTATTTCCACATTACTAGGAAATGTTCCAGTATTCTATTATTAAGTGCGGTAGCTATATGTCCAAGTTGAGTTTCAATATTTTTAATAGCTTGTTCCTTGATTTTGTAATTGGTTACCTTGTATTTGTAATTGATTTCCTTGATTTTGTAAATGTTGACCCATATTTAATATTAATTCTTCTATTGATAATTTCTTATCTTTAAATTGTGGGTTATTATTATTAAATCCAGGTGGATAATTAGGTTTATAACTAGAATTTCTTTGATTAGAAGGAATTCCTAATGGTTGTGTTATGTTATTTATCCATGGTTGATTAGTTGTGTTATTATTCCAATTAAAATTAGGATGATTTTTCCATCCGGGATTATAATAATACGCATACGGATTATTGGGTCTGTTATTAATTGCATTTATAGTTTCATATTGAGATTGGGATTCTATAAGTTGTCCAGATGAATTTTCTTCTAATATAGTTGGAGAGTAATTTATTCCAAAATTATCTAATTTTTTAGATATAGAAGCACTTTGTGAAGCTAACATAGATATTGCATCATTTTCATGAATATTAGCTATCTTTTTCGGATTCATTCTATCATCAGGCCATTGAAAATTATTGGTTGTCATTTCTTCGATTAGTGCATAGGCGTCATCAAATGGTTTTGATATTAATGATCCTCCAGCAACAGCATCGATGATTGTTCTTAAAGATCCTACTAATCCATTATAGAAAGTTTGAATAATTAACCAATCTAGTAACGCATGATGTGGGCATTTCCTAAGAAGTTCTTTAAATCTCTCCCAAGCTTCATATATTGATTCTCTATCAAACTGACTAAAAGAAGTTATATCATTTCTAAACTTAGCGAGTTTTAGATGGTGGAAAATATTTGGATAGAAATTTTTGTGATAACTCTCCCCAAGTTTTAATAGATCCAGGTGCTAACGAATTTAACCACATTTTAGCCTTATCCCTTGAAGAAAAAGGAAAAATTCTAAGTCTAATAGCATCGTTAGATACTCCTTCATATTTGAAAGTAGCACAAAGTTCTAAAAAACTAACAAGATGTAAATTAGGATCTTCAGTAGGTGAACCACTAAATTGATTGTTTTGTACCATTTGGATAATTACATGTTTAAGTTCAAATGAATTAGCGACTACATCGTGGTTTTGAATAGTTAAATGAATTTCATCTAATGTAGGGTTGGCTTAATCTCGTAATGGTCTTGGTTGATTGATATTTTCATTTTCAGGAATATTTGTCATTTGTGTTAAATTTATAATTTCTCTTTTTTGTTTTCTAATTCTTTTAATTGTACGCTCTAATTCTGAATCGTAAGGTATTAAATTTTTGTTTCCAAATTTTGCATACAATTTTATAAGCCAAACTATTCCGTTACTCTAGTAAATAATTTCTTTAGATCCCCGACAACGGCGCCAAAAACTTGACCCACTTTTAATAAGTTTGCAAATTAAGTTTATAGTAACGGTACCAAAAACTTGATCCCGCTTTAATATATATATATATGATTTTATGATGGAATGTATAATGTGGATTCTAAGCAATTATATGTGTTGTATCAAGTAATACAGGGCTCTAGTGGAGTCCTGGTTATCGATCCCACAGGGAAGTTTTTAACAGATTTGTATCAGCTAAATTTAAAGGAATTACTAATAAAGTAAACAGAAATTTAAAGTAACTAAAGCAAACTAAAGTAAACTAATGCTTGAAATAAGTTGATTTAAATAATTCAGAAAAAGTATCCTTCTCCTTATTTTTTAGAAAATTAAGTGAATGACAAATTTAAATAGAATCTTTGAATTGTATTGTGACAAATAGGAGCATTCCTATTCTTTACCCTTTGGTCCAGGTGCAAAGAACAATGACTAATCCTATGTTTGATATGCGAATCTGCAGCTTGGTCGGGAGGATACTGGCTGCCACTTCAGAGCTCCCACGTTCCCCTCACGTTAGGGCTAACATCTACACTTCAGCTCTCAAACAATAGGACCAAATTGGATATTTTATTCTGTCACACTAAAATGTCCAATTCTATGTCCGATAATTAATATTTCCCTATTTATTTGCACCCTCCTTCCAAGGTTTTTGACTTCCATGAATATTAGATGTAATTTTTACTATAGTTGATAATTCAACATATTTTAATAACTCAATTGGCCAGATTGAAAGTAAATTAAGTTTTAAGTAAAAATTATCACAATTTATTTTAATATATTAGGTACTTCTATTTAATTTCATCAATTCGCATAATTTTCATAAACAAGGAGAAAGACTAAGAAAACTACTTAGAATGCATGGGAATAAAACAAAGCATGGATTTCATTTAAAGTTAACAACAACAATAAACAAAGATACTTATCTTAATTTCCTCCCTGACGAGACTCCTTGAAGTTCCTTTGACTTTTCCTTCTAGTACAACACACTTCAAATCTCACTAAAGATTCACTAAGACTCTCTAAATAGACACACTTAAGACTCCAAAGACACACACAAATGACACACAAAAGACACACACCAGACACACAAAAGACTAAAATTCGTCCTCTATTTATAGAGGTAGGCAAAGGTCCAAGGGATGCTTAAACACCTCTTCAAAAAGCATCCAGGTTCAATGTATTTACATTTTGAACTGTCTCGCCGTCAGCGAGAAAAGACCTCGCTGTCAGCGAGGCTTCTAGAAGGTCTTCAAACCGCGCGATCTCGCTGTCGGCGGGCTTGGGCTCGCTGTCGATGAGGTAGTTATAATTCTTTCAGAAATTCTTCTCATGATCTCGCCGTCGGCGGCCTTTCGACAGAGCATCACGTAACAATCCTTTAGCAAGGCCCTTTACCGATAAACTACCCCTCATTCTCAGAAGATTAAAGACGTAGAAGGAATTGCAAAATGTGATGAATTCCATGCACAATTTCTCCCGATATGTTCGATCACATCGATCGAAGAATGAAGGAGTACTTTGATCATACCGGACATCCGGAGGCCGCTTTATTCATCTACTAAGCATTTAAAGGATGGATTAATGAAGAATTTACTGCAGAATCCCCTTTCAGTCTTTCACAATTTATTTGTGCACCTGCGTCGATCAGAAGTATCGCAGAAGATGTTAGTTCGTACAATGAAGAGTAGGAAAGATTTATGTTTATGTCATATATTTGTATATATGTGTTGATTTGGATTTAGGTTTTATTATGAGTCGAACTTTGATTCGATCATCTCGTAATTGATGAGATTTTGTGTACTGTTATGGTTCCAAGATTTAGAGTGTCAGGTGTGGATTACGGCGTCGGTATTGTGATTCAACATTTAAGCTTAAAAGATGTGTTAAGTTGTTAGCGTGAAATTTGTAAGTCTCATGGATTTCATATAAAGTTATATTGTTTGTGTTGTGTGAACTTTTTGTGAGTTTAAGTATCTAATCTTCATACTATTATTAAATTAAGTGATCGAAAGATTGATTCAAGGTAAATCGAGGTTAAAAATGATCGACGAATTTCAAAAAATTTAAAATTTCAGATCTCGCCTACTAGCGAGAATTATCTCACCAATACGAAAACCCGCTGACAGCGAGATCGATCTCGCCGACGGCGGATTTTTTCCCAAAAATTTTGCCTTATCAAATTAATTAGCTCGCCAACGGCAAGAAAAATCTCGCCATGCGGAGATCACCGCGAAAAGACTTATATTCGACCGGTCAACCGACACTATTCATCATCCCTTTCCTCAAATTTTCGAAAAAACCGACCTAGCTTGAGAGATCTCAGATTTGAAGTGATTTCAAGATTTTTTGACGCCGGATTTCATCTTCTCTAGGTAAGAGCTTCACTCCATGTGCACTTTTGACTTTCACTCATGATTTCTTCTAAATTAGGAAATTTTGGAATAATTCGAAATGTGTAGAAATTACTTGAAGAAATCCATGGAGATTGATTTAAATCGATTTTAGATGTTGTAGGAAGCCATCTTATTAATATTTGAAGTTTAGTTAGAATATTTTGTGATTTTTATAGATCAAACGGTAATCATTCGACAAAAAAAACGGAAGAGCTGACACATCGACCGATTCATCAATGCACGAGCGCAAAATCGATATTTTGAAAATATTCAAGGAAGGAAGTGCATTGCGGATCGAGTTTTTCAAGAATCTAGGAGGAGAAGTGGAGCTAGTTATAAAGGAACGAGGATGGGAAAACTTCTCGTTATGTTTCATATAGCGCATAGTAAATGAATTACGCAAATTCGACGCAATCGAGGATGCACCGTTAAAGGTACGGGATTATGATTGAATTCAGGGCTGCAAGAATAAACTTGTTCTATGAAGTTCGTGATCTGCATACTAGCGAGTATGATACTTTCGCATCGCTATGACCTCTCGGAAGAAGTTATGTACTTTCTCTACCGACAAGGAAAGGAGTTCGAAGATTGCGCCGAGACAGTAAATTTCCCTCTTTCTATGTTAGCCCACCCTAGCCTGACATTATTTTATTTGCTCTACATTATTACTCACTTATCACCATGCTGAGGTAACAAGATGTAGCAATTTCAAACTTCGCATTCAACAATAGAGGCATCAACACAGTAACATTATTTATAAATATCTTAACATCGCTCGAAGTGGAGAGTGAGGAGGATTGGGACATCCTGGTTTGATTTTTGTACTCTGCCATCTCTCCGGAGTTGAGGTCAGAGAAGATGAGGAATGGACAGCCCATGAAACCTATCACTCCCACCAATATTAAGACTTATGAATCCCATGAGAGATGAGATCGTGAACGAGGAGTTACATGCCTTCATCAAGTGTAGATATCCCCTCTACTGGGCCATGGATCCTCCTCAGCCCACCACCCCTACCCGTCAAGATCTGATGAATGAGTTAACCTCGAGTGTACAGTTTTGTTAGCCGAGGAGATCATTGAGAGAAGATTCGACGTCCGGATCACAAAATTGATGGATCGGAAAGAAGACAATGACACAGCTAATATCTCCAAAGGCCATTAAGAATATGAATTCGCCTACTACGAAGCCGAACATCGCTATAGGAGTGGTGATTTAGATGTTATCTTCCCGAGTGCCCCGCCATTAACAAGAGCCACCGCTTCCGCTTTCTCACTCGGAGATCGTGAGATTTACATAGTCGATTTTAATGCAGATTAGAGCTTTTGTTTAGTTTACTTAGTTTGTTTAAATTTTGTCGTTTTGAAAACTTTATTATTCGTGTGTAATATTTAGTACTTTCTCATGCGATTATGGACTGTTATGTTTGTTTGTTTGCTTCGAGCTGTGATATTAGAATTCTTATGTGTGTTAAATTAGTTTCAATTTTTTTATGATGTTAGTTTAAAGTTTTTATAAGTTATGAATGTTAAACATTGTTTAGATGTTTTAATATGTTTTAAAGTAGATTAGTTGATTGTATGTAGTAATAGATTAAGTTTTCAATTGTTATGTTTGATACTTTCATTTTAAAAAATTTCATCCTGCACTTTCTTTTTAACATATATGTGGAAGAATACTAACAAGACAAAAAAGTTCCGTAAGTAATAACAAAGCTCCAGAAAAATTTCAAAGAAAAGAAATACCTAAAGCTCAAAGGTATGATGAATTTTATCATATACTTTCCTTTCATTATTTAGTATGATAGAAAATTTAAGTTTCGGGAAGGTAAAAATACAAATTTAATTATTAAAATTGTTCTCAATTTCTATTTTCAAAAATTAGTATTAAATGATTTTCTATAAGTAGTTTTTCAATTCATTCATCATGAATTTATTATTTAATTATTATATAAAGTTAAATAAAATGTTTCTAATAATTCAATTAATTAATGGAATAAGATATTTCGTTAAAAGGAATAAGAATATAAGAAACTATTTAAAGTAAGGAAAACTATATTCTAAAAATTGAAAATTCTTAAGTATTTAAGTGAAAAAGAAATAATAAAAACTCAATGAAGTAAAGGCTATGAAATACATATGCAAGGAAATAATTTTAAGTTTCAAAATTTAAAGAGAAATCAAGTTCAAAATATTAACAAGCTATCCGCATACAACAATACTCACTAAAAAAGAAAAAAAGAGAAAAAAGGAAAAAGAAAAGAAAAGAAAGAAAAAGGAAAATATACAGACAGTTTCGAGGAGATGCCTTATCAAAAATTGGCTTCAATGGATTCAACCTAAAAGGTAACTTAATTATATTTCTAAACTTATATATATAAAGTTAAAACATTTTACTAAATAAGGTTTTCCGAACTTCCTATCATCTAAATATCTTAAGTAATTTACTCCTTTAAATATAGTCATTCCTAAAATAAATAAAAAAAGAAATCTTAAACTCGATAACTAGATAATCTATATCTATAAAGTACTTAATTACCTAGAAATATTTCTATTCAACTTTACTATAATATTATTTAAAATTAATTCATAGTATATCTGAATTGAAAAATTCTATTACAGAAATCATTATTTTTATTTAGTATCGAAATTACTTCGAGGACAAGTAATAATTAAGCTGATTTTGATCACGAAAAATACATTAAGAAATTCATATCTATTACGAAACCGCACTTTAATAAAAGGTATTTTCTTTTTATTTCCACTTCGTGAAATGAAAATTTATAAGCGATGGAAGCAAAAAGCATGAAATCGTTTCTAATTGGATCAAAAAGGAAGAGATTCATGCAAATCGAATCCAAGTCGCCGATGCTGAGATCGAGGCCGCCGACGGTGAGATTACTAAGGAGAATTTCCGAAGGATTTATAACTACCTCGCCGACAGCCGAGCCCGAGCCCGCCGCCGCCGAGATCGCACGGTATGAAGACCTCTCAGGCTTCCCGCCGACGGCGAGATCGTCGACGGCGAGATTGTTTAAAATGCAAATACTTTGAACTCGGACACTTTTCAAGAGAGCCGAAGACCCCTCGTCTTCGTCACCTCTATAAATAGAGGCCGACCTCTAGTGTCTTAAAGGTGTCTCTCGAGTCTTCTCGTGTGTCTATTTTAGTTGAGTCCGAGTGTGTTCTGTTTATCATTATGGAGTTTTTACTTTATTTGTTGTTATTTAGTTTGGTTTATCAAGGAAAAGTCAAAGGAATCCCAAAGAGTCTCGTCGGGAGGAAATTAAGATAAGTATGTTTGTTTATTGTTGTTGTTAACTTTAAATGAAATCCATGCTTTGTTTTATTCCCATGCATTCGAGTAGTTTTCATAGTTTCTCCGTTTATAAAAATTATGCGAATCGACGAAATTAAATAAGTACCTAATATATTAAAGTAAATTGTGATAATTTTTACTTAAAACTTAATTTACTTTCAATCTGGCAAATTTTAGTAGTTAAAATATGTTGAATTATCAACTATAATAAATACATCCAATATTCGTTAAGTCAAAAACCTCGAAGGAGGGTGCAAATAAATGGGGAAATATTAATTATCAAGGAATCGACATTTTAGTGATGACTAAAATATTCAATTTGGTCCTATTGTTCGAGAGCTATGTAGATGTTAGCCCTCGTGCAGGGGAACGTGGGAGTCAGTTATTGTGCCCATTATCCTCCTCAAATTACAACACATTCAAAATAATCAAAAATAGGATTAAGAATGTTTTTCGCACTTTTAATTGTATGGTGAGTTAATGTGACCATCTTATTCGTCATAATACAATTTAAAAATTCTATTTAAAATCATCATTCACTTAATTTTCTAAAACAAGGAGAATGATACTTTTTTTAATTATTTAAACTTTATTTCAAGCATTAGTTTACTTTAGTTTCTTAAAATTTCCGTTTACTATATTAGTAATTAATTCCTTTAACTTCTCTAATGATAACACCGTTAAAACTTCCCGTGATCGATAACCAGGAGGGGGTAGCAACAACGGTCCTTTTGCGAACAACGATACTCCTCTCGGTTGGAATCTTTTGCGGAGGAGGAATTCATGAGTTGACTTGAGGTTAAACTCAATCAACGGCTTCTCAGTTTTCGGTATTTTGCTTGTGAGTGAAAAGAGAGTGACGTCAGGGATTTTGATGTCGGTGTCCCCGAATCCTTGTCTGAATCGAATGATTCCATTATCAGGCAGTTCGTCCTTGAACACGACTGAGTCCGATCCGTTGACGAAGGAGAAGATCAGTTTTGGGGCTTCCATTTCTGCAGGGCAGATTCCAAGTGTTAGTCCCCGAATCGTGCTTCTTCTTGTCGTAAAACTTATGACACAAAAGAAAGAGTCCGAACACATTTCCGTTTATCTTAGTGTATTTGTGGTATTAAAAGAAAATTTATTTAGATAATTGTTTTTCAAAAAGATTTGTTCGTTAGGAAGGAGAATTATTAAAAGAAGGAGAGTTGTAGGAAGGGTAAAAGGAATTGATTAGGAACTGGAAAAGTAAAAGAAAGTCTTGTAGAAACTTCTCGACCCGCAAGACTGCTCATAAACTAATACCTATTGGGGCCCACCCCTCCTCAGAAATGAGGTAGAAGGATCTCAGAACCTCTCTGTTTAGGGGTGTCTAAACAGTGGCTCCTAAACCCGAGAGAATGTTGGCTATACTTGTTCAAGGTAGAAATGAACCTAGTATTCCAACGGAAAGAAGGGTAGTTTGATCCACTAGGGACATGGATACGTTATCGATTTTTGAAAGTAGAACTATCTGATTAAAATGGAGAGAGGAATTTTCCCCAGCGGAGTCGCCAGAAATTGTACGGCTTATTTTTGGGTTATGTGTACTATTTTAAAAAGGGGGTCGCCTAACAGAAGTTGTCAGCGGATTTTTAATTTAATTTAAATAAATAATTTGAAAAGTAGTATTTGATTTTTTGAAAATAATTTTAAGATATGAAATTAAACCGACCTCACATCCCAGATAGTTTGTATAAACGAGCACCGCATCACAATCCGTGTATCTGTCCCGAAGAATAGACACAATGTTTGGTGATGGGGCTCGATTAAATAAACTAGAAGATTTGTGACATCCGTTTGGTCTGCGAACCAATTTTATAAGCCGACAAATTCCCCTGCTTAATATAAATGAATTAAGCGGGGTTTATATTACTCAGGTTCTTAAAATTCCCTATAAGGGCAAGCCCCTATAGTTAGTTACATCTTAAGTGACGGGAATCACTTAAGAAAACTCTCGATAATAATCAGTAATTCTGCTCTCAAGAATCTTAAAGTTTAAGTCTTCAAGGGATTGAATTTTAGAATTTCAATATGGAATGGATCAAGTTTGAAACATTTTGTTTTGGGAATTCAATGGAAGAAAGGTAGGAGAAATTACAGCTTAGAAGCGAACTTCGGTAATTTCCCAACTATCCTATTGTTTGGCTTGAATTTAGGAAAGTCCTAATGTTTATTTGATGTTTTGATCTTGCCAATTTTAATTAATTAGGACTTATGTTCGTATGACATGATCATACAAATAGCCTCGAAGATGTGAGGGTTTATGTCGTATCGGACGACTACCTCGGAATCCTAAGACCGGTCAGGGCTTAATTTGCAATGTAAATGCCTAACAAAAGGTTGAGGATTTATGTTGCACTAGGCAAACTACCTCGAAATCCTATGGCTTGTTTTTTTAATTCTAAGAAAGTTTTGCTGAATTAGACTCAGGTTTTGCTGATGACGATGGTCGTGCTGCCCACCATGCTCCGAGCTCCTTGTTGTTGCAGAAGATTGTAACCAAAAGAGAAGAGAGGAGTTTGGTTTTAGAAATCTTAAAGTCCAAGTGTTTTTTATGTTTTAATTAAAACAAATCTTAAAGTTGATTATAACAACACCGGTTAAGATCCCACGGTTCCATCCTTCCGACATCGTTATTTTAATCGGATTCACTTACCCCAGATGAATTTGCTAAACTCAACTAAATGAGTTCCACACTTTCATTTAGACCGTAGGAAATCCCGTTAGCAACACGTAGGTTACATCATCCGAGGTATTCCCGATCATCCAACAAGACGTTTTAATTTAGTTGTATTTATAGTTTTGTGTTCTGTTTGTGATTAAATTTTGAGTTATTTTATATTTTGAAATATTGTGGCGGTGAATTTTATCTTGTAATGACTTTTAATTTAGTTTTGGTTTCAGTTTTAGGGACTATCCTAAAGGTGTAGGTTTTCATGCAACAGTTGTTTATCATGCAAGAAAAAGTAAAGTGCATTTGCAATAAAGTAAATTGCAAGGAGGTAAACTGCAATAAAATAAAAGCGTACCTGGAGGGTCTTCCCGTCATCCCGTGCTACACTTAAACACAATTTAGAATATTTAAGCATTTAAAGCAAGTTCCTAGTAAAAGCTAAGGGAAGGGTTATGGTTTTCTACCAAGTTCCTAATCCTATAGCTAGTCATCTCCTATGACGTCTAGGTTCTTATGTTTTGGTTTGAGGACGATTTTCTTCATCAAAGAACAATTAAGTTCGAGTTGTTCTTATAAACATCCTATCGTATCGAGGAAGTGCTTAAGACGAATCTTAAACATCTTTTCAATACTTTTAGGATTATTTTAAGTCCAAGAGAATTTAATTATATAATGAATCAATTATCCAGGAGTTCGAGTTTTGTTATCTTGCTCAGTGAACTAGGACATTTGAATATCCTATGAGTGAAGTAATACTTCACTTAACACTCCATTTAGGAGTTATGATAACAAGAGCTTTTGAGGGCAAATCGATGTTCAAGTGATTTGTGATTCGACTTAATTTTAATTAATGGGTTTAAGTTTGGAATAATGTTCAAGTTGTTTTAGATTTATTTTTGAATTCTTTGTCTTAAGTGATGTTATATTTAATTCAATTTAATTAATTTTAATTTTAATTTAATTTGGTTTGGTTTAGTTTTAATTTTAATTTAATTTAATTTAGTTTTAATTTTATTTTAACTTGATTTAATTTAATTTAATTTAATTTAATATGTTTTAATTTAATTTAATTAATGTGATTTAATTTAATTTAATTTAATTTAAATTTTAAATTAAATTTTAATTTAAATTTTTATTTGGTTTTATTTTTTTAATTTAATTTAAATTTTAATTTAATTTTTTTATTTTTCTTTTAATTTTAATTTAATATTTTATTATTATTTTTTTTATGCTTTAGGGATGATTTAATTTTAATTGTTATTGTATTAATTTAATTGAAATTTTAAAAGAATTTAATTTAAATGTTTTAATTTTAATTTAATTTAATGATTGAGTATTTTAAGTTTTGAATTTGGATTATCATTTTAATTAGGAATTGAATATTATTGAGGTGATTAATTTAGGGATTCTTAGATTAAAGAATAAATTTCTTCCTAATAATATCCCGATTTTAATAATTGTAATTTTCATTATTGTTCCAAATTTAATTAATTATTTAATTAAGGTTTATTTTGATTACTTTCAAATTACTTGGTAGGTTTCTACCCTTTAAATACCTAAGTTTCAAACATCCAAAATCAACTTAATATCAAATATTTTACCCATCCTTTTAATTAAACCTAAAATTTTTAATTATAGGTTAAAATTTTAATTACCATTTTGCCCTTTATGCTTACTAATTCCATAACTCACTAAATTGAGCTTAAATAAATTTAAAATTTTTATGTAACTTCACTCATATGTCAATCAAGACATTAGAGGAGAAAATGTGATTTTTCTGTATTTTATTTGTTTATGTAATTATTTTTGGTGGAAAATAAGAATTTCCAAGGAAAATTTAATAACATGACCAAGGGAAGGTTTCTGTCCTCAAGAGAATTATGGGACATTTCTAATGACCAGAGGACCACTTGGACCAATTTTGGTGATTTGTTAAATTATATTATTTTTATTATAATTATTTTTGAGTTTTGGAGTATTAATTAATTTAAAAATAAAATAAAGGTTGAAAAATGAATTTTATATTTTTCAAAAATCTCTCTGATACCAAGGAAACTAGAGAACCAATTTTTATAATTTTTTGGTTTTTCTTTGATTTATTAGAATTATTTTAGTGGAAATGCTAGAAAATACACTTTTTTTTAATTTTAAAATAACCTTAGGGCTTTAAAATTTAATATCTCATCATAGAGACTTAAGAAAAATATGGGGTTTGTTCCTAAGTGATTAAAATTCAAAATGTAACATTTTGGTGAATTTTATTATTTTTGTGATTTTTATTATTTTTTAATTATTAAAAATATTAAAATAATACAAAAAATCAACTTTTTTGGAAAATTACAATTTTAATTTTCTTAAATTCCCCTGATATCAGAGAGGCTCCAAAACCAATTTGGTGAATTATTTAAAAGGATTTTGAAAGTTATGAATTTTTAAAGTTTAAGTTTGGCTAAATGGCTTAATCAACCCATTTGATAGGGCTAACCAAGTCCAATTAACTTCAAACTTTTATGGTGGGTTCCTCTGATCCTAAAGGTCAGTGGAGAATTGATTTCAAGTCAATTTGATGTATGATTAGCTCTAATTAATTTTAGCTCCATTTTGGGTGTTTAAGCCAATTAGGGTTATTACAAGTGAGTTAACTCAAAAACCATTTTTCCTAGGGTCCTCTGGTCATAAGAAACATCACCAATTTTTCCTAGAATTTATTTCACAACATGCTAATTATTAGAATTAAAATACTCAAAATAGTAAACTAGAATTGAAAAATCAATAACTCTTCATAGGGGTGGCCTCTGACTTTGGACAATTCAGGGAATGTTCCCAAATTCAGAGGCTTCAAAAGCCCTATGGTCTCATGCCATGGTGAATTGTATACATGCATAAAGAATTGAAAATGTGCAGAGAGTAAATAAATTATTAAAAATCAAATACTCAATGAAATTAATTGATTTCTTTTCCACATTATTCTCCTCTGTTCACTGAGCAAGAGGGTATTTTTATTTTATTTTTTTGATTTTCCTACACAAAGTTATGCATTTTTGAAGTTTAGGGAATCAAATAAATAAAAAAATACCCTAATTTCCTACTTATCCACGCGGCGCCAGCTCAACCTAGGCATCTCCGAAACGCCGCGTGTCGTCTTCTGATTCGGCGCCGCCATCCGACTCAGCGCTCCAGGGCCTCGCGGTTCACGTACCAACGAGCTGTCCGGCTCAATCCAGACCGTCCGCTTGATACACGCTTGATCCGACGGCTCCCAGTCATCGTCTACGACTGGTGTGCACCCGTGACCATCAACCTTCTATCCCTAATTTCTCACTCGTTTCTCAACGGATTTTCTTGTTCTTATGCCATATGGATTCGTCTTGAGGAGACAAACACATCCATATGGTAAACATGTATTGCAATTGACTCAAATTAAATAGAGAATCTCTGTAAGCTCGAGAAGAAGAGTGAGTCCATACCTTTGCTCAGAGAAGTGAAGCTTCGATCTGAGAGTTGTGTCACCTTCAATTAGGTCCAAGCAAGCTCCAGATGAAGTCCCTTGGCCTGGTGAATTGTCTAGGTATGATTTGGACCAAGCCCGATCACAAAGCTTGGAGGCTGGAAGCAATGGCTGGCCTTGTGAGGGGGCTTTTGCTGGTAAACTTCTTCTCTTGGTCTGGTGAAGGTGTAGGACTAATCAATTTGGGGATTGGCTCACTGTGAAGAAGTTTCCTGGTTTTTATGCTGAAATTTGAACTCAAAATCGAGCTCGATTCGGAGGAATTGGGTCGGAATCCGGTGGGAATCAAATGCTCTATGTGTGGAGAGTGGTCTGGAATGATTTTGGCAGAGTTTCCTTAAGGTTGGTTCAGCACCTCTTCCATGGCTGAGAGGGGTGGGGTTTAAATAGAAGAGGCTGGAGGGCCTCCCAGGGGGAGTTGGGGCTTGGGATCAGCTGCTTAGGTCAAGGGAAGAATGACCATGGCAGCGCCATCGGACTTGGGGCAGCTTAGCAAGGGAGAATTTCAATGTTGGCTCACATGTGTGCTCTCGGGTGTGGTGTTTTCCGGCGATCGAGGATGCTGGCCGGCAGGCATGGGTCACCCTCAGGTCCAGGTGGGTCAGGGCTGGAGGTTTGTGCAGTCAATTGGCCATGGACATGTGTAAAGGGCTTGGATTAAAATGGTATGGGGAGAGGCTCATTTTGGGTTGATTTTGGTCAACTCATGTAATTGGGCTTGGTGCACCTACCAAGGGACCGATTTGGGCCGAGGGAGGTCAGATGAGTCAGCTAGGAAAGGGTAGTGAAGTCACCATCCATGAATATTTGGATTAATCATGGATTAAGGAGAAGCATTAAAAGGGTTAAAACCTTTTTAAGGGGGTTTAAAAAGAGGCTCCTCCTTTTGCAATTAATGGTATGATGATGTGTAAATTGAATCCCATGGCTTCATGTGGCTTGTGCATGACTTCAAGGCTTGCTCATGGCTTGGGAATGGCTTGGCTTACTTGCATGAGAAAGGGATTTTGGGATTTTTGGCATTTAGGGGTGATTTGTCATGAGGCTTGATTTGGAATCATTTTATGATTGATTTGGGACTTAAGGGATGATATCAATTAATGGGGTGATGAAAAGAATGTCATATGGGCTTTAGCATGAAGTTTGGGCCTTTGAAATTTAGTGAAGATGGGCTTTTAAAATGGTTTAGGGAAGTGGGCTTTTGGATTTTAAAATGGATTTTAGGATGAAAGTTTGGTAAAGGCTTGGGACAAATAATTGTTGGGTTTGGTTTAGGGGTATGTCATGAATGATTTGAAATGAGTTTGGAATGATTTGGGTTTGAATGGGGTTGGATTTGGACCTCTTTGGTAAATGGGCCAATGTAGGTCAAATTGGACTAACTTGGGCCAATGTTGGGCTAAGGTTGAAATTGATGTAAAATTAATGTTGGGAAATGTTTATGGGAGTGTTTCAAAGAGGTTTTGGCTTTGGTTGGGTTTTGATTTTGGGGTTTGAGCTTATTTGGGTTAGGTTTGGGTTAGGTTAAAATTGGGCCTTTTAGCTTTGGGTTGAATTTGAGTGGGGTTTGGGCCCAAATTTCAGGCAAATCATGTTAGTGTTTTGTTTTTGGGGATGTTAAGGAAGGTTTAGAAAAGCATTGGGATTAATTGGAGTTGAATTGGGTTAGTTTGGGCTAAGTTTGGGTCATGGGTCCAAATTGGGCTTTAAGGTCCAAAATGAAATTGGGTTCAAATGCCAATTAAATTGGACTTAGATTTGGTTTAGATTGGTGTTAGGGATGTTGAATTAAAGTTTAGAATTGAATTGGACCAGAATTTGGGTCAATTGGGTTGGTTTGGTTTGACATTGGGTTCATTTTGGGTTAAAATGGGTCAAATTGGGGATTTTGACAAAAGTGGGGTAAATTGACAAAATTGGCCCATGGTGTAGTTGAACAAAATGAAATTGGGAATAGTTGGGATTTTCTGGAATTTTCTGGGAATTTTCTGAAGTTTTGGATTTTTTGGATAAGAGGGGCTTTTTGGGTATTTGGAGAGTATTGGGGGGTATTTTTGGAATTTTTGGTATTTTTGGCTATGGATGATCAATTTGAGTGGAGGGAAATGTTTAGGAATGATTTTGGGGAATTTTGGGTAATTTAGGTGATTTTGCAAATTTTGGGTAGTTTCAAGGGTATTTGGTAGGTTTGGTGGGTCTGGGGTCCCGGGGGTCAAAAATTAAAAATTTAGAAAATTGAAAATTTAGAAAATTGAAGATTAGGTAAATGTAAGTGGAATGAAATCATTTTGGTTGAGCCATGAAGCCATATCAAGCCCACATGAGCCATGAAGGGACTCATTTGAGGCATTCACTATCGTCGTTCCTAACCCTCTTAGCCAAGGGCTTAGGGGTTAAGGACCATCCATGTGAATCACCTCTATGAGTCAGGAGGTCAAGTTGGGTGTGGGTGTGGTTTTAGGAGGTGTGTGAAAGTATAGTGTATAAGTGTAGTGTGTGTGTAAGTCAGCCCTCACTGCACTGAGGCCACCTGTGGGCGGTCCTAAGGCCAAAGAGTCCTATAGGAACTCATCCTTTAAACTTCCACATTTGATTTCAACCCTCTAGGTGATTAGGGGTGTACAATCAAGTTTGTGGAGTTTGCAGGGAGTTAGGTGTTTTTTTTTTTTAATTCTAAAAGGTGGGTTCCACTTATAGTCCTTTAAGATAGTCAAAGGAAAAGCCTAAGGCTAGATCCTAAGAATTAAAGAGAGAAGAGAAGACCTCATCAAAAATGAGGTCAACAAATGGACCCCCAATAGGTGTGGTGTGCTATCCAAGCACACCGCGCGTATTGGCGTTGACCGAAGCGATCAACAAAACCAACACAGAAGTCCAAGTGACAAACTCGGGACAGAGTAGAAGCGTTTCCGCTGGGGAGTGTCAAGTATATCTCTGAGACTGGAGATTCCTGAACTCTCGCTGGGGAAAGGAAAAGGAGGTGAATCCAAACCACATGATCTGGGGAAATTTCGATTTAGATTTCATTTTGTTTCAGTTTAAGTTTTGATTTGTGAGCTCAGATTTTAGTTTGAGTTTCAATTTAGACTGAAGTTTATTAAAATTAATTTGAAGAGATTTGAACTTGAAATGAAAATTGGAATTTTGTGGTTTTAGATGTAACCTCTTCAACCTCAAAAGAAAATTGAATTGATTGGATTGAACCATTACAATGAGGAGAGATCTCAGAGTAATGCGGTATTGGATATAAAATCCTTAACCTCAAGAGTTTGATTTTGATGTATTTCATTGCAATAGGGAAAGAACCTAAAGCAATGCAGTATCAGATGTAAAATCCTCAACCCCAAGAATTTGATTTTGATGTATTTCATTGCGATAGCGAAAGAACCTAAAGCAATGCAGTATTTGATGTAAAATCCTCAACCCCAAGAATTTGATTTTGATGTATTTCATTGCGACAGGGAAAGAACCTAAAGCAATGCAGTGTCAGATGTAACATCCTCAACCCCAAGAATTTGATTTTGATGTATTTCATTGCGACAGGGAAAGAACCTAAAGCAATGCAGTCTCAGATGTAAAATCCTCAACCCCAAAAGAGAGTGACGTCGGGGATTTTGATGTCGGTGTCCCTGAATCCTTGTCCAAATCTAATGATTCCATTATTAGGCAGTTCATCTTTGAAAACAGCCAGGTCCAATCCGTTGATGAAGGAGAAGATCAGTTTTGGGGCTTCCATTTCTGCAGGGCAGATTCCAAGTGTTAGTCCTCGAATCATGCTTCTTCTTGTCGTAAAACGTATGACGAAAACGAAAGAGTCTGAACACATTTCCGTTTATCTTAATGTATTTGTGGTATTAAAAGAAAATTTATTTAGATAATTATTTTTTGAAAAGATTTGTTCGTTAGGAAGGAGAATTATTAAAAGAAGGAGAGTTGTAGGAAGGGCAAAGGAATTGATTAGGAATTGGAAAAGGAAGAGAAAGTCTTATAGAAACTTTTCGACCCGCAAGACTGCTCCTAAACTAATACCTATTGGGGTCCACCCCACCTCGTAAATGAGGTAAAAGGATCTCGTAACCTCTCTGTTTAGGGGTGTCTAAACGAGTGGCTCCTAAATCCAAGAGAATGTTGGCTATACTCGTTCAAGGTAGAAATGAACATAGTATTCCAACGGAAAGAAGGGTAGTTTGATCCACTAGGGACATGGATACACTACCGATTTTTGAAAGCAGAACTATCTGATTAAAAATGGAGAGAGGAATCCTTCCCCAGCGGAGTCACCAGAAATTGTCGGTGAATTTTTTAATTTAATTTAAATATATAATTTGAAAAGTAGTATTTGATTTTTTGAAAATAATTTTAAACTTTAAAATTTTAAGATATGAAATCAAACTGATCTCACATCCCGAATATTTTATATAAACGAGCACCGCACCATAAACTGTATATCTATCCCGGAGAGTAGACACACTGCTTGATGATGGGGCTCGGTTAAATAAACTAAGAGATTTGTGACATCCGTTTGATCTGCGAACCAATTTTATAAGCCGACAAATTCCCCTGCTTAATATGAAAGCATTAAACAGGGTTTATATTACCTGGGTTCTTAAAATTCCCTATAAGGGTAAGCCCCTATAGTTAATTACATCTTAAGTGACAAGAATCACCTAAGAAAACTCTCGATAATAATCAGTAGTTTTGCTCTCAAGAATTTCAAAGTTTAAGTTTTCAAGGGATTGAATTTTGGAATTTCAATAGGGAATAGATCAAATTTGGAACATTTTATTTTGGGAATTCAAAGGAAGAAAGGTAGGAGAAATCACAGATTTGAAGCGAACTTCGGTAATTTCCCGACTATCCTATTGTTTGGTTTAAATTTAGGAAGGCTCTAATGTTTATTTAATGTTTTGATCTTGCCAATTTTTTAGTTAATTAGGACTTATATTCGTATGATGTGATCACACAAATAGCCTCGAAGATATGAGGGTTTATGTCATATCGAACGACTACCTCGGAATCCTAAGACCGGTTAGGGCTTAATTTGCAATGCGAATGCCTAACAAAAGGTTGAGAATTTATGTTGCACTAGGCAAACTACCTCGAGGTCCTATGGTTTGGTTATTTAATTCTAAGAAAGTTTTGCTGAAGTAGACTCAGGTTTTGCTGATGACGATGGCCTTGCTGCCCACCATGCTCCGAGCTCGTTGTTGTTGCAGAGGGTTTAGTTATAGAAGGTGAAAATCAAGAGATGAGAAAAGTGTTCTGGTTTATAGAAGGTCTTAATTTCCAAGTGTTTTTTATGTTTTAATTAAGACAAATCTTAAAGTTGATTATAACAACACGAGTTAAGATCCCACGGTTCCATCCTTCCGGCATCGTTATTTTTATCGGATTCACTTAGTCCAGATGAATTTACTAAACTCAACTTAATGAGTTCCACACTTTCATTTAGACCGTGGGAAATCCCGTTAGCAACACGTAGGTTACATCATCCGAGGTATTCCCGATCATCCAACAAGACGTTTTAATTTAGTTGTAGTTGTAGTTTTGTTTTGTTGGTGATTAAATTTTGAGTTGTTTTATATTTTGAAATGTTGTGGCGGTGAATTTTATCTTGTAATGATTTTTAATTTAGTTTTGGTTTCAGTTTTAGGGACTATCCTAAAGGTTTTGGTTTTCATGCAACAGTTGTTTATAATGCAAGAAAAGTAAAGTGCATTTGCAATAAAGTAAATTGCAATAAAATAAATGCGTACCTGGAGGGTCTTCCCGTCATCCCAAGCTGCACTTAAAACGCATGTTAAAGCATTTAAATGTTTCATCAAGTACCTAAGTAAAGCTAAGGGAAAGGTTTTGGTTATCTACCAAAGTTTTAATCCTATAGCTAGTCATCTCCTATGACGTCTAGGTTCTTGTGTTTTGGTTTAAGGATGATTTTCTTCATCAAAGAACAATTAAGTTCAATTATTCTTATAAATATCCTATCATATTGAGGAAGTGTTTAAGACGAGTCTTAAACATCTTTTCAATACTTCTAAGATTATTTTAAGTCCAAGAGAATTTAATTATACAAGTGAATTAATCATCTAGGAGTTTAAATTTTGTTATCTTGCTCAGTGAATTAGGACATTTGAATATCCTATAAGTGAAGTAACACTTCACTTAATACTCCGTTTAGGAGTTATGAAAACAAGAGCTTTTGAGGGCAAATTGATGTTTAAGTGATTTGTGATTTAATTTAATTTTAATTAATGGGTTTAAGTTTGGAATAGTGTTCAAGTCGTTTTAGATTTATCTTGAACTCTTTACGTCTTAGGTGATGTTATATTTAATTTAATTTAATTCAATTTTAATTTAATTTGGTTTAGTTTTAATTTTAATTTAATTTTATTTTTTAATTTAATTTTAATTTTATTTTAACTTGATTTTATTTTTTTAATTTAATTTAATTTAATTTAATATGTTTTAATTTAATTTGATTCTATTTAATTTAATATATTTTAATTTAATTTAATTTAATTTAATTTAATTTAAATTTAACTTAATTTAAATTTAATTTAATTTAAATTTTAATTTTAATTTAATATTTTATTTTTTATGTTTTAAAGATGATTTAATTTAATTGTTAAAGTATTAATTTAATTGAAATTTTGGAAGGATTTAATTTAAATGTTTTAACTTTAATTTAATTTAATGATTAAGTCTTTTAGCATTTTAAATCTTGAGTTTGGATTATCATTTTTAATTAAGAATTAAATGTTATTGAGGTGATTAATTTAGGGATTTTTTAAATTAAAGAATAAATCTCTTCCTAATAATATCCCTATTTTAATAATTCCAATTTTTTATTATTCTTCCAAATTTAATTAATTATTTAATTAATGTTTATTTTAATTATTTTCAAATTGTTTGGTAGGTTTCCACCCTTTAATTACCTAAGTTTCAAACATCCATAATCAACTTAGTATCAAATATTTTACCCACCCTTTTAATTAAACCTAAAATTTTTAATTATAGGTTAAAATTTTAATTACCATTTTGCCTTTTAAGCTTACTAATTCCATAACTCATTAAATTGAGCTTAAATGAATTTGAAATTTTTATGTGACTTCACTCACCTATCAATCAAGACATTAGAGGAGAAAATGTGATTTTTCTGTATTTAATTTATTTATGTAATTATTTTTGGTGGAAAATAGGGATTTTCAAGGTAAATTCAATAACATGACCAAGGGAAAGTTTCTGTTCTTAAGAAAATTATGGGACATTCCTAATGACCAGAGGACCACTTGGACCAATTTTGGTGAGTTTTTGAATTATATTTTATTTATTATAATTATTTTGAGTTTTGGAGTATTAATTAATTTAAAAATAAAATAAAGGTTGAAAAATGAATTTTATATTTTTCAAAAATCTCTTTGATATCAAGGAAACCAGAGAATCAATTTTTATAATTTTTTTATTTTTCTTTGATTTATTAGAATTATTTTAGTGGAAATGCTAGAAAATACATTTTTTAATTTTAAAATTACCTTAGGGCTTTAAAACTTAATATCTCATCATAGAGACTTAAGAAAAATATGAGGTTTGTTCCTAAATGATTAAAATTCAAAATATGACATTTTGGTGAATTTTATTATTTTTTGTGATTTTTATTATTTTTTAATTATTAAAAATATTAAAATAATGCAAAAAATCAATTTTTTTAGAAAATTGCAATTTTAATTTTCTTAAATTCCCCTGATATCAGAGAGGCTTCAAAACCAATTTGGTGAATTTTTGAAAAATATTTTGAAAGTTATGAATTTTTAAAGTTTAAATTTGGCTAAATGTCTTAATCAACCCATTTGATAGGGCTAACCAAGTCCAATTGACTTCAAATTTTATGGTGAGTTCCCCTGATCCTAAAGGTCAGTGGAGAATTGATTTCAAGTCAATTTGATGTATGATTAGCTCTAATTAATTAAAGCTCCATTTTGGGTGTTTAAGCTAATTAGGGCTATTCCAAGTGAGTTAACTCAAAACCTATTTTTCCTAGGGTCCTCTTGTCATAAGAAACATCATCAAATTTTCCTAGAATTTATTTCTCAACATGCTAATTATTGGAATTAAAATACTCAAAACAGCAACATAAATTTGAAAAATCAATAACTTTTCATAGGGATGGCCTCTGACCTTGGAAAATTCAGGGAATGTTCCCAAGTTCAGAGGCTTCAAAAGCCCTATGGTCTCATGCCATGGTGAATTTCCTATATGCATGGAGAATTAAAACAATGCAGAGAGTAAATAAATCATTAAAAATAAAATACTTAATGAAATTACATGATTTCTTTTCCACATTATTCTCCTCTGCTCACTGAGCAATAGGGTATTTTTATTTTATTTTTAGGATTTTTCTACGCAAAGTTATGGATTTTTGAAGTTTAGGGAATTGAATAAATAAGAAAATCCCTATTTTTCTATTTATCCGAGTCGGCGTCGCGTCAACCTTAGCATCTCTGAACAACCACGCGGTGCTTTCTGGTTTGACGCCGCTATCCGACTCAGCGCTCTAGGGGCCCACTGCATCATTCCATCTCCTCATACGACTCAATCTGGATCGTCCACCCGCGCGTGTATCAAATGGACGGCATTCGTTCATCGTCCCCAAGCCTCCTAACCCGAGAACCGTCCACACTAAATCCTTAATATCTCACTCAATACTTAACGGATTTTGGTGTTCTTGTGCTCTATGGATTCGTCTTGAAGAGATGAACACATCTATACGGTGATCAAGCATTGAAATTAAAGCATTTGAAATAGACAATCTCCAGAGGCTCGTGATAAAGAGTTAGCTCATACCATAGCTCAAAGAAGTGTGGCTTCGATCTGAGGGTTGTGTCACCTTCGATTGGGTCCAAGCAAGCTCCAGATGAAGTCCCTTGGCCTGGTGAATTGTCCATGTATGATTTTGACCAAGCCCGATTTCAACCTTTGGAGTCTGGAACAGATGGGTGACTTGGAGAGGGGGCTTTCACTGGGGAACTCCTTCTCTTGGTCTTGTGCAGGTGTGGGTGAGTTTAATTTGACTTTGGTGGAGGATTTGGGAGTGTCCTATTCTGGCCTGAGAATTGAGCTCCAAAATTGAGCTCAATTAGTGAGGATTAGAGCAAGAGAACAGTGGGGATCAAATGCTCTGGGTGTGGAGGAGAGTCTGGAGTAGTTTTGGCAGAGTTTCCTTAAGGTTGGTTCAGCACCTCTTCATGGCCGAGAGGGGTGAGGTTTAAATAGGAGAGGCTGGAGGGCCTCCCAGGGGGAGTTAGGGACTGGGATCAGCTGCTCTTGGCAAGGGAAGAACAGCTGCAGTGGCCACTGGGCATGGGGCAACTTAGCAAGGGAGAATTTCAATGCTTGGCTCCTTCCAATGTCTCGGCCATGGCATTTTCCGATGACCCAGGCGGCTGGCCGGCAGTCATGAGTCACCATCTTGACCAGGGAGGCCAGGGCTTGGCAATGGTGAAGTCAATTGGGTTTGGACATGTGTAAAGGAGTTGGATCAAAGTGGCATGGGGGCATGGCTATTTTGGCTCTAAATGGGTCAACCCATCCTTTTGGGCTAGGTGTATCACCCAAGACTTGGTTTAGGCTGAAGAGAAAGTGATTTGGCTTAGCTTGATTAGTTGGGTCAAGTCACAATCCAAGTACAATTAGGATTAAACATGGTTTAGGGGAGACATGAAAATGGTTAATCACCTTAAGGGAATGTGGAAAGGATCTCCTCCTTTTGCCTAATGTGGTAAGGTCACATGTGAACAACTCACATGGCTTGCATGTGGCTTAAGAGTAGCTGCATGGCTTATATATGGCTTGGGAAAAGTGGGCTTAGTTTCATGAAAGTGGGTTTAAGGAATTTTGGTATTTTAGTGGACAAGTTTCATGAAGCTTGATTTGGAACTATTTGGTTATTGATTTTGGAACTTAGGAAGTGTTTTAAATTATGGGTATGATGAGAGAAATTTCATGTGGGCTTTTGGAATAAGTTTTGAGCTTTTAAATTTGTTTTGGGTGGGTTTTTAGGGAGGTTTAAGAAAGTGGGCTTTTTAAGCTTGGAAATAAATTGGTGAATGGGAATTTTGTAAAAGTTTTGGTTAAATAATTGTTGGGTTTGGTTTAGGGATGTGTCATGAGTAATTTGAAACAAATTTGAGGTGGTTTGGGTTTGAATTGGGTTGAATTTGGGCTTTTTGGTAAACTGGCCAATGGTAGGCCAAATTGGGTTAACTTGGGCTAATGTTGGGCTAATGTTAAAATTGGTGTAAAATTAATGTTGGGAAATGTTTGTAGGGCTGTTTCAAAGAGGTTTCAACTTTGGTTGGGTTTGGATTTTGGGGTTTGGTCCTATTTGGGTTAGGTTTAGGTGTAGGCACATGTAAGGAGTTTTGGCTTTGGGTTGAAGTTGAGTTGAGTTTGGGTTCAAATTTTGGGCAAATCATGTTAGTATTTTGTTTTTAGGGATTGTAGGGAAGGTTTAGAAAAGATTTGGGGTTAATTGGGGTTAAATTGGGTTGGTTTGGGCTAAGTTTGGGTCATGGGTCCAAATTGGGCTTTAAGGTCAAAAGTGAAATTGGATTCAAATGCGAATCAAATTGGGCTTGGATTTGGTCTAGATTGGTGTTGGGGATATTGAATTGAAGTTTAGAATTGAATTGGACCAGAATTTGGGTCAATTGGGTAGGTTTGGTTTGACATTGGGTTCACTTTGGGTTAAAATGGGTCAAATTGGGGATTTTGACAAAAGTGGGATAAATTGGCAAAATTGGCCCATAGTGTAGTTGAACAAAATGAAATTGGGAATATTTGAGATTTTCTGAAATTTTCTCGGAATTTTTGGAATTTTTTGGATTTTTGGGTCAAGAGGGGTGTTTTGGGTATTTGGAGGGTATTTTTGGAATTTTTGGTATTTTGGGTAAAAATGGTCAATTTGAGTGGTGGGAGAATGTTTAGGATTGATTTTGAGGAATCTGGATGATTTTGGAGAATTTTGGAAAATTTGGGTAATTTCAAGGGTTTTGGGTAGGCCAGGCGGGTCCGGGGTCCCGGGGGTAAAAAATGAAAATTTAGAAAATTGAAGATTGGGTAAATGTAAGTGGAATGAAATCATTTTGGTTGAGCCATGAAGCCATATCAAGCCCACATGAGCCATGAAGGGACTCATTTGAGGCATTCACTATGTTGTTCCTAACCCTCTCAGCCAAGGGCTTAGGGGTTAAGGACCATCCATGTGAATCACCTTCATGAGTCAGGAGGTCAAGTTCGGTATGGGTGTGGTTTTAGGAGGTGTGTGAAAGTGTAGTGTATAATTGTAGTGTGTAAGTCAGCCCTCACCAGACCAGGTCACCCAGGGCAGTCCTAAGGCCAAAGAGTCCTATAGGAACTCATCCTTTAAACTTCCACATTTGATCTCAACCCTCTAGGTAATTAGGGGTGTACAATCAAGTTTGTGGAGTTTGCAGGGAGTTAAGAAGTAGTTTGAATTTCTAAGTGGTGGGTCCCAATTCTAATCCTCTAGGATAGTCAAAGGAAAAGCCTAAGGCTAGATCCTAAGTACTAAAAAGGAAGAGAAGACCTCATCAAAAATGAGGTCAACATTCTCTCATTTATAATTTTCCATAATCCCCTCTCATCAGTCAAAGCAGAAATAATCTCATCCAACTCTTCCTCAGTAGGATTGTAATTTGTATAAAAACAAAAAAAACTAGGCGGCAATAGGTAAAATTCATTAATTACCTCAGGAGAAAAATGTATTAGCTGCCCTCACATGAAAACAAAGTTATCTTTTGACTCTGAGAGATTTGCATAGAATACCCGCACAATAGAAGTAATAACTATAGTAGTAAAATAACAAAACTTATCCCTGAGGCGATTCACAATTATATCTTCTATTTCTTCACCTGGTTTATCGAATCCTCACTCCTGAATCAATTTAAGTGATTAAAATGTTTGCATGCAATGATCTTGAGCTTTGTAACTAATGAAATTGTTAGAATCGAACGTGGCTCTCACATTGCTCCTCTTCGGTGCCATTACTAAAATTTGTATAAAAATCACTATAAATTCCATATTCAACTTTAAAATCACTAAAGTCAACTCATAAAGGCTTAAACTAATAAATCTAAGTAATTCTTCAAGCTTTTTCTCAAATTTTCACCATGAATAGTGATTTTCAGATTTCTCCAAAATGTACTCAAAATGTATGGTGAAAATAAAATATTTTTACTTAGAAGTAGTGCTCTTACCTCAAGAAGATCGAATCTAACTAATTTCTCTTGAAATGGCTCAATTTTAGCAGAGGTAGTGATGCCCTAGCCCTCCAAATCGAGAAATTCCAAAGAAAGAAGATGACGGTGGTGAAAATTTTGTGATTTTTTGGGTTTCTAAACCTGAAAATCAATTTTCAAGAACCGGCGCTTACGCGCAGTTTTCAATTTTTCCATTCAATAAATATTCTCACTCCTCTAATCAACCTTAAATTGATTTAATAAGTATCTCATCACCTTATAATCTTCTTATCTCTAGAATTACACTTCTTTTAGATTAAGAATGATTCAAAACAAGTTTTATACAAACACAAAATTTTACTTAATTAAAATCATAAAAATTACAAGTACACACCACAAGTCTTTAATCCAAGATACTTGGATAGATCCCATCTTTTCTTACCCAAAATAAAACACTCAAACAAAACGCTAACACTGACATAAAAACATAAAAAAATTAATACACAACATACATAAAACATCAAACGCTAGACCCAATTAATTAAACACATAACACAAATAACTAACACAAAACACACTGTAGAACTTAATTCCAGTCCCCATTAGGTGAAACATAACCAATATGTCCATTAGTTTCATCTGAACCATTTGGTATATAGATTTGATATAACGGACGATGATGAAGACATATCCTCTTCAATCCATTTGTTTTTCAGATACATCGCCTTGTCAGCTTCTTCAACATAATTTATATGAATGAATTGCCTTTTTAATTTCCATCCAATATGTGTTAAGTGTGCATTTTTATCATTTACCTTTGCTTCCATTGATGCAACATTAGCCTAAATCTTTGCAATCTTCTCTGTTATTCCTTGAATACTAACGGCCAGAAATCTGTTATATAACTCTTGCGCAATCTCACAAGCAAACTTCATCTTCTTGGTATCCTTCTTATTCTTAACTTCATTCTCTTAAGAAGACATTTTTCTCACTTAAACTCTTTCTTAAGGCTTTTGGGATAGAAGTTTTGAATGGAATGCATTTCCTTTAATCTGATCTCTATTTATAGAATTTAAATGGCTTAAAACCGTCCTCCCACATCTATAAACCTTCCATAATCGTGCCATGCAACTTCCCCACGATAATGGCTTCTAGAAACTCATGTTTAATGCTTTTTATAACTCCGGCGCCTAAGCGTCAATTGCTAGCGCTTAACGGCCAGTGCTCAATTTAGCACAGATCTGCTAAACGTCCGAAAACTCATTTTAGCTCCTTGAAATGGTGAATTATTACGGTCACATTAATCTCCACTAACATAATATAATCAAAATACTACCATATAATACTCACTTCAAATTAAATAAAACACACAAAACAAACTTAAAGGAAAACACACCGATAATTATGGGTTGCCTCCCACAAAGTGCTTGGTTTAACGTCGTCAGCCCAACATACCCAATACTTGAATTGGGTGACCCAACATCTAATTCTCATCAAGTTTATGTTGTTTAACTTAGAAATAAGGTTTCATTCTATGACCATTTACTTTAAGTATTTTCTTAGTTTTATGATCTTTAATGTCCACAGCTCCATATGGATAAATTTTTACTACAATAAATGGGCCCATCCACCTGGACTTCAGTCTTCCAGCAAATAATCTCAATCTAGCATTATATAGCAAAACTTGTTGCCCTGGTTCAATATTTTTATTCAGAATCCTATGATCATGCCACATCTTCATCTTCTCTTTATATATCTTAGCACTTTCATATGATTCACTCCTTATCTCTTCAAGCTCATTTAATTGAAATAATCTTTTCCCACCAGTATCCTTCAAATTATAATTAAACTCTTTAATAGCACAATATGCTTTATGATAAGTTCAACTGGTAAATGACAAGCTTTCCCAAAAATTAGTCTATATGAGGACATTCCTATACGAGTCATGTAAGCAATCCTATAAGCCCACAAAGCAAATCCAGTTTGATTGACCAATTATTTCTATTTAGATTAACAGATTTTTTCAAAATTCTTTTAATTTCACGATTGGATAATTCAACCAAACCACTTGTCTGAGGATGATGAACAGTAGCAGTTTTACAGATGATATGATATTTCCTTACTAATTTCTCCATAATTGTATTTTTAAAATGACTTCCCTCATCATTTATGATTACTCTTGACATTCTGAATCTACAAAATATATTCTTTTTTAAAAACTTTGCAACACTTTGAGCATCACATTGAGGTAAAGCAACAGCTTCTATCCATTTAGAAGCATAGTCTACCACCATCAATATATGTAGATTTCCAAATGATGGTATAAATGGTCCCATGAAATCTAATCCCCAAACGTCAAATATTTTAAGTTCCATCATATAATTGAGGGGTATTTTATTTTTTCTAGAAATATAACCTACACACTGACTTCGATAACAATTTTTATTATAAGCATTCGCATCCTTAAAAATAGTAGGCCAATAAAATCCAGATTGCAGAATTTTATATGTAAATGTCCCCCAAAATCAAAATCATGAAATTTTTGAATAATTTCATAAGTTTCTTCTAAAGGAACACATCTTCAAATAATCAAATTATTTCCTTGTTTATATAAAAATGGGTTGTCTCAAAAATAAGTTTTAGCTTCAGATATAATTTCTTCCTCTGTTGGTATGTCAATCCATAGGGTAATATGTCACTAATAATAAAGTTCACAATGTCTGCATATCATGGTATACACCACTCATTAATAGTGAATAGTTTTTCATCAGGAAAATATTCATTAATTTCATCATCAGAAGAGGGAGATTTTTCATTATCAAACCTTGATAGCTTATCAACAATTTGATTATCAGCACCCTTTCTATATACTATCTCAAAGTTAAAGTCTTGTAAAAGAGAATTTCCATCTTGTAAGTCTTGGTTTAACATCCTTCTTTTTCATTAAATATTTAATAGCAGAATGATCAGTATGATTCACACATTTAATTTCAATCAAATATGATCTGAATTTATCAAAAGCATATACTATCGCTTGTAACACTTCTCAGTTGTGGTATAATTGATTTGAGCTTCACTCAGAGTTCTATTAGCATAGTAGATCACTTTGAAAATTTTATCATGTTGTTGCCTAAAATAACTCCAATAGCATAATCACTAGCATCACACATCAATTCAAAATGTTTTTCCAAATCTGTTGAAAAAATAACTGGTGCAGTGATTAATCTTTACTTTAATAATTCAAAAGCTTTTAGGTAGTCTTCATTAAAAAAATGATATCTTTTTCCAATAACTGGTATAGAGGCTGCAATTTTTGAAAAGTCTTTAATATAATGCCTGTAGAATCCAACATGTCCCAAAAAACACCTAATCTCCCATACATTTGTTGTGCAAGGTAAACTAGCGATCACTTCAATTTTTGTAAGTTATACTTCCATACCCTTTTCTGAAATTTTATGTTCCAAAACAATTCCTCATGCTACCATAAATTGGTATTTTTTACAATTAAGGACTAGATTTGTTTCTTCACAGCATTTCAGAACTTTGGATAAATGTTCCAAACAAATTTCAAATGAAATTCCAAACACTGAAAAATCATTCATAAATACTTCAATTCCTTTTTCAATTAAATCACACAAAATTGCCATCATACACCTTTGAAATGTAGCAGGGGCATTACATAAACCAAAGGGCATTCTTCTAAAAGTAAATGTACCATAAAGACTGGTAAATATTGTTTTCTCTTGATCCTCAAAAGCAATTTGTATTTAGTGATATCCAATATATCCATGCAGAAAACAAAAGTATTTATGCCTAGCTATTCTATCCAACATTTGATCACGAAGGGAAAGTTAAAAGTGACCTTCCTGGTGGCATGATTTAAATTTCTATAATCAATGCATATTCACCATCCTGTAACTTGTCTTGTTGGTATTAATTCATTCTTTTCATTAACAGTTACAGTTACTCCTCCTTTCTTTGGAACACAATGAATAGGACTAACCCATGCACTATCAGAAATAGGGTAGATAATTCCAGCATCCAACCACATTAAAATTTCTTTCTTAACAACTTCTTTCATAATAGAACTTAATCTCCTTTGAGGACCAGCCTTGGGTTTGCAATTTTCTTCCATAAGGATTTTGTTCATACAAATTGAAGGACTAATTCCTTTAATATCAGTTATAGTCCATCCAAAGGCTTTCTTATATTTCTTTAGAATTTTAAGCAAACTCTCTTCTTCTTCTTTAGTTAATTTTGAGGAAGTTATAATAGGAATAGTTGAGGAATCACTTAAAAAAAGAATATTTTAAATGTTCAGGAAGTAACTTCAATTCAAGTTCAGGAGGTTTTTCAATTGAAGGACAAAAAAATTCATCTTCTTCGTCATGTCCAAATCTTTAAAACTTTATTGAATATAATTAAGTCTTCCTTAATAAAATTAACTGAATATTGTGTTTCTTCTTTTTGCTTGTGTTCCAACTATTCACTTTCAAAATTTTCTCAATAATTTATTTTGAAATGGCTTTCACTCAAATATTTTATTACATCCATCCTGAAACAATCATCTTCTTTACCTCTAGCAATATATTTCATTTGTTTTGAAAAATTAAATGTAACAATTTGATCTTTGACACACATAGTTAGTTCCGCTTTTAGTACATCTATCATTTCTCTTCCTGTAGCTCTTCCTATAGCTAGGAAAGGTCTCCCTAAAATAATAAGTATTTCCTTATCTTCTTCCATATCAAGCACAATGAAATCAATAGGAAAGATAAATTGATCCATCTTTACTAAAACATCTTCTATAACTACTTTAGGATATGTGATCAAACAATCTGCTAACTGCAGAGTTACATTAGTAAGGGTTATTTCTCTTAATCTGAGTCTTTTAAATATAGATAATGGCATAAGGTTAATGCTTGCACCCAAATCACATAATGCCTTTCCATAAAATCTGTTTCCGATTGCATATGGATTTGTGAAGCTATCGGGATCTTTAAGCTTTTTAGGAAGCTTCTTCAAAATTATTGCACTGCATTTTTTACTAAGTGCAACAGTCTCGTTATATTCAAACTTCCTTTTTCTATTTAGAATATCCTTCATAAACATCACATAGCTTGGCATTTGTTCTAAGGCTGCAGCAAATGGATTATTAACTGTAACTTTCTTAAAAATCTTCAAGAACTTTGAAAATTGCTTATCCAACTTCAGTTGTCAAAGTCCCTAAGGAAATGGTTGTTGAGGTTTTGCTAAATCAATTTTTGGTTGAGAAATAGGTCTTTCCAAACCTTTCTAAGTATCCTCTTTTAGTTCTTCAATCTCTTCTTTCTCTTCTTCAATCTCTTTTTAAACTCTACCTTCCAACTCTTCTCCACTTCTTAATTGAATAGCTTTTACTGCTTGCTGTTTTTTTTTCTTAGATTTATCTCAGTATTACTTGGAAGCGTTCCTTGGGATCTATTACTTAATGAATTGGTTATTGATCCACTAAAAATTTGATAGCTTTTACTATTCATTTTATATCTATTTTTGATGATATTGCACTTTAAAAGAAGGTATTTTTGATGATTTCCTATAGGTGATGTGATGCGACTTTATATATGCTTTTAAATACAAGAATTTGATACCACTTTTTAGAATATTTAATTCCTGGCAAATGAATTCAAAAACTTGATGTGCGATGTTTACTTTTACTTATGAATTTATATTTAGATTTTATAACAATTATTGTAAAAGTCATAATTTTAAACGCAAGTATACGTATCGTTCAAGTAATACAGGGCTCCAGTGTCCTAGTTATCGATCCAACAGGGATAGTGTTTTTATAAAAAGTAAGAAATGTAAGAAATATTTTGAAAATTTTCAAATTAAAAGAAATATATATATATATATATATATTCAAATTTAATTTAGTAAAAATTTTTACTATAAGCAAGTAAGCAGTAAGCAGTAATAAAGTAAAGTAAGTAGTGATTAAAATTCAATGCAAGTATAAAAACGACTTTCTCCTTTTCAACTAATCCAAGATTTTTAGAGTAATTATCTTTTGTGGGGAATTTAGATTATGGTATTGTGCCAAATATAAGAATTCCTATTCTTTACCCTTTGGTCCAGGTGAAAAGAACATTGACTAATCTATAGATCGGTTCAGGATGTTTTATTAGTAGAATGGGTTAATCTAGGCTCACACTATTAGATGTCCAAGGGTGGCTATGGTCGGCCTACCAGTGACCCGTTCCATTTCTATAAACCAAATTATTAGAATTTAGTCTGTCACTCTAAAAACTAGATAATTTTACGCCCAATAAATATTATCTTCATATTTATTTGCACTTTACCTTGAATAACCCACGCATAGCCTGCGATTACCTAAGGATTCATGTGATATCTACTAGTTAAGAATTTATCACCGGATAGGTCTCAAAATTCTTCAACAGGTTTTAACAATTTAAATGGCCAATTTAAAAAGTAAACTAAGATTAGGTATTAATATCATCACAATGTTTTAAATATTTTAAATTTAATTCTCCTACAAAATTTAATTAATTTATTATCTTTTCATAGTTGAAAGAAGAAAGATAACTAACTATTCAAAATACATTGAAATCACACAACAAAACATATTTATAAAACTTTGAACCAAGGTACAAATACTTATCTGAAATGCTCCTTCAAGTGATCTGCTGACTTCTACTGATTCCAAAGCAATGATGAAAGACTCCAACAAAAATAACACACAATAAATACTCAAAATAAACTCACTAAATAATAATAAAGATAGTGGCTCCCTAAAATAATTGGATGGAATATAGTGCTTTGGGACTAAAGATGCAATAAGGGGTGAAAGAGACTATAGGGTGCTAAAAGGGGCAATTTTCTCTGTAGAATGGGCTCCTATTTATAGAGCTCTGAATTTGACCAGGAGTTGCTTAAGGCACCTCTTCAAAATTTGTCCAAATTTAATTTATCTTCTAAAAGGTAACTGTAGCGCCTAGGCGCCGGACTCCGTGACTAGGTCTTCGCACCTCATCACTTTTGATCACACCTCTTCGCGATTAATTTTTCTAATGATCCTCTGACCCTAATGAACCTAGAAAAACAAATTTTATATTTTAATAATTTTTATTTTAATTATTGTGAATTTTTTTTTAACAGAGGTGATTTTCCTTGAGAATTAGAGTTCTGTCGATAGAGTTACCCTCTGACTTTGGAAAATTAGAGGATACACCCAATGACATGAGGAATTAAACCCCAATGTTTCAATCCATGGTAATTATTAATTATTATGTTATTATTAAAATATTGTAGAGGTAATTTAATTAATTAAAAATCACATAATATTAAATAGTTTTAATTTTGGTTTCACATTTTTTTCCTCTGTTTCTTGAGCAAAAGGATATTTTTATTTTATTTTTATGAATTTTCTACCACAAGTTATGGATTTTTAAAGATTACTGAATTAAATAAATTTATAAAACTTAATTTCTCACTTAAACAACTCAACATCGTGTCAACCTCGTACGAGTCAAAGCCTCACGCATCGTCGTTTGATTCGACACCACCATCTGCTTCAGTGCTGATTAGGCTTCACAATTCTGTCACATTCCTTCTTCCGGCTTGATCTAGACCGTCTGTCTGATACACGCACGATTGGACTGCTCTCCTTTATCATCTTCGACTGGTGTGAAATGAAGACTGCATGTTTTTAAACCCTAAAATCTCGCTCAATACTCAACCAAATCACTCCCTAAAATCTCACTCGATAGTCAACCAAATCTAGCCTAAACAAGAACATCTATAAAGCTAATGCAATATGAAATCAAGCCAATTCACATGGAGACAAAAATAGAGTTCGGTTTGGGTGGGGAGGCCAATACTTGAGTCCAAGAGGTGTAGCCTCAATTGGAAGTGTTCTAGACCTTCGTGAGGACTTCACAAAGCTCCTCTAAGTGCCAATTTGACCTCCTTTTGGGCCTAGGTATGAAGTTGGTCAGCAGGTGGATCAGACTTGATCGAACTCTGGTGCAGAGGGCTCAACAGCGGGGGAATTCTTTGGGGGGAACTTCTTCCTTGGTCCTGGTGAAGCTAATGGGCACTTCAATTTGAGAATTGAGAAGGTTTGGAGAGTTGTCTTTTTTTGGACTTGGGAAATGAGCTTTGAAATTGAGCTCACAGAGAGAGAATTATCGTTGGAAATAGGTGGAGCTGAGGTTAGGGATGCTGGGAGAATGATTTGAAATGATTTTAACAGATTTTTATTACGGATAGTTTTAACATCCCTTTAAGCCATTGAGGGGGACTTAATTTATAGAGGGAGTTGGGTGGTCACTAGGGTAAGCTGAGATGGTTGGGGAGCTACCTAGGTGGAGAGGAGAAGTTCTGTGATGGCCAATGGGATTTAGCCAGTTCAGAGGGGTTTAATTTTGGGTTTAAGCCATTTTAGGCATTCTCGGGTTGGTGTTTTCCAGTGGCCGGGGTGGTCGGTTAGGTTACCTCCGAGTTTAGTGAAGTCAGGGAGGTTGAGTGGTGGCATCAATTTGGGTCTTAGGTGGCTCCATGATGAAAGCCCAAGGGAGAATTGAGGTTTGGGCTAATGTGGATAGCTTGGGATTAAACCCCTGGTCACTTGGCTAAAACAGGTCCTAAAATGGTTAAAGCAATTACTAAGGTCCCTAAGCAAGTTTAGATGAATTCAATTGGTTGGCTTGGGGCTGTGGGAAAGAGGTTTAATTATTTTAAAAGGGGTAAGCTCAAGTGAAGGCAAAAGAGGGAATGGTCACTTCTCCTTGCCACTTTTGGTAAATTTGACTTTAGTATGGCCATGGTAGGCTCCATGAGCCATTTTATGCCATGTATGAGCCCATGAGATTGTTTTATGATAAAGAAATTTTGGATTTTTCATTATTTTCGAAAAGCCATGATGCCTAATTTGGATAAGGCTTGATATGTATGCATGGTATGCTTGATATGATGCCATGCTGAATGATTTAAAGCCATGAAATGGTAAGGGAAGGGATTTATGTCATGTGGGTGGGCTTTTTTAAGTTGATCACATGGGCTTTTGAAAATGCATATGGGTATGAGCCTTTTAACATGCATGAGATGAGTTTAATTTTTGGGATTAATCTTGGAGTGATCAAATTGGAGTAAAATTGGTTGAAATTGGATTTGGACATGTTGAATTTGGTGAAATTTGAAATTGGGGCATTTGGATTGGTCATGAAGTTCAATTTGGGAAATTTAAGGTTTTAGGTCAAAATTAGGGATTTTGTTTCAAATTGAAATTGGGGTTTGGGATTAGTTTAATTACACTTCAAATTGGTTTAATATTGGAATTGGGTGTTCAATTTGAGTTTAGACATGAAATTAGGGAAATTTAGGATCAATTTGATGGGAATTGAAGTTAATTTGGAGATTTTGGGCCTTAAGGGGAAATTTTGGGGATTTCGGTCAAAATGGGTCAATTTGGTTAAATAAAGTGGTTTTAATTGATTTTGACATTATTTGGAGTGTTTTTTTTTTAATTTTGGGAATTTTTGGATTTTGAGAGGTATTTTGGTAATTTGGCTCATTTTGGTAGGTTTGGGTGATTTGGGATCAATTGTGGGCTCAAATTGATTTTGGTGAGGTTTTGGAATGAATTTGGAGGTTTTTGTAAATTTTGGGGAATTTGGTTTGAAATATAGGGTTTAAGGTGGAAATTGGTTTTGTGGTATTTGTTCACAATTCTTAACTATGTCTAACCACTTTGGGACCAAGCCTAGCCAAGTAGTAACCTCTTTATAAATCTTCACATATTGATCCTAGCCTTCTTAATCAAAGAAAATACGCTTGGGATTCGCTAAGTGAGTTTCCTAAAGGGTAGAAAGGAATTGGTTTAGGTTAAAAATGATTAGGGGTGTGTGTGCAAGACCAAGCTCTTGTCACTTAGGGTTGCCCTAAGTCCAACCATTCCAATAAGAACACTTCTTTGAATCTCCACATATTGGATTTCAACCTTCCAAGTGATTTGGAGGTTTCAAGAAAAGTTAGGAAGTGGTTCAAATTTCTAGGGGTGGGCTCCATCTCTAGTCCTCTAAGATAGTCAAAGGGGAAAACCTATGGCTAGATCCTAAGTACTACGAGGAAGAAAAGACCTTACCAAAAATGAGGTCAACAACTTCCTCCTTTTTCTTTAATTCATTCTCCCAAGATGACATTTTTGTTATCTTATTGATGTACCTTAGACGTGTGTTATTTTCTACTTGTTTTATGTTTGTATGTATGTGCACACACTAGAGCTTCTACGCAAGTATACGTATTGTATCAATTAATACAGGACTCTAATAGAGTCCCGTTTATCGATTCCACAAGGAAGAGAGGTAAGAGGTCCTTATTCAAATTCTAGTTTACTGCTATCAGGCATTAGATTGGAAAGTCGATTAAAATGGTGTTCTATCTAGCAACTACTCCTAAATGCAGATGATTATTTGTAAGGATAATAACTATTCTTAAAAGCAAATTTTACTTCTAAAGATAACCCTTTCTGGACAAATTGGTTTGGAGAATTTTGAGATAATAAAATCTATTATTCTTATGTATTGAATGGGATAATGTATAGGAATGAGATGCATTAAATATTGTATGTGCCAAATAGGAGCAATTGTATTATTTACCCTCTTTCGAGTGCATAAAGAACATTGGCTAATCCTAGGTTTAGTCCCTAAATTTGTGGTTAGGCTGGGAGGATACTGGCTCTCACTCCTCCTACTTCCCTTCGCCTGAAGGCTAACTCTCGCTTTAATTTCCAAACACTATGCGGAATTGGGGTTTTAGTCTATCACACTAAAATCTCAAATTCTACGCCCATCAAAGTATATTTCTCTATTTATTTGCACTCAACCCCCCTGAACTTCACCATCCATGAAGTTTGAATGTGGTTCCACCTTGTTGAGAATTACACCGCCCTCTCAGATCTTAATGCAATTACAATGAATTTTAACACTACAACGAGCTCTTTTTGTAATGTAAATGAAGTACAAGTAAAAACCATCACATTTATAATTAAAAATTCTTCTAGCATGCATCTCAATATCCTAAACATGAATCCTACTCATTACAAAATAAAAGTAGAATGAAAACAATTGATTAATCTTCTTATGCCATTATTTCTAAACAAGAAGAAAGAGTAAGAGAAAGACATCACAAAGCACGAAGAAAACACAACGGAAAACCTCATTTCAAAGCAAATCTACAAAATAAGTGTTTACAAAATCATATAATAATGAAGAACACAATACTTAGCTTTTTCTCCTTGAAAGAAATATGAAGATCTATCCCACAAAGTCACCCGCTGATCCATGTAATGCTAGTAGAAACCCTTATAGATTCTCTCAAAATCCCCTCTCCAATCTCTCGAATAAACTAGAAATCTACCTTTCTACTCCTATTCTAATATCTCTAAAAATTCTCCACGTTTTTCTTAATATTCTTATCACTTTTTCTAACATAAAATCATTCTAATATAGTATATGAACGAATTTCCCAAGAGGTGCCTAAAGAAACCTTCCAAAAAGTGTCCTATTCAAAAGTGCCATATTCACATTCTTCTCTGGATTCAAACGCTGGCAGTGCTGGTTCTGCATAGCTCTACCGTTTTGCTCCGTTTGGCTCTGTTTTAACTCCGTTTGACCCCGTTTCAGTTGCATTGTGTTCCTAACAGATAACTATACAAAATAAGCATAAAATCAACCTTCCATTAAATTACAATTTCATTCAAAAATATGCAAGTAGTTTTAAAGAGATTAAGTATAGAAAGACTTATCAAAATGTGTTAGGCCAGAATTTGCTTTCTTTCTCGTTTTTGCTCCAAATTGCACTGTTTTTGCTTCTTTTTCTCTGATAGTCCATTTCTTGTACATAAAACCAAAAAAATAAAAAATACCTTACTTTAAAGTACAATATCATTAAAATTAAGTATAATATGTATATGTAAAATCAAGCATTTTTCAGCCTTATCAACTCCCCAAACTATTACTTGTCCTCAAGTAACACTATAACTTTAAAAACCAAATATGTTGAATTGTGGTTGTGGGTTTAAATAGAGTTTTCTATAATTTTATCTCATAAATATTATAGTGTAATATAGGAGAAATTCTAGCAAATCAACCTAGGACTAGAGTGTAAGAATATCTCATATTCAACTTAGGAATCCTGATTTTCTGTTTACATCAAAAGTTATTCGAAGTTGTCCAACTAAAGATTCAAAGATAGTATAAAAATATAATTTAAGCACCTTATCTATACCAATTTAACCAATATTATATGAAATAAAAATAAGCTTAGGATTGTTTTTAAGTCTTTTCATTTAAAAAGATATATGTGAAACCAATTTTTGATTAGGCTTATCCTCAAGCTTCTTCTCACATATTTTTCTTTTCACTTTTCTTTTTCTTTTCCTTTTTTTCTCTTTTTTTTCTTTTTCTTTTCCTTCTTTCAGAATCATTTTCAATTCCTTTTTTTCTCTTTTTTATGTGAGGATTACTATAACTGGATATGCCTTTAATAGTTTTGAATTTCACTATCTCCTTTCTAAAGTCCAAAACTCAAAATTTTCCCTCACTTTTTAAAAGTGTAAGTATTAGTTTGAAAAAGGTTTCAATAAAGGCTCAATTCTCATTAATTATAAATCTAAGAATCTTAGCTTTTCAAATATTCAACTTCTTTCTACCATAAATAGTAAAATCATTTTTTCTAATGTTTCCTACAAAATATCTTAACTCTAGAACAGTTTCATCACATAGGATTTCAACTATGTTATTCTTCTAAAATTACTAAAATCAAAATTATAGTAACCTAAAGAAAACACCACATGCCACAAGTCATTTTAAAAGTGATATCAAATTAATTATAGGCCACTGAGGACAAATAAAGTTTAGTTTTAAAAATTTTTCATCCCTCAAACTTGAATTTTTAAATATTTTGCAATTAATTGCATAAAAAAGTAGCAGAAAGAAAAGTAAATGTTGATTCTACTTACTACTGCAACATCCTATCAAATTTATATACATGCATAATCAAGATAGAATAACTGTAATAAAACATGCTTGCAATAATATTACACTAAAAGGAAGTATACTCACTTTAAAATATATTTTTCTTCCTACCTACAAACTTAATTTTTAACATATATAGCATTTAGTACAGATAATATAAGCAGGAAGAAAAATAATTCAAAAATTCTATCTACCACAAATGTCTATAAAAAACATCCATAAGTATTAATCATGACAGAACAATATGCAGCAGAAAGTAAATCTAAACTAAGCATGCCAGAATGAAATTGACTAAATAAAAGTTTAACTAGCATAACAGGTATCAGCATGGGAATATAAAAATGTTCTTCAAGTTTTATATAAAGTTGTAACACACAAACAAACACATATGATAAATGAGGTCAATTCTTCCATTAACTCATCACATATCACTAATTTACCTCCAAGTTGTAACATAATCACTACACTAATAAATTAGGTACATTTTAAATGATTTTAAAGATTATAATCCCATAGAAAAGATTATCCCTAATGTGTTGGCTCCTAGGCACCAATCTCAGTATCATCTATTCCCTTTAACAATTATAAATCGTAGTTTAAGATCATCCACATTTTTTTCATCAAATAGGTTCATGACTCCTATCAAATGAAAACAAAGTCAGAGAAAAGAAGTAACAAAATTAGATGGATCTATCATTGTTCAAATTCATGACGTCTCTTGTAAAATTCAAGTTCGGGTAAGACCCGAGTCATAATGGACTTATCAATCCAACTACTACAAGAGAACATACAAGTCTAACCATAATAAGAAGTTAAGGAATCACCTTCCTCATTGACCCGACATGCAATAATGTAGTAATATTCACTTCCAAAAGATAGCCAAAAACTCAACTCAATTTATAAATAGAGTCTAGTGTATAAAATTAATATGATGTAAATTTAGAAAATATTTTTACACACTAGGGGTACTACGCAAGTATACGTATCGTTTCAAGTAATATAGGGCTTTAAAACAAAGATCCCAGTATCGATTCCACAGGGAAGAATCATAGTGATAAATTTTCTAAATAAAAATTTTTTTTATCTTTTTAATTTAATTATAAATTACTATTAATTTACTAGATGCAAATAAAGAAAACAATAATAAGAAAATGATTTATGAAAACTATATGAAATAAACAACTTTCTTTCCTTCAATTAACCTAAGATTTTTAAGATAATTTAATATTCGTTGGAGAATTTGATTGATGTTATTGTGCCAAATAGAAGCATTCTTATTCTTTAAGCTTTGATCCAGGCGCAAAGAACATTGGCTAATTTACAGATCAGGTCCTGATGTATTGTTAGTAGAATGGGTTAATCTTGGCTCACACTTCTAGATGTCGAAGGGTGGCTATGGTCGGCCCTACTAATGACCCTTTCCTAATCTATAAATCAAATTATAAGAATTTGATACGTCACTCTAAAAACTTATCAATTCTACGCCCTTTAAATCTTATCTTCCTATTTATTTACACTTCACCTTGAATAGCCCGCACATGACCTTCGACTACCCAAGGATTCATGTGACATTTATAAGTTAAGATTTCTTCTCCTTCAAGGTCTCAAAACTCTTCAACAGGTTTTAATAATTTAAATGACCAATTTAAAAAGTAAAGTAAGATCAGGTATTAATGTCATCACAATTTTTTGAAAATATTTTGAATTTCAATTCTCCATCGAATCTTTTTATTATCTTATCTATCTTTTCATAATTGAAGGAATAAAGTAAACTAACTACTCAGAACACATTGAAAATAAATAGCAAAACATAACAAATAAACTTTGAATCAAATATAAAAGTACTTATCTCAAATATTTCTTCTATAGATCTTCTGATTCCTACTGACTCCACAGTGTAATGAACTCCAGATGCAACAACTTGAAAATAAACTCACTAAACTAAACAAAAGTGGCCCTAAATTTCTCTCTCTATTTCTCTCTCTAAGGATGAGAGATCCTAAAGTGGATAAGAGAAAGGGTTACGATGGGAGGGGCACGTTTTCGAAGAAATGGACCCCTATTTATAGGCTTCGAGGGTTGCCTCGAGGCACCTCTTCAAAACATGTCCACATTCAATGAATCTTCTAGAAGGTCGGTCTGGCGCCTAGGCGCCGGACACCACGTACAGTTCTTCGCACCTCTTCACTTTGGCTCGCACCTCTTCGTGTTTAAAACCGTTTTGGAGCGTCCAAATGCAATGTATCACATGTCCTATTATCAAGGAACAACTGCCAGTCTTCTAAAATGTCCAATAACCGCTCACTCCGTCAAAATAACTGATCAAACGTTGTCAAAAACTTGACAGTTTTTGTATCGAGTCTGGTGCTTAGGAGCCAGCTTCTGGCGTCTAGGCGCTAGGCCATATTTTTTTATACTTTTTGTATTTTGCTCTATTTTTGCTCTTTTTTGCTCCTTTTTCCTTTTTAGACCTTTTTACATCACCTACATCCAAAAACACAAAAAATACCTTTCATTAAAGCATAATATCCTGAGAAATTAATAAGAATTAAGACATAAAGAAATATGTAATTTTTTATAGAATACATAACCTTTGGAATAAAAGATAAATATTTAGGATTCCTTATAATTTTTTATTTTATAAAGTCTTTAGTAAATTATTAACCCAATTTCACTAACTAGGTTTAATTTTAAGAATTTAAAGAATATTTAACTACCAAATCATAAGATTTCAAACTTTTCATCCATTTTGAAAATAATAGAAGTCTATTATATTAAGCTTTCATAGATTATTTACAAGAAAAAGCTCTTCTTGAAAAATCTTTTCTAAATAAATATTTATGTATAAAAATTAAGTAAAGTATGTAACTTGTTTTCTTCCTATAAGATAATTCAAGTGAAGCCAATTTTTGATTAGGCATTTCCTCAAGCTTCTCCTCTCTTCTCTTTTTTTTTCTTTTTTTTCTTCTCTTTCTCTTTATATATACATATATATATATATATATATATATATATATATATATATATATATATATAAAGAGGATTACTATATCCGGATAGCTTATTAATGGTTTTGAACTTCACTATCCTTAACTTATATTTTCTAAACTTATACATTTCCACTTAATTATTATAACATAAATAAGAATTCAAAAAGATTTCCAAGCTTTTCTTTTTCAAGTGATAATTTTTTATTACTTAATATTTCTAAAATTCTATTATTTATATCATGAATAGAAAAAATTCTTTATCTTATTCTTCTTTAAGTTAAATAATTCTATTCTTAAAATCAATCAAAGTTAGTAAAATTTTGGTTAATTTTCACTAAATTGTTTATAATTTCAAAAATAAAAGTGATCTCAAATAAATTCTTCATTCCTTAAGTTATGTTAAAAAGTCTTTTTATTTTTATGAAAATATTAACTCTTTAAGGACAAATAAAATTTAATTTTGAATGGATTTTCCTTTCCCCCAAACTTAAGTTTTGGTATACTATGATAATTTGAATGTATGAGAGAAAGAAAATCATAAGAATTTTTAATAAGTATGTAAAAACAGTCTTAAAAAAATTAACTTCTATCATGCTTTTATGAATAATTAAGATAAATTTAAGCATGTATAAAAAGTAAGCAGACTAATTTTATGATGATACTAAATTTTAAACAGAATTAAAATAGAACAAAATTATTAATTACTAAACAGTAAACTAAAACAACATATAAATTAATTCTAACTTCAGTCTCAACACAATATACTAAGAATATTTTAACAACAGAATCCTAACACTAATCACTCAACATACATCAAACACAAAACTAAACAAACAAAACAAAGAAAATAAACTAACAGAGCAGCTCAACATAAAGATCTATAACTACTAGTCACTAGCTGTAGCCTCATCATCATCATCATCACCAAAGGAAAATTCTACGTCCTTAGGATCAACAAATGGTGTGAATCTAGGAAAAGTAGGAAAACTAAAATCATGTTCACCCTTCAGAAATCGACTAGGGCTTCATCATACTCGGCATCATAACTACTCTTGCTGCGGGTATAATCGGATAAATGATCTAGTTTTCTATCAATAGTATCGATCCTGCAGTGAGTTTGAAATAACTCCTGCTCGTTACTCTAAAGCGATCATGCATTGATTTCCGGAAATGCGATGGTGGCTCGGCGAAGTAGAGGGTCTAGAAGTAGAAGGTCTATTTGAAGTATGTGCGAAAGTAGAAGGAGCGGTTGATCTCTTCCCTCGAAGAAGATCATAAATACTAACACTCTCTCGCCGATTGGCTTGGTAGACTTTAACTTCTCCTCGAAATATCGGCGGTGACTCCATTACAACACATAGTGAATAGATCAGAGATGGAAATCCCAATCCAACAGAAGTGCTGGACCTTGCAGTAGAATCCACAGAATCATAAATAATGCTCCCGACATAAATATGCTTCCTCTCCTGAATGCAGTAGTTTAAGATCGCTCGATCTCTAGTCATCTTCTTCCCCTTTTTTCATTCCTGATCTTCTAAGATCCAGTACCGTCAGTCAGATAAGCAGTAATCATATCCAAATCTTCCTCAGATGGTGATAATCCCGAATAATAGCACTCAATAGTCAGTGGCAGGCCATAAAATATGTTGATTCTTTCTGGACTAAATCCTACTCCGATTCCTCTAACAAAGACTTCATAATCCTCGACATCCAGAAAATTTGCATAAAATTCTCGAACAATCGGGATAACAGCAACAACAGTAAAATAACGAAATCGTTGCCAATTGAGTGCAACAATAGTGTTTTTGATCATTTCTCCAGGATGATAGAAACTTCATTTAGAAATGAACTTTCTGGACGTCGCAAATTCATGGAAGCGAAAATGCGCAGTCGCAATAGAAAATTTGCTGCTATCAAAGTTATCTCGTGCCTTCCCGCGTTTAGATTTTGGATCCATCTAAATGTGAAAGAAAACAAGAATAAATTTAGGAATCAAAGATTTAAACTCTTTTTAAGTTTATAAAACTTAAAATAAGTTTAGAAATCCAAAGAAATCAATAAAAATCAAAATTTTTTTCAAAAATTTCGGTTCTTAGCAAACCTAGGGAAATCTATGGTGAAAATCTAAAATAAATGGTTTAAAGTGTAGATCTGACCTTGAGACGAAGAAATCGAGTGGTTTCGCGCTCAAATCCTTGATGTTTTGACCTCAAAATGGATCTAGAGGATTTATTTTTGTGAAAATGGGGAAGAAGATGAAGCTTAGGCATAAAAAATGGCTTTTGGGGGTTATTTAAGTAAATTCTCGGGTATAGGCCGAACTGGCGCTTAGGCGACAAATTCTGGCGCCTAGGCGCCAGACTCGCCTTTCACAAATAATTATTTTTGAAATTTAATTTTCCACCAAAATTCATAAATTCAACTTTCAATTACTCATATCAGAGTAGGGCTTCAGTTTCTAACTTCCACAACATTTTTCAAAAATTTATAAAAATTAATATTAAATCCACCAATCAAACATAAGGTTTCGATCAAAATCACTATATTCCATTTATAACCTTCAATATTGACTCAATACATTCCAGATAAGTATTATATTTGATTCAAGTTCCTAATACACACTCAAACATAACAATTTCTAAGCAAAAACAACACACATTGAACATGAAAGCAAACACACAAACAAACACAATCGATTCTCTAAATTGATACAACAACTCAACAAACCATAATAACTATCTCAATACCAGAATATTCTAATCTTCACAAGGGAAATTGTGTATTCCACTTGGAAAGAACATTAATGCTCTCGGGAAATCCGTAGGTGTCTTTTCATCAATCCACTTGTTCTTTGCATACATTTCAACTTGAGCATCTTGATAAGCCGCAAAATGATCAAATTGAAGCTTCATTTGCCATTCTAGATGTTCAACTTGATGAAACATCTCATGAAGGCGATCTCCAATGCTTTTAAACTCTGCTTCAAACTTATCTAAACGACTAGAAATTTTCTCTAAACTTACAGTGATGAAACCATTGAAGTAGGGTTGAGGATCTTTTGAAACATTGTTCCTAGCTTCTTCTCCATGATTTCTTCCTTCCATTTCTTCAAAAATTTCTCAAATCTCTCAAGAATGAAGTGCAAGGGACGTAATTTTGATTGCTTGATTGTTAGGAAAGATGATAGGTTGATTTAAAGGGGAAAATAGTGTGAAAAACTGAAAAAATGTTGGTTTTTGCACGACCCAGTAACCGTGGCGCTTAGGCGCCGAATCTGGGGCCTAGGCGCCGAATCTGGCGCCTAGGCGCTTGACCTATTGATACATAGTTGATTCTGGCACTTAGGCACCGAATTCTGGAGCCTAGGTGCTGGAACTATGTTCAACTCTGTTTCGCCTAATCGTCAAATTTCAAAATTTCGTTCTCCAAGATAGGTAAATTATACTGGTAAGAGTAATTTAGACTCAATAACTCTCATTGTAAACTATCATAATGAAGGTTAACTTGATCTCCTTTTTACTCATATTCAAAATAGAGTGATCCTATTTTTAAATCTTACATACTTCAAAATAATTTTTAGCCTAAGTCATTCAAGACTTATAAGCATCAAATTTTTCTAAAGTAATATAAAATTAATCAAGATCGACACATAACCTTACATCAAAACACAAAAACACTCAAAACACAAGATAATTATGGGTTGCCTCCCACAAAGCGCTTGGTTTATCGTCGTCAGCCTGACTTAAGTAAATCTTTAATCAGGTTGACTCAATTCATAAGCCTCTTTATAAATCTTTTTAATATCTCCCAAATAAGGCTTCAATCTTACTCCATTTACTTTAAAAATTTTTCCTATTTTAGTATCTTTAACATCCACAGCTCCATAATGGTATACTTTCTCAACTAGATAGGGTCCAATCCATTTAGATCTCAATTTTCCAGGAAAAAGTCTTAAACGAGAATTAAACAGTAATACTTTTTGTCCAGGCTCAAAATTTTTTCCTGAAATTTTCTTATCATGCAACATCTTCATTTTATCTTTATAAATTCTCGCATTTTCATAGGATTCATTTCTAATTTCTTCCATCTCATTTAGTTGCAATAATTGTTTTTCTCCTTCTTTATTCAAATTAAAATTAAACTCCTTTATTGCCCAATAAGCTTTATGTTCAAGTTCTACAGGTAAGTGACTATGTTTACCATAAATTAACCGGTAAGGTGACATTCCAATTGGTGTCTTATAAGCCCATAATGCAGAATCAAGTCTATCAACCCAATCAGTTCTTTTAGGATTAACAGTTTTCTCTAAAATTCTTTTAATTTCTCTGTTTGATACTTCAGCCATTCCACTAGTTTGTGGGTGATAAGCGAGTTGCAATTCTATGTTTGATTCCAAAATTTTGTAGTAATGATTGAATTCTTATATTCCTGAAATGACTTCAACCATTAGTGATAATTACCTTAGGCATTCCAAATCTTGAAAATATCATTTTCTTTAGAAATTTAGAAACACTTTTGGAATCACAGTTTGGTAAAGCAATAGCTTCAATCCACTTTGAAACATAATCAACTGCTAATAAAATATAAATTTTTCCAGATGATGGAACAAATGGTCCCATAAAGTCTAAACCCCATATATAAAAAATTTCAACTTCCAATATATAGTTTAAAGGCATTTCATCTTTCCTAGATATATTTCCCATCCTTTGACATTGATCACATGTTTTCACATATTGTCTCATATCTTTAAATAAGGTAGGCCAATAAAATCCAGAATTTAAAATTTTAAATGCAGTTTTATCTATGCCAAAGTGCCTTCCAAAATCAGAATCATGACATTTTTGAATAATAGCAAAAGTTTCCTCATAAGGTACACATCTTCGAATCATAGAATCTTTACCAATTTTTAATAAATGAGGTTCTTCCCAAATATAAGATTTAACATCATATTTAAATTTCTTAATAAATTTGTTATCCAAATCATAAGGCAAAATATTGCTAACTAAATAATTAACAATATCAGCATACCAAGGTGTTTTGCATCTTTGAATAACATATAAAGATTCATCAGAGAATTTCTCATTTATATTTTCTTCCAAAATAATATCATTTTTAATTCTAGACAAATGATCGGCAATTTGGTTTTCGGTTCCTTTTCTATCTACTATTTGAAAATCAAATTCTTGTAGAAGTAAAACCCATCTTATAAGTCTAGGTTTAGAATCCTTCTTAGATAATAGATATTTAATAGCGGAATGATCGGTATGAACTATGCATTTAGTACCAAGAAGATAAGGTCTAAATTTATCAAAGGCATATACTATAGCTAGAAGCTCTTTCTCGATGGTAGTGTAATTTCTTTGTGTTTCGGTGAGAGTTTTACTAGCATAATATACAACTTTGAAAACTTTCTCATATTTTTGTCCTAATACAGCTCCAATTGCAAAATCACGTGCATCACACATTAATTCTAAAGATTTATTCCAGTCAGGTGCAATAATGATAGGTGCAGTTATTAATTTTTATTTTAGAATATTAAAAGCATTAATACATTCTTTATTAAATTCAAATTTTTCATCTTTTTCTAATAAATGAAAAAGAGGTTTAGCAATTTTAGAAAAATCCTTTATGTAAATTCTATAAAATCCAACTTGACCTAGAAAACTTCTTACATCAGTAACAGTAGTAGGTGGTTGCAATTCAACAATAATTTTCACTTTTGCTTGATCTACTTCCATCCCTTTTTGTGATATTTTGTGACTAAGTACAATGCCTTCTGTGACCATGAATTGACATTTTTCCCATTTAAGAACTAAATTTGTTTCTTTACATCTTTTCAGAACTTTGGCTATGTTTTCCAAACAAGATTCAAAAGAAGTTCCAAAGGCGAAAAATCACCCATGAATATTTCAATTCCTTTGTCGATCAAATCACAAAATATTAACATCATACATCTTTGAAAAGTTGCAGGTGCATTACATAAACCAAAAGGCATTCTTCTAAAAGCAAATGTTCCATAAGGACTTGTAAATGTTGTATTTTCTTGGTCCTCAGGAGCAATAAGTAATTGATGATAACCAGAATATCCATCCAGAAAACAGAAATATGAGTGTCCAGCTAATTTATCGAGCATTTGATTCAAGAAAGGTAAATGAAAATGATCCTTTCTATTGGCTTTATTTAATTTCCTATAGTCAATACAAATTCGCCATCTAGTAACTTGTCTTGTAGGAATAAGTTCATTTTTATCATTAACAATGACAGTTACACATCCTTTCTTCGGAACACAATGAATAGGACTTACCCATTGACTATACGAAATAAGATAAATAATACCAGCATCTAACCATTTAATAATTTCTTTTTTAACAACCTCTTTCATGATAGGATTTAATCTTCTTTGCGATTCTATAGTAGGTTTAAAATTTTCTTCCATTAAGATTCTATGCATGCAAATGGAAGGGCTTATTCCTCTTATATTAGCAATAGTCCAACCAAAAGCTTTCTTATAATTCTTTAACACACCTAGTAGTTTTTCTTCTTGATCTTTACTCAGTTCAGAAGAAATAATAACAGGTAAGGTTAACCAATTTCCAAGAAATGCATATTTTAAATGGGAAGGTAACATTTTTAATTCCAGTTCATGGGCTTTTTTAATTGAGGGTAAAATTATATCATTTTGAGTTATGTCTAAAGTTTCCCAATTATCTTTAATAAAATGAGTCTCTTCTTGTTCTACTACTTCATCTTCATCAATTATAAATTCAATTTTTTCTTCAGAAATGACTTTACATTTTTCTTGATAATGTTTTTCAATTAAATAATCAATCATATCCATTCGATAACATTTCTCTTTATCATTGTACTTCATTGATTTAAGAACATTGAATTTAATTTCTTGATCATTAACTCTCATGGTTAGTTCTCCTTTTTGCACATCAATCATAGCTCGTCCGGTAGCTAGAAAAGGTCTCCCTAAAATAATATGTATCTCTTTATCTTCTTCCATATCAAGTACTTGTGAAATCTACGGGAAGATAAATTTATCCACTTTAACAAGGACATCCTCTATAACTCCTTTAGGATAAGTGATAGATCTATCGACTAACTTGAAGGGTTAAAGTGGTGGGAGTAATATCTCCTAAATCCAATCTTCGAAAGATAGACAATGGCATGAGATTAATACTTGCTCCTAAATCACATAAAGCTTTTCCACAAAATTTTTCTCCAATAGCATAGGGTATAGTGAAACTTCCAGGATCCTTAAGCTTTTCAGGTAATTTCTTTTGAATTATTGCACTTCATTCTTCACTTAATGCAACAGTTTCAAAAGCTTCAAATTTTAGTTTTTGCTTAAAATATCCTTCATAAATTTTGCGTAAGTTGGCATTTGTTCCAAAGCTTCAGCAAAAGGTATGTTAATAGTAAGTTTCTTAAAAATTTCAAAGAACTTAGAAAATTGATGATCTAATTTCTGCTGTTTAAGTCTTTAAGGAAAAGGTGGTGGTGGTTTTTCAACTTCCACATTAATAGGTATAACAGTCTGATCTTGACTAGGAGAGAGAGTTTCTTTAGGTTTTTCGATCTCTTCGACCTCGATCTCTTTTTTAATTTCATTCTGCAATCTTTCTTTTAATTCCCTTCCACTTCTAAGTTGCACAGCTTTAACTTGTTCATGTTCTTTTCCAGTTTTCTTTGGATTAATTTCAACATTACTAGGAAGTGTTCCTACAGGTCTGCTATTAATTAAAGTAGAAATTTGGCCCATTTGATTTTCAATATTACGAATATCAGTATTTTGATTTTGTAATTGATTATTCATTTGCATAATTAATTATTCTATTGATAACTTTTTTCTATTGATTATTAAATCCAGGAGGTTTATAATTTGAATTAACTTGATTAATCCAATTTCCAGTGGGATGAGATTGATTATTACCCCATTGTTGTTGTGAATTATTCCAGTTAAAATTTGGATGATTTTTCCACCCAGGATTATAATAATTTGAATAAGGATTATTTTTATTTGCAATAGCTTGTAAAGTTTCAATAGTTTGAGAATCTTCAATATTAGCAGAGTTATTATGCGAAATATTAATTGCAAAATTATCTAATTTCTTAGACATTGCCGCAACTTGTGAAGCTAAGATAGAAAAGGCTTCATTATCGTGAATACTGACCATATTTTTAGGATTAATCCTTTCGGAAGACCATTGAAAATTGTTATTAGCCATTTCTTCAATTAAAGTGTTAGCTTCTTCAAATAATTTAGACATTAAAGAACCTCCAATAGCAGCATCAATAATTGATTTTAAAGATCCAATTTATCCATTATAAAATGTTTGAATAATCAACCAATCAGGTAAAACATGATGAGGACATTTTCTTAATAGTTACTTAAAATTTTTCCAAGTTTCATAAATTGACTCCCCGTCAAATTGACTAAACGAAGTAATATCATTTCTTAATTTAGCAGTTTTAGAAGGAGGAAAATATTTAGCAAGGAATTTTTGGGCCATTTTAGCCCATGTTTTAATAGAACCATTCGCTAATGAGTTTAACCACATCTTTGCTTTATCTCTTAAAGAAAAAGGAAAGAGTCTAAGTCTAATAGCATCATCAGAAACATTGTTATATTTAAAGGTAGCACAAAGTTCTAAAAAATTAACAAGATGTAAATTTGGATCCTCGTTTGGTGATCCACCAAATTGATTATTTTGCACCATTTGAATAATAGACGGTTTAAGTTCAAAAGAATTAGCATCTACAGTAGGTATTTGAATACTACTATGAAGTTCATCAACTATAGGGTTAGCATAATCCCTTAATGGTTTATAAACATTTTGATCATTAAGTTCAATTAGATTTTGTAAAGTAGTCATTTCTTGAAATTTTTGAATTTGTTTTCCCTTTTTAATTTTTCTAATTGTTTTTTCTAATTCAGAATCTAAAGGTATTAATCCTTCAGAACCAAACCGTCGCATAAAACAAGGAAAAAAATATATATCTTTTTTTATAATAATTTATATATTTATTTTTTTATTTTTTAATAAAAAAAAATTTATAAGAAAATTTATACTATTCTATTTCTTTCTTCCCCGGCACCGGTGCCAAAAACTTTGACCCGACCTGCAATAATGCAATAATATTCGCTTCCAAAAGATAGCCAAAAACTTGACTCAATTTATAAATAGCGGCTAGCGTATAAAATTAATATGATGTAAATTTAGAAAATATTTTTACACACTAAGGGTACTACGTAAGTATACGTATCGTTTCAAGTAATATAGGGCTTTGAAACAAAGACCCCGATATCGATCCCACAAGGAAGAATTATAGTGATAAATTTTCTAAATAAAAAAATTAATTTTTTTTATCTTTTTAATTTAATTATAAATTACTATTAATTTACTAGATGCAAATAAAGAAAACAATAATAAGAAAATGATTTATGAAAACTATATAAAATAAGCAACTTTCTTTCCTTCAATTAACCTAAGATTTTTAAGATAATTTAATATTCGTTGGAGAATTTGATCGATGTTATTGTGCCAAATAGAAGCATTCCTATTCTTTAAGCTTTGATCCATGCGCAAAGAACATTGGCTAATTTACAGATCAGGTCCGGATGTATTGTTAATAGAATGGGTTAATCTAGGCTCACACTTTTAGATGTCCAAGGGTGGCTATGGTCGGCCCTACTAGTGACCCTTTCCTAATCTATAAATCAAATTATAAGAATTTAGTCTGTCACTCTAAAAACTTATCAATTCTACGCCCTTTAAATCTTATCTTCTTATTTATTTGCACTTCACCTTGAATAGCCCGCGCATGGCCTTCGACTACCCAAGGATTCATGTGACATTTACAAGTTAAGATTTCTTCTCCTTCAAGGTCTCAAAACTCTTCAACAGGTTTTAACAATTTAAATGGCCAATCTAAAAGGTAAAGTAAGATTAGGTATTAATGTCATCACCATATTTTGAAAATATTTTGAATTTCAATTCTCCATCGAATCTTTATATTATCTTATCTATCTCTTCATAATTGAAGGAAGAAAGTAAACTAACTACTCAGAACACATTGAAAATAAATAGCAAAACATGACAAATAAACTTTTGAATCAAATATAAAAATACTTATCTAGAATATTTCTTCTACAGATCTTTTGATTCCTACTAACTCCACGGTATAATGAACTCCAGATGCAACAACTTGAAAATAAACTCACTAAACTAAACAAAAGTGGCCCTAAATTTCTCTCTCTATTTCTCTCTCTAAGGATGAGAGATCCTAAAGTGGATAAGAGAAAGGGTTACAATGGGAGGGGCACGTTTTCAGAAGAAATGGACCTCTATTTATAGGCTTCAAGGGTTGCCTTGAGGCACCTCTTCAAAACATGTCCACATTCAATGAATCTTCTAGAAGGTCGGTCTGGCGCCTAGGCGCCGGACACCGCGTCCAGTTCTTCGCACCTCTTCACTTTAGCTCGCACCTCTTCACGTTTAAAACCATTTTGGAGCGTCCAAATGCAATGTATCACATGTCCTATTATCAAGGAACAACTGCCAGTCTTCTAAAATGTCCAATAACTGCTCACTTCGTCAAAATAATTGATCGAACGTTATCAAAAACTTGACAGTTTTTGTATCGAGTATGGTGCTTAGGCGCCAGGCCATAGTTTTTTATACTTTTTGTATTTTGCTCCATTTTTGCTCCTTTTTGCTCCTTTTTCCTTTTTAGACCTTTTTACATCACCTACATCCAAAAACACAAAAAATACCTTTCATTAAAGCATAATATCCTTAGAAATTAATAAGAATTAAGACATAAAGAAATAGGTATTTTTTTATAGATCACTCATGACACATAAAGATCAAATAAAACCATTAACAATACAAGCAATACTAATCATTAATCAAGCTAATCAATCCTTGATGGGACATTTTTTTATATGTAAGAAATTATGATCTCAGATTTATATATTTATAATGATTTTTTAAAGTCACAATTTCAAATGCAAGTATGCGTATCGTATCAAGTAATACAGGGCTCTAATGGAGTCCCGTTTATCGATCCCATAGGGAAGTGAGGTAAGTGGTCCTTAGTCAAATTCTAGTCTACTACTAAAAGCCTTAGTTTGGAAGGGTGATATAAGTAGTTTTTCTAACAACTACTCCTAAATGCAGATGATTATATGTAAGAATAATAACTACTCCATAATGCAAATATTGCTTCTAAAGATAACTCTTTTTGGATAAATTGGTTTGGTTAATTTTGAGATAATAAATCTACTATTCTAATTTAATGAATTGGATAATGTATAGGAATGAGATGCATTAAATATTGTATGTGCCAAATAGGAGCGATCATATTCTTTACCCTCTTTCGAGTACCCTATCTTCAAAGTGTTATAAAGAACATTGGCAATTCCTAAGCTTAGTCTCTAAATCCAAGGTTAGGCTGGAAGGATATTGGCTGCCACTTTAGAGCTCCCACTTCCCTTCACCTAATGGCTAACCTTAGCTTTAGTTACTAAACTTTAAAACCAAATTGGGGATCTCAACCTGTCACCCTGAAACCTCCAATTTAATGCCCATGAAACCATATTTCTCTATTTATTTGCACTCAATCCCCATGAACTACGTAAATCATTCATGGACATTGAATGTGGTTCCACTTTGTTGATAATTACACCGCTCTTTTGGGACAATGCAATTACCACAAATTTTAACAATATAACAATGTAAATGAAGTGCAAGTAAAAACCATCACATTTATAATTAAAACAACTTTTAGCAAGCATCCCAATATCCTAAACACGAATCCTACTCATTGCAAAAGCAAAGTAGAGTGAAAATAATGACATAAACTTCTTATGCCACTATTTCCAAACAAGAAGGAAGAGTAAGTGAAAGATATCACAAAGCACGAAGAAAACACAATGGAAAACTTCATTTTAAAGCAAATCCATAAAATAAGTGTTTAAAAAAATATAAGATAATCAAGAACACAATATCTAGCTTTTTTCCCTTGAAAGAAAGATGAAAATCTCTCCCACAAAGTCTCCCGCCGATCCATGCAATGCTAGAACATTCCCTTACTAATTTTCTCAAATCCCCTCTCTAATCTCTCCAAAAGGGTAGAAATCTACATTTCTACTCCTATTCTAAGATCTCTAATCATTCTCCAAGTTTTTCCTAACCTTCTCCCCTCATTTTTTTAGCTTCAAATTCAGTTTAAAATAGTGTAGGGACGAATTTCCCAAGAGGTGCATGAAGAAACTTTCCAAAAAGTGTCTAGATTCGATTTATATGGTCAAAAACTGTCCAATATCGCATCCCAACCGTCCGGAGTGCCTCTGACGGTGAATAGGGTGCTGCCAGCGCCCTATTTTTGTTCCCTCGGGTTTCTGGCGCTGCCGGCGCAATTCTGCGCAGCTTCACCATTTTGCTCCGTTTGGCTCCATTTCAGCTCTGATTCGCCCCGTTTCAGTTGCGTTGAATTCCTAATAGATAAACCTACAAAATAAGCATAAAACAACCCTTCTTTAAAGTGTAATCTTATTCAAAAATATGCAAGAAGTGTAAATGAGATTAAACATAGAAAGACTTATCGAAATGTATCAAGCTAAAATTTGTTTTCTTACTCATTTTTGCTCCAAATTACACCGTTATTGCTTATTTTTTCTCTAATCACCTAAAATCATCATACATGCAACAAAACATAAAAAATACTTTCCTTTAAAGTGCAATATCACTAAAAATGAGTAAAATCATATAGCAAAAAATATATATATTTTTGCTGTATCAAAATCCCCTAAACGTAACTGCTACTTGTCCTCAAATAACACTATAACTTTAAAAACCAAATATGTTGACTTGTGGTTGTGTGTTTCAATAGAGTTTCCTATAATTTGATTTCAGAAATATTATTGTATAACATAGAAGAAATTCTAGTAAATTAACCTAGGACTAGAGTGTAAGAATAACTCGTACTCAACTTAAAAATCCTGATTTTCTATTTATTTAAAAAGTTATTGAAAATTTTCAAACTAAAGATTCAAAGAAAGCATAAAAACATAATTTAAGCATCTTATCTATACCAATTTAACCAATACCTTTTGAAATAAGAATAAGCTTAAGATTGTTTTTAAGTCTTTTCATTTAAAAAGATTCAAGTGAAACCAATTTTTGATTAGGCTTCTCCTCAAGCTCCTCCTCACTTATTTTATTTTCTTTCTTTTTCTTTTCTTTCGGGATCATTTTCAATCCCTTTTTTTTCACTTTCTTTTTTTTTGGGATCATTTTTAATCCCCTTTTTTCACTCTTTTTTATGTGAGGATTACTATATCTTGATAGGCCTTTAATAATTTTGAATTTCACTATCCTCTCTCTAAAATCCAAAACTCAAAACTTTCCCTCACTTTTTATAAGTGTATGTATTAGCTCGAAAAAGGTTTTCAATAAAGGCTGAATTTTCATTAAGTATAAATCTAAGAATTTTAGATTTTCAAATATTCAACTCCTTTCTACCATAAATAGAAAGATTATTTTCCCAATGTTTCCTATAAAATATCTTTACTCTAGAACAGTTCTTTCACATAGGATTTCAACTAAGTTATTTTTCTAACATTCCTAAAATCAAAATTATAGTAACCTAAAGGTAACACCACATACCACAAGTCATTTTAAAAGTGATATCAAATTAAATATAGTCTACTGAGGACAAATAAAGTTACATTTTAAAATTTTTTCTTCCCCCCAAAGTTAAATTTTAAAATACTTTGCAATTAATTCCATAAAATGTAGCAGAAAGAAAAAGTAAAGGTTGAATCTACTTACTACTACAATATCCTATCAAATTCATATACGTGCACAATCATGTTAGAATGACTGTAGGAGAAAGTAAATCTAACCTATAACATGCTTGTAATAAAATTATACTAAAAGGATGTATTTTCAAATTAAAAATTTTATTTTTCTTCCTACCCCTAAACTTAATTTTTGACATATATAGCATTCAATACAAGAAATATAAGCAGGAAGAAAAAAATTTAGAAATTCTATCTACCACAAATGTCTATCAAAATCATTTACAAGTATTCATTAGGACAAAACAATATACGACAGAAAGTAAATCTAAACTAATCATGCAAGAATGAAATTCACTAAATAAAAGTTTAACTAGCATAGCGAGATATCAACGAGGGAATATAAAAATGTTCTTCAATTATTATATAAAATTGTAACACAAACATAAACACACATATGATAAATGAGGTTAATTCATCCTTTAACTCATCCAATCTCACTACCTTACCTCTAATTTCTAATGGAATCACTACACTAGTAAATTAGGTACTTTCAAATGATTTTATAGATTATAATCTCAAAGATAAGATTATCCCTAATAAATGGGTTCCTAGGCACCAATCTCAGGCATCATCTAATCCCTATAATTAAGCACCTCTAACTGTTATAAATCATAGTGTAAGATCATCCACAAGTTATTCATCAAATATGTTCATGACTCCTATCAAATGAAAACAAAGTTAGAGAAAGGATATAACAAAATTGAGATGAAGCCTTCATTGTTCAAATTCATGATATCACTTGTAAAACTCAAGTCCAAATAAGACCCGAGTTATAGTGGACTCATCAATTCAACTACTACAAGAGAACATACAAGTCTAACCACAATAAGATATTAAGGAATCACCTCCCTCATGACACACAAAGATCAAATAAAATTACTAAAAATCCAAACATCTACCAATCAATAGTCAAACTTATCAATCCACACTAAGGCAAAACACAATACAGCACTAACAATCATGACTCTCAAGCACACTAAATCAAAGCACACTGATAACTATGGGTTGCCTCCCATAAAGCGGTTGGTTTTAACATTGCGGACCTGACAATTGATTCCTCCTAGATCAAAATTCCAATTAAGTAATCCTCGATCAATCGCCCAATCCTTTTCATATCCAAGAATTCCTACAAAATCCTCAAATTGTAATTTTTTAATCAGCTCTTCCTTTTCAGATGGATTTATATCATTGTTCCTCATATTTCTTTGTAGATCCAATATTCTTCTATTGATTTTCTAAATTTGCATATTAATATCATCCTTGAAATTTAAAAGAAATGGACCTCTATAAGATAATTCAAGATCTCCCAAATTTTGGATTAGATTCTTTCTAGATAATTTAGATTCAGGATCAAATTCTTCTATGTCACTCTTCTGTTTCAAGTAATCTTCCAATTCTATGTCACTCTCAGAACTATCTTGGAAATGATATTTACTTACATAATCAATTTCATCCATCCAAAAACAATCATAATCTTTCTTTTATTTGGATATTTCATAGTCTTCAACACATCAAAAGTGACTTCCTGGTCATTAATATTCATAATCAACTCTCCTTTTTGCACATCTATCATAGTTTGTCCAGTAACAAGGAATAGTTGTTCATTATCATTCTCTATAGGTTTGATCTCAATGTTGCCAGGAAGTGTTCCTTTGGCTCTTTTGCTAAGTGAATTATCAATTTCTCCCAGTTGATTCTCTATGTTTCTAATCGCAGCATTTTGACTTTGCAACTGGTTTCCCATTTGCAATACCACTTTGTCTATTAACATCTTCTTATCCTTAAATGTTTTATCATTGTTAGAGTCTAGTGGATATGAAGGTCTATAGCTTGTGTTCCCCTAATTATTCCAACTTCCATTAAGATTTGCATAATTATTTTCCCATTGCTGGTTTCCACCCCCGGTAGTATGATTCCAGTTAAAATTAGGATGGTTCTTCCAACATGGGTTGCAAAAGTTAGAATATGGGTTGTATATGGTATTTAAAGTCTCATATAATAAGTTGGAATCAATCATATGCCCTAAAGAACTTTCCTCACTTACATGAGTAAATTTAGGTTGGTTCATTCCAAATTGGTCCAACTTCCTTGATATTGCAGCAACCTAAGATGCAAGAATTACAATCGCATCTGTATCATGAACACTAGCTACATTTTTTTTATTTACCCTTGCAGAGGGCCATTGAAATTCATTTGTAGTCATTTCTTCAATTAATGCATACTCTTCATTAAATGTTTTTGACATTAATGAACCACCAGCAGCAACATGAATAATGAACCTAAGGGATCATACTAACCCATTATAAAAAGTTTGAATGATTAACTAATCTGGCAGAGCATGATGTGGACACTTTCTTAGGAGTTCCTTAAATCTTTCCCATGATTCGTATATTGATTCCCCTTCATACTAACAAAATGAGATAATATCATTTCTAAGTTGAGTAGTCCTTGAAGGTGGAAAATACTTAGCTAGGAATTTCTGAGTTAACTCCTCCTAATTTTTAAAAGAACTAGGTGCTAATGAGTATAACCACATTTTAGCCTTATCCCTTAGTGAGAAAGGAAAAAGACTTAGCCTAACAGCATCGTCTGACTTGCCATTATAACGAAATATAGCAGAAATTTTTAGAAAACTAGATAAGTGTAAATAAGGATCCTCCAAAAGAGTTTCCCCAAACTGGTTGTTCTGCACAAGTTGGATAATCACTTGATTTAGTTCAAACGAGTCAGCTTCTAAAATAGGGTTTTGTATACTTGAGTGAATTTTATCTATTGTAGGATTTACATAATTCTCAATGATTTATGATGATTTTTTAAGTTATTATTTTGCATGTTTTTGTTGACCTCATTTTTTGTGAGGTCTTTCCTTTCCTCTTAGTGCTTAGGATCTAGCCATAGGTTTTCCCTTTGACTATTCTTGAAGACTAGTCATGGAACCCACCACTTAGAAATTCAAACACCTCTTAACTCTTCTTGAATCCCACAAATGATCATAAACCTCCAAGTCTCCTTGGAAGGTTAAAAGTCAAATGTGGAGGTTCAAGGATGAATTCCTATAGGATGTTCAAGCCTTAGGATAACTGCAGGTAGCTCTGGTCTTGGTGAGGTCTGGCATGCACACACCACACCCCTACACACATTCAAAACCCTAAGACCACTCTTACCCAACTTGGCTTCCTGACTCATGTAAGTAACTCATATGGATGGGCCTCAACCCCTAAGCCCCTGGCTAAGAGGGTTAGGAACAACATATTGAGTGCCTAAGATGAGTCCTCTCACTATTCTTGTGAGCTTAACATGGCTTCTTAGCTCAACCTAAATGGTTTCATTTTACTCACATTTAATCAATCTTCATTTTTCCCAAATTTCAATTTTTGACCCCCGGACCCCGAACCCATCAAACCTACCAATACCCTTGAAGTTACCCAAAATCTCTAAAATTGCCTAAATTAGCCAAGATTTCTCAAAATCAATCCTAAACATTCCCCACCACTCAAATTGATCATTCATGACCAAATATATCAAAATTTCCAAAAATAGCCCCCAATACCCTTCATGTTCTCCTTGTACCCTAAATAGCCTAAAATTCAAAAAATTCAAACAATTCTCAAAAAATTTCAAAAATTCCAAAATATTAGCCAAATCATTTTATTTTACTACAAAATATCCTAATTTTTTCAATTTAACCCAATTTGATTTAAAAATTCCAAATGGGCCCTTAAGGCCCAAAGTCAACAATCAACCCAATACATCTCAAATTGAACCCAAATGTCACCCAATTTTCCCCAAATTTATTTTGAAACCTTCCTAACATACCCATAAGTAAAACACTAACTTAATTTACCTAATATTTGGACCCAAACTCCACTCAAGCCAAACTCAAACCAAAATTCCCCAAATTGGCCTAAACCAATCATGAACCCAAACAAGCCAAAATCCCAAAATCAAGACTCAACCAAAATTGAAAACTCTTTTTCACACCTCCATAAACATTTTGCAACATCAATTTCACATCAAAATGAACATTAGCCCAACTTTAGCCCAAGTTAGCCCAATTTGACCCACTTTGATCCTATTATTAAATGACCCAAATTAAACCCAATTCAACTCCAAATGACCCCAAATCTTTTCTAAAACCTTTATAACACATTCCTAAACTAAATGCAACATTTATTTGGCACAAAATTTTTCCAAATTTTTATCCAAAAGTTTATTTTAAAACCTAAAAGCCCATCTCCTTAAAACATTTTTAAAGCCCATCTCCACCAAAGTTAAAAAGCCCAAAACCTATTCCAAGGCCCACATGACATTCCTTTTCATAATGCATTCAATTAAAATCTTCCCTAAGTTTCAAAGTCATCTTTAAACCATTCCAAATCAAGCTTGATCCAAATTCGCATTAAGATATCAAAAAAATCCCAAAATCCTTTCTCATGCAAGTGAGCCAACTTTCTCCAAGCACAAAATGAAGCCATGAGCAAGCCATGGACAAGCCATATGAAGCCATGAGAGCTTTGACTTGTCACGACTCCATAAATGGAAAAAGGAGGAGGGCTTTTAAACACCCTTTAAAAAGTTATTAACCCTTTCCATGATTCCCCTTAACCCAAGATTAATCCAAACAATTTTGATGTGGACTTCACCACCCTTTGCTAGCTGACCCAACTAATTCCCTCAGCGCAAAATCTGGTCTTGGGGAGGTGCACCCAGCCCATTTCCATGGCTTGACCATTTTAAGCCCAAATTGCACTCTTCCCCCATACCATTTAAATCAAACCCTTTACACATGACAGCAACCAATTGAATTCACCAAACCCAATCACGACCTCAGCTGGTCATGAGGGTGACTTGACCACTGACGAACCAGACTCGTGTCACCAGAAAACACCAGGCCGAGAGCTCCATGTGAGCAAAAAAAAAATTCAAACTCCCTTGCTGAGCTGTCCCATTCCAATTGGACTCCACAACTCTTCTTCTCCTCCCCTGAGCAGCTGATCCCAGCCTTCAATTGATCCTGAAAAGCTCTCTAGCCATAACTATTTAAACTCCTCACCTCCACGTCCAAAAGGTTGAATGCACTGGACCTTAGTAAAACCCTATCAAATTGATTCCAAACTCCTCTCCTAACATAGAGCAATTGATCCCCACTGAAATCCAGCCCTAAAATCCTCTCTATGAACTCAATTTCTGAGCTCAATTTTAAGCCAAAAATAGGACACTTCACCACAGTGGGCCAATCTTCAAATTGATCGACCCTACACCATCACCAGACCAAGAGGAGAAGTTCCCCAGTGAAAGCCCCCTCACCAGGCCAACCATTCCTCCTATCGGCCAAGCATTGAAATCGGGTTTGGTGGAAACCATACATAGGCAATTCACTAGGACCAGAGGCTCAATCTGTAGACTCCTTGGACTCCAGCGAACGTATCGAGCACATCCAAAAGGCTTTACCTCTTGGACCAAGGTATGGAGAGTTCTCCTTAGCCCGAGCTTCCAACGATTCCCTAGTTTGCCATACTCAATTTCAAGGCCTATTAGCCGTATGAATTTGTATCTCTCATTTAGACGAACACATAGGATCAAATTTCATGCAATTTGGTTGAGAAATGATCGAGATCTTAGTGTTAGAAGGTGGATGTCTCACGAGACGCACCAGTCGTAGACGATGACCAGGGACCATCGGATGGCTTGTGTATCAGGTGAACGGCCAGGATCGCACCAGAAGAAATAGCAGAACGTGAACCGCGGGCCGCGTGGCATCCCAGTCAGATAGTAGCGTCAAATGGTGGGCGATGCGTGTGACTTCGGAGTTGCCTATGATCACTCGGCGCCGCGTTGGATAAGTAGAAAAATAGGGGATTTTTCTATTTAATTAATTTAACAAACTTTAAAAATGCATAACTTTGCATAGAAAAATCATAAAAATAAAATAAAATTTCCCTCTTGCTCAGTGAACAGAGGAGAATAACCTGAAAAAAGAATTAAGTTAATTTGTTGAGTCAATGATTTTTAATGATTTAAATACTCTCTGTGATGTTTTAATTCTCCATTTGCATACATAATTCACCATGACATGAGATCATAGGCTTTTGTAGCCTCTAACCTTGGGAGAATTTCCTGAATTTTTCAAGGCCAGAGGCCATCTCTATGACAAGTTATCTATTTTCTAAATTTTTGTGTATGTTTTAGCATTTTAATTCCATTAATTTTCATATTGATTATAAAAATCTAGAAAAGTTAGGGGAGGTATTTTATGACTGGAGGACCCTAAGAAAATTATGGTTTGTTTTAACACCTTAAAAATAACCCTAATTAGCCTAAAAACTTAAAACTGAACTTTAATTAATTAGGAGTAACCACACATCAAAAACACATGAAATTAATTCTTCACTTTCACTTAAGATACAAAAAACCTCACAAACAAATTTCAAGTCAATTGAAATTAATTTAACCATTAAATGAATTAATTAAGTGACATAGTTATTCTAAAAATTAAAAATTCATAAAGACTAAAATACACCTCAAAAATCCACCAAATCAATTTTGAGGCCTCTTTGATATCAGAGAAGTCTAAGAAAATTAAAATTGGAAATTTTCAAAATTTTTCATTTTTAACTCATTTTTTAATATTTTAATAATTAAAAATTATAAAAATCACAAAAATATTAAAAATCATAAAAATGTCACATTTGGTCTCCTAATCATTTAGGAACCATTCCCTTAATTTTCCTAAGTCTCTAAGTTAAGGTATTAATTTTTAAAGGCTTAGGATAATTTTTAATATTTAAAAAATGGATTTTTTTAATTTTTCTCTAAAATAATTCCAATAAATCAACCAAAAATCAAAAAAATATAAAATTTGCTTCTTTGAATTCCCTGATCTTAGAGAGATTTTTGAAAAATATAAAACTTAATTTTCAACTTTAATTTTATTTTTTAATTAATTAACACTTCAAAACTTAAAATAATTATAATAAATTAAATAAAATTCAAAAAATCACCAAAATTGGTCCAAGTGGTCCACTAGTTAGTAGGAACATCCCATAATTTTCCTAAGGATAGATACCTTTCCTTGGTCATGTTGTCAAATTTTCATTGAAAACCCTTATTTTTCATTAAGATAATTATATAAATTAAATTAAAAATGAGAAAATCATATTTTCTCCTCTAATGTCTTAATTGACATGTTAGCGAAGTGAAATAAAAATTTAAAATTCATTTGAGCTCAATTTAGTGAGTTATGAAGTGAATACGCTTAAGAGGGCATAAAGGTAATTAAGGGATTTTAACCCTAATTAATATTTTAGGCCTAATCAAAGGGAGGGTAAAATATTTTATCTTAATTTTCTCTTGGATGATTGAAATTTAGGTATCAAAGGGGTAGAAACCCATTAATCACTTTGAAAATATCAAAATGAAACTTTAATTAATTAAATCATTTAAATTTTGGAAGAATAATTAAAATTTTGGATTATGAAGATTAGGGATATGACCTAAGAAGATACCAATTCTTTAATTTAAAGTCCCTAACTAAATTAATTAAATGATATTCAATCCTTAATTAATTCAAATGATGATGATTGAAATTAATAATTAAAAAAGAAATAATCTCTAATTAAATTAAAGCTTAAAACATTAAATGATTTAATAATCAAATTAAAATAAATTTAAAACATTTAAAACTAATTTAAAAACACTTAAGAACAAACTTAAAACAAATTTGAAATATTAAATAATCTTGAAATAATTCATAATTAAAAATGTGAAAATCCAACCAATTAAAGCCAACCTAAAGTACTATAATTAATTCAAATCAAATTATCAAAATTTAATGAAATTAAATGATTTAAACACCCCTTTCAACCTAAATGATTTTAAAATATTTAAGAATCAACCTGGAACCTTACAATTAAATTGGATTATTTTAAATCATCAACCCAACTTTAATGGTTAAATTCCTTAACAAACTAATCTGCCCTTGAAGGCTCTCACATATATAACCTTTAAATGGAGCATCAAGTGAAATGTTATTTTACTCATTGGATAATCAAATGTCCGAGTTCACTGAACAAGAAACGAAACTTAACTAAATTCTTGGATGACTAATTCACCTGTACAATGAAATTCATTTGGACTCGAAATAATCTCAGAAGTATTGAAAAGATGTTCAGGGCTCGTCCTAAACACTTTCTCAATACGATGGGGTGTTTTAGAAGAACAATTGAACTTAATTGTTCTTTGGTGAGGAAAATCAACCTTAATAAAACACAAGAACCTAGACGTCATAGGAATTGACTAGCAATAGGATTAGGATCTTGGTAGACAACCAGAACCTTCCCTTAGCTTAAGCTAGGTATTTCTTAAAAATATTTGAATGCCCTGACTTGTGTTTTAAGTGCAGTCTGGAATGACGAATAGACCCATGACATGCCTAAAATAAATACATTTTTTCCAAAATCATTTTACTCATTTTTGATGAAATTACATTTTAAAGGAAGGTATTTTGTATGTTTTTTGATTTTAGGTACAAGAAATGGTGATTGGAGCAAAAGGAAGCAAAAACGGTGCAATTTAGATAAAAAACGAGCAAGAAATGAAATTCTGCCCTGACACCTTTTGATAAGTCTTTTGATGATTAGTCTATTTTACACTTCTTGCATATTTTTGAATGAGATTACACTTTAAAAAAAGGTTATTTTTATGCTTATTTTGTTGGGCTATCTGTTACGAACGCAACACAACTGAAATGGGGCTAAACGAAGCCAAACAGAGCGAAACGGTGAGCTGCGCAGCAGTCTGCTCGTCGACGGTGGCCTCGATCTTATCGACGGTGAGATTTCTAGGGAAGTCTGAAAAATGCCTGAAAAGCTCACCGAAAGCGGCCTCGATCCCACCGACAACGCCCTAGACCGATTTTTGGCTATTTTTGGGCCGAAATATGACGTATTTGGACACTTTTTTGAAGGGGTGCTTAAGGGAACTCTTAGAAATTCATCCACACTCTTTAAATTAGTGAATTTAGAAGAGAAACAAGAGAGGAAAGAAGATAAACAAAAGAGAAAAGGAGAGAAAAAAGAGAGGAATGTTTAGGATTCTTAGATTAAGAGTAGAAATGTAGATTTCTACCCTTTTGGAGAGATTTGAGAGGAGATTTTGAGAGAATTTGTAAGGAATAGCACTAGCATTGCATGGATCAATGGGAAAATTTGTAGGAGAGATCTTCTTCTTTCTTTTAAAGGGAAAAAGCTAAGTATTGTTCTTCATTATCTTATAATTTTTGTAAACAATTACCTAGCAGATTTGCTTTAGTTAAATGAAGTTTCTGTTGTATTTTCTTCATGTTTTATGATGCATCTCTCTTACTCTTTCTTCTTCTTTGAAAATAGCGACATTAGAAGATTATGCCATTATTTTCATTTTACTTTTCTTTTGCAATGAGTAGAATTCATGTTTAGGATTTTGTGATGCATGTTAGAAGTGAATTTAATTATAAATGTGATTGTTTTTACTTGCACTTCATTTACATTACAAAAAGAGCTCGTTGTAGTGTTAAAATTCATTGTAATTGCATTGACCCGAAAGGGCGGTGTAATTCTCAACAAAGTGGAACCACATTCAAATTCCATGGATGGTGAAGTTCATGGGAGTTGAGTACAAATAAATAAGGAAATAATATTAATCGAGCGTAGAATTGGAGATTTTAGAGTGAGAGGCTAAAATCCTCAATTTGATCCTATCATTTGGGTGCTGAAGTGTAGATGTTAGCCCTCAGGTGAGGGGAACGTGGGAGCTCCGAAGTGAGAGCCGGTATCCTCTCAGCCTAGCCGCAGATTCAGTAACCAAGCATAGGATTAGCCAATGTTCTTTATGTCTGGACCAAAGGGTAAATAATAAGATTGCTCTTATTTGGCACATACAATATTAAATGCATCTTATTCCTATACATTATCAATTTCATTACATAAGAATAGTAGTTTTTAATATCTCAAAATTCAACAAACCAATTCCTCCGAAAAAGGTTTATCTTTAGAATTATTATTTGCACTTAGTTGTAGTTACTATCTTTACATTTAACACTTGCATTTAGGAGTAGTTTCTAGATAAAAAACAATTTAATCGACATTCCAAACTAAGGACTGTTAGTAGTAGACAAAAATTTAACTAAGGACCTCTTACTTCACTTCCTTGTGGGATCGATACTGGGGTTTTTAAAGAAAACTCTATATTACTTGAAGTGATACGTATACTTGCGTAGTACCCTAGTGTGTAAAATATTTTCCAATTTTTATATCATTTAAGATTTTGTACACTAGCCGCTATTTAGAAATCGGGTCAAGTTTTGGCCACCTTTTGGAAGTTAATTTACTGCTTAATTGCGAGTCGGGTCAAGTTTTTGGCGCCGTTGCCGGGGAAGCTTCGGTAAGAACTTTAGGAGAATTTTAGTTGAAATAATTAGGCTTAGAATTGGAAAATTTTAGTGTCTTAAAATTATTTTTGTGTGAAATCTATTTTGTTGTATGAAAAAGTGTTGTGAAAAAATTGTTTGTGTGAAAAATAAGGTGTTTGTGAAAATGTTTTGTTGTATTGAATATATTTCATCTATTATTTGTTTAATTGTTAATATATTGTTTTTTGTGTTACGTATGCGAAACAAAGGATCTACAGGACTTGTGCCTTATAATCCCGAGTTTGAAAAAAATAAAAAAATAAAAATAGAGAAAGGACTCAAAAAACTAGAAATGGAAATGGAAAACTTTCAAGATAATAACTTGGAAAATCATCATACTTCATTGAGGGATTACATAAATCCTACGACAGATGAAATTCACTCAATTATACAAAACCCTGTTGTAGAAGCTGATTCATTTGAAATAAATCCTGAGATTATCCAACTGGTGCAGAACAATCAGTTTGGGGGAACTCCTTTGGAGGATCCCTATTTACACTTATCAAATTTTCTAGAACTTTGTGCTATATGTCGTTATAACTGTAAGTCAGATGATGCTGTTAGACAAAAGCTTTTTCCTTTCTCACTAAGGGATAAGGCTAAAATGTGGTTATACTCGTTAGCACTTGGCTCTATTAAAAATTGGGAGGAGTTAACTCAGAAATTCCTAGCCAAGTATTTTCCACCTTCAAGGACTACTAAACCTAGAAACGATATTATCTCATTTTGTCAATATGAAGGGGAATCAATATACGAAGCACAGGAAAGATTTAAGGAACTCCTAAGAAAGTGTCCACACCATGCTCTGCCCGATTGGTTAATCATTCAAACTTTTAATAATGGGTTAGTTGGATCCCTTAGGTCTATAATTGATGCTACCACTTGTGGATCATTAATGTCAAAAACATTTGATGAAGCGTATGCATTTCTTGAAAAAATGGCTACAAATGAATTTCAATGGCCCTCTATAAGGGTAAATCATTAAAATGTAGCTAGTGTTCATGATACGAATACGATTACAATTCTTGCATCTCAGATTGTCTACGATATCGAGGAAGTTGGACCAATTTGGAATGAACCGACCTCAATTTACTCCTGTAAGTGAGGAAAGTTCATTATGCCCTATGATTGATTCTAAATTATCATATGAGATTTTAAATACCATAAACAACCTGTACTCTAACTTTTACAACCCAGGTTGGGAAAAACATCCTAAATTTAACTAGAATCATACTACTGAAGGTGGAAACCAACAATGGGAAAATAATCATGCAAATCCTAATGGAAGTTGGAATAATCAGGGGAACATAAACTATAGACCTTCATATCCACCGGACTCTAACATTGATCAACAATATGAGGATAAAAAGATGTCTATGGAAGAAGTAGTATTGCAAATGGGAAACCAGTTGCAAAGTCAAAATGCTGCGATTAGAAACATAGAGAATCAACTGGGTCAAATCGCTAATTCATTTAGCAATAGACCCTAAGGAACACTTCCTAGCAACATTGAGATCAACACTAAAGAAAAAACTAATGAACAAGTAGAAGCTGTCTAATTAAAAAGTGGAAGAGAAATAGAGAATGTGGTTACAAAGGAGAAGGATGTTGTGAGAGAAACAAAGGAAAATAAAACACCTGAAGAACATGCTTCTAAGGATCCGGAAGAATTAATATCTTCAACTAAAATCAGTTTGGAAAGACCACCACCTCCATTTCCTCAAAGACTTAGACAGTATGAGTTGGATAAAAAATTTTCAAAGTTCATGAAAGTACTTAAGAAGTTAACGATAAATATTCCTTTCACTGAAGGTTTGGAACAAATGCCAAGTTATGCAAAGTTTATAAATAATGTATTAAATAAGAAAAGGAAATTTAGGGATTACGAGACAGTTGCACTAAGTGAGGAGTGCAGCGCTATACTTCAGAAAAATTTTCCTCGGAAACTTAAAGATCCTTGTAGCTTTACAATTCCTTGTGCTATTGGAAAAAGATTATGTGGAAAAACTTTATGTGATTTAGGAGTGAGCATTAATGTGATGCCTCTATCTATATTTAGAAGGTTAGATTTATTCGATATTTCTCCCACTACTGTAACCCATACATTAGGCGATCGATCTATCATTTATCCAGAAAGAGTTATAGAAGATGTGCTTGTTAAAGTGGATAAATTTATCTTTCCTTTGGACTTTATTGTATTAGATATGGAGGAAGATAAAAAAATTCCAATTATTTTAGGGAGACCTTTTTTTGTTACTAGACAAGCTATGATAAATGTGCAAAAAGGAAAGCTGACTATGAATATTAATGATCAGGAAGTTACGTTTGATGTATTAAAGAATATGAAATATCTAGCTGAGAGAAAAGATGATGATTGTTTTTGGATAGATGAAATTGATTATCTAAGTAAATACCATTTCCAAGAAAGTTTAGAGAGTAAGTTAACAGATGAGAATGAAGTAGACTTTCATGATGATTCGAAAATATTATTTAAAGAAGACTGTATGTATGTTCAGGAGAGGTGTAAAATGATGGACGCTACCAAAATAGTAAACTTTTAATTCCATCTGTTGAAAAATTTCATGAACTTAAGATGGATGTACCCAATACAATTTTAAGGCCTATCTATTTAGGGAATTCATCTACACAACCAGTCTTTATATCTTTAGATGTGACTCAATCACAAGAAAAACCTGAATTGAATGATGAACAAGATAAAATTATTGAAGTAGGACTTGGAAGAGAATTTGAGGATATATTTCAAAAGAAAATTGAGTTGAGAAAAGAGGATAAGGATATTGGAAGACCATTGGAAGAAATTCCTAAGGAATTAGAAAAACCTGTTTACTCAACTAAGATAGATCCTCCATCATTTGATAATTATAAAGGGGAAGAATTGGAAGATAACTTGAATTATAAGAGTGACATAGAAGAATTTGATCCTGAATCTGAATTATCTAAAGAGAATCTGATCCAAAATTTGGGAGATATTGAAGTATCTTATAAAGATCCATTTCTTATAAATTTCAAGGATAATATTAATATGCAGAATGATAAAATCAATAGAAGAATATTGGATCTAGAATGAAATACAAGGAATTATGATATAAATCAAACTGAAAATGAAGATCTGAATGAAAATTTTAAATTTGAGGATTTTGTAGGAATCCCTGGATCTGGAAATGATTGAGCAATTGATCGAGGATTACATAATTAGAATTTTAATCCAGGTGGAATCATTTGTCGGGCTAACGACGTTAAACCAAGTGCTTTATGGGAGGCAACCCATAGTTATCAGTGTGCTTTGATTTAGTGTGCTTGAGAGTCATGATTGTTAGTGATCTATTGTATTTGCTTTATAGTGGATTAATGAATTTGATTGTTGATTGGTAGATGTTGGGATTGTTAGTTGTTTGATTTGATATTTGTGTGTCTTAAGGGAAGTGATTCCTTAACTTCTTATTATGGCTAGACTTGATCTCTTGTAGAAGTTGGATTAATGAGTCCATTGTGACTTGGGTCTCACCCAAACTTGAGTTTTACAAGAGAAATCATGAATTTCAAACATTGATAGTTCCATCTTAATTTATTACTTCCTTTCGGCAACTTTATTTTCATTAGGTAGGAGTCGCGAACCTATTTGATGAATACCATTTGGATGATCTTATACTATCTTAAAACTTTTAGTGGTGCTTAATTACATGGACTAGATGATACCTGAGATTGGTGTCCGGAAACCAATTTATCAGGGATAATCTTATCTTTGAGATTATAATCTATAAAATCATTTGAAAGTGCCTAATTTACTAGTGTAGTGATTTTGTTAGAAATTGGAAGTAAATCAGTGAGATATGATGAGTTAAAGGATGAATTGACCTCATTTATCTTATGTGTGTTTATTTTTGTGTTACAATTTTATATAAGACTTGAAGAACATTTTTATATTCCATTGCTGATACATGCTATGCTAGTTAGACTTTTGTTTAGTTAATTTCATTCTGGAATGTTTAATTTAGATTTACTTTTTGTTACATGATTCCTATCCTGATTAATAACTGTAGATCTTTCTGATAGACATTTGTGGTAGATAAAATTTCTGAACTGTTTTCTTCATGCTTATATTTTCTGTACTAAATGCTATATATGTTAAAAATTAAGTTTGGTGGTAGGAAGAAAAATAAAATTTTAATGTGAAAATACTTTCTTTTAGATGTTTTAGGTTAGATTTACTTTCTCCTACAAACATTCTATCCTGATTATGCATGTACATGAATTTGATAGGATGTTGTAGTAGTAAGTAGATTCAACCTTTATTTTTTTTCTTCCTACAACATTTTATGGAATTAATTGCAAAATATTTTAAAATTTAAATTTAGGGGGAAGAAAAATTTTTCAAATGTAACTTTATTTGTCCTCAATAGCCTATATATTAATTTGATATCAATTTTAAAAATGACTTGTTGTATGTGGTGTTACCTTTAGGTTACTATAATTTTTATTTTAGAAATGTTAGAAAAATAACTTAGTTGAAATCCTATGTGAAGAAACTGTTCTAGAATTAAGTTATTTTGTAGGAAACATTGGAAAAATATTTTTTCTATTTATGGTAGAAAGGAGTTGAATATTTGAAAAGCTAAAATTCTTAGATTTATACTTAATGAGAATTGAGCCTTTATTGAAAACCTTTTTCGAACTAATACTTACACTTATAAAAAGTGAGGGAAAGTTTTGAGTTTTGGATTTTAGAGAGAGGATAGTGAAATTCAAAATTATTAAAGGCCTATCTAGATATAGTAATCCTCCATAAAAAAAGGTAAAAAAAGGGATTAAAAATGACCCTGAAAAGAAAAAAAAAGGTGAAAAAAGGGGATTGAAAATGATCTTGAAAGAAGAAAAAAAAACAAAGAGAGAAAATAAGTGAGGAGAAGCTTGAGGAGAAGCCTATTCAAAAATTGGTTTCACTTGAATCTTTTTAAATGAAAAGATTTAAAAACAATCCTAAGCTTATTCTTATTTCAAAAGGTATTGGTTAAATTGGTATAGATAAGGTGCTTAAATTTCATTTTTATAATTTCTATGAATCTTTAGTTTGACAATTTTCAATAACTTTTGAAGTAAATAAAAAAATCAGGATTCCTAAGTTGAATATGAAATATTCTTACACTCTAGTCCTAGGTTGATTTGCTAGAATTTCTCCTATGTTACACTATAATATTTCTAAGATGAAATTATAGAAAACTCTATTGAAACCCACAACCAAAGTCAACATATTTTATTTTTAAAGTTATAGTGTTACTTGAGGACAAGTAACAGTTAAGTTTGGGGGATTTCGACACGCCTAAAATATATAAGTTTTTTCCAATATAATTTTACTCATTTTTTGATGATATTACACTTTAAAGGAAGGTAATTTGTATGTTTTTTGTTTTTAGGTACAAGAAATGGTGATTGGAGCAAAAGGAAGAAAAACAGCGCAATTTGGAGTAAAAAAAAGCAAGAAATGAAATTCTGCCCTGACACCTTTCAATAAGTCTTTTGATGCTTAATCTCTTTTAAAATTTTTGCATATTTTTGAATGAGATTACACTTTAAAAAAATGTTGTTTTTATGCTTATTTTTTATGGCTATCTGTTACGAACGCAACGCAACTGAAATGGGGCGAAATGGAGCTAAAACGGAGCCAAACAGAGCGAAACGGTGGAGCTGCGCAGCAGTCTGCTCGCCGACGGTGGCCTCGATCTCGCTGATGGCGAGATTTTCTAGAGAAGGCCGAAAAATGCCCAAAAATTTCACCGATAGCAGCTTCGATCCCGCCGACAGAGCCCGAGAAGATTCTAGACCGACTTTTGGCGGTTTTGGGCCGAAATTCAACGTATTTGGATGCTTTTTCAAAGGGGTGCTTAAAGGAACTCTTAGTAATTCATCCACACTCTTTAAATTAGTGAATTTAGAAGAGAAACAAGAGAGGAAAGAAGAGAAACAAAAGAGAAAAGGAGAGAAAAAAGAGAGGAATGTTTAGGATTCTTAGATTAATAGTACCAATGTAGATTTCTACCCTTTTGGAGAGGTTAGAGAGGAGATTTTGAGAGAATTTGTAAGGGATTACACTAGCATTGCATGGATCGATGGGAGACTTTGTGGGAGAGATCTTTGTCTTTCTTTCAAAGGAAAAAAACTAAGTATTGTTCTTCATTATCTTATAATTTTGTAAACAGTTACCTAGTGGATTTGCTTTGGTTAAATGAAGTTTCTGTTGTATTTTCTTCATGTTTTGTGGCGCATCTCTCTTACTTTCTTCTTCTTTAAAAATAGTGAAATGAAAAGATTATGTCATTATTTTTATTTTATTTTTCTTTTACAATGAGTAGAATTCATGTTTAGGATTTTGTGATGCATGTTAGAAGTGAATTTAATTATAAATGTGATTGTTTTTACTTGCACTTCATTTACATTACAAAAAGAGCTCGTTGTAGTGTTAAAATTCATTGTAATTGCATTAACCTGAAAGGGCAGTGTAATTCTTAACAAAGTGGAACCACATTCAAATTCCATGGATGGTGAAGTTCATGGGAGTTGAGTGCAAATAAATACGGAAATAATATTAATCGGGCGTAGAATTGGAGATTTTAGAGTGACAGGCTAAAATCCTCAATTCGGTCCTATCGTTTGGGTGCTGAAGTGTTGATGTTAGATCTCAGGAGAGGAGAACGTGGGAGCTCCGAAGTGAGAGCCGGTATCCTCCCAGCCCAGCCGCAGATTCAGTAACCAAGCATAGGATTAGACAATGTTCTTTATGCCTGGACCAAAGGGTAAAGATTAAGATTGCTCCTATTTGGCACATACAATATCAAATGCATCTCATTCCTATACATTATCCATTTCATTACATAAGAATAGTAGTTTTTAATATATCAAAATTCACCAAACCAATTCCTCCAAAAAAGGGTTATCTTTAGAATTATTATTTGCACTTAGTTGTAGTTACTATCTTTAAATTTAACACTTGCATTTAGGAGTAGTTGCTAGGTAAAACACAATTTAATCGACATTCCAAACTAAGGACTGTTAGTAGTAGACTAAAATTTTACTAAGGACCTCTTACTTCACTTCCTCGTGGGATCAATACTGGGGTTTTAAAGAAAACTCTATATTACTTGAAGCGATACATACACTTGCGTAGTACCCCTCGTGTGTAAATTATTTTCCAATTTTTATATCATTTAAGATTTTGCACACTAGCCGCTATTTATAAATCAGGTCAAGTTTTTGGCCATCTTTTGGAAGCTAATTTACTGCGTAATTGCGGGTCGGGTCAACCAGCCATGTACGCTTTTATTTTATTACAATTTATTTACCTGCACTGTACTTTACTTCTCTTGCATGTTAAACAACAATGTCACCCTGCATGAAAATTAAAACTTTTAGGATTGCCACAAAAATAAAATTCAAAACTAAATTAAAAATCAACACAAGATAAAATTCACCGCCACAACATTTAAAATATAAAACAACTCAAAATTTAATCACAAACAGAACAAAAAAACTACAACTACAATTAAATTAAAACATCTCGTTAGATGATCAGGAATCCCTCGGATGATATAACCCACGTGTTACTAATGAGATTTCCCACGGTCTAAATGAACGTGTGGAACACATTCAGTTGAGTTTAGCAAATTCATTTGGACTAAGTGAATCCGATGAAAATAGCGGTGCCGGGATGACGGAACCGAGGGATCTTAATCAGTCCTGCTTAATCAACTTTAAGATTTATTTTAATTAAAACATTAAGACATCTAAATTTTAAGACTTTTCTAAACCAAAACACTTCTCTCGTCTCTTGATTTCCACTTTCTAAAACCAAACCTCTGCAACAACAAGGAGCTTGGAGCATAGTGGGCAGCACGACCATCTTCGTCAGCAAAACTTGTGTCTAATTCAGCAAAACCATTCTTTAGTCTAAATAACCATGCCATAGGATTTTGAGGTAGTTTTCCTAGTGCAACATAAATCCTCAACTTTTTCGTTAGGCATTTGCATGATCTTGTTATGCAACTTAAGCCCTAACTGATCTTAGGACTCCGAGATAGTCGTTTGGTATGACATAAACCCTCACATCTTCGAGGCTATTTGTGTGATCATGTCATACAAATATAAGTCCTAATTAACTAAAATTGGCAGGATTGAAACATTAAATAAACTCTCAAATTGAAGCCAAATAATAGGATAGTTGGGAAGTCACCAAAGTTCACTTCGGGTTTGTGACATCCCCTACTTCTCTTCCTTTGATTCCCAAAAATAAATTGTTCCAAACTTGAGCTATTCCCTATTGAAATCTCCAAAGTCCAATTGTTTGAAAACCTTAAACTTTGAAATTCTTGAGAGAAAAACCACTGATCATTATCGAGATTTTTCTTTAATGATTCCCATCATTTAAGATGTAATTAACTATAAGGGCTTGCCCTTATAGGGAACTTTAAGAACCCAGGTAATATAAACCCTGCTTAATTCCTTTATATTAAGCAGAGGAACTTGTCGGCTTATAAAATTGGTTCGTAGACCAAACAGATGTCACAAATCTTTTAGTTTATTTAATTGAGCCCCATTATCAAGCAGTGCATCTATTCCTCGGGATAGATACACGGTTCGTGGTGCGGTGCTCGTTTATATAAACAATTTGGGATGTGAGATCGGTTTGATTTCATATCTTAAAATTTTCAAACTTAAAATTATTTTCAAAAATCAAATGGTACTTTCTAAATTATATATATATATATATATATTTAAATTAAATTTAAAATTTAAAATTCGCCTAAAATTTCTGTAGGCGACCCCCTTTTTAAAACACTTGACCTAAAAATATGCCGACAATTTCTCGCGACTCCGCTCGGGACTAGTTCCTCTCTCCATTTTGATCAAATGGTTTTACTTTCATAAACCGGTAGTGAGTCCATATCCCTAGTGGATCAAACTATCATTCTTTTTGTTGAAATACCACGTTCATTTCTATCTTGAATGGGTATAGTCAACTCTCGTGGATTTTGGGGCCACTGTTTAGACACCCTTAAACAGAGAGGTTTCAGAATCCTTTTACCTCTTTGAGGTGGGGTGGACCCCCAATAGTTGTTAGCTTATGAGCGGTTCCTAGGGTTGAGAAGTCTTGTGAGACTTTCTCTTCCTTTCTAGTTTCTGGATTGGGTCCCTTACCTTTCTTTTAACCTTTCCCCTTTTAATTTGTTTCATTCTCAATGAACAAACCTTATAATAAACAAACCTTTTAATAAATGAACTTTCTGTTAAACCACAAATACACGAATAAAAAATGAGAATCTGAAATACTTTATAAAAAATTTGAGAAAAAGATAAATGGGAATGTCCTCAGACTCTTTTAGAGAAATTCCTCTCCTTTTTGTCCTGATGAAAGGAAACATAATTTGGGACCGAAGCTTGGAATCTACCCTGAAGAAGATGTCTGCACCAAAACTGATTTTCTCCTTCACCAACGGGATAGACTTAGCTGTCTACAAGGAAGAGCTACCTAGCGATGTGATCATTCGCTTTAGACAAGGATTTGACAATACAGACATTAAGTTCGCCGATGTTACTCATTTTGCGCTAATGAACAAGGTACCAGAAATTAAGAAACCCATAATTGAGTTTGACCTAAAGTCGACTCAAGAGTTCCCTCCCCTGCAAAGAGTCTCAACTGAAAGAAACACTGCTGTTCATAGGAGGTTAGTTGCTACCACCAGAACTGTCATCTCTACCCCCACCAGTCTGGTCATAACTGCACCTACCCCGGCTCCCGCCAAACTGAAAGGAAAAGAAGTGAAAATCGGTGATGAGCCTCTTACCGTGGAGGTTTCAGATTTTGTTGCAATACTGTCTGTCTTCAAGATAGGGTCTAGTTCAAGAGTTGCACCCTTAACCTGGACTTAAAGAAGGAATAAGAACAGAAACATTGCTAGCATCAAGAAGACCAAGGCTGCTGAAGTTGCTTTTCTGGAAGAGATTCCTGAGGAAGAAGAAGAACTGCCTGAGATCTCACCCTTGTTAGGAGGGAGTAGGTTTCACCCTCTCTCTACTGCATTCAATGAAGAAGATGCTCGAAAGATTGCCACTGCGTTACCCCAACCTGCATACTACAGCGATTGTAAGAGGAAAGAGATTAAGACTACGCCGCTTACCCGTCTGCGAGCAGTGGTAGAGAAATTAGCTAAGAAGGAAGGTTGCCCTGTGTCAAAAATTCTGAGAAGAATGGGACGAGTAGCAGCTAAATCCTGCCTCGGACCACGAGTAAACCTTGTCACTGCCCCAGAGAGGCCAAGGAAGAAAGTGCGAGCTTGTGAGAGAAGTTTGCCTGTTGTTGTATCAGGTCACCATATTAGAGAGGACACCACCTACCGACGTATAGCCGACAGACAATCTGGTCCTAGGCCTCCTACTGTAAGAAGGATGGTGTGGCAACCTATTATTGCTGAAACGATACCAACAGAGCGCTCTATAAAGAGAAGTCTCGTCAGAGAGCCCGAATCTGAAGAATGTGCAACTACATTAAAGGAAACTCCTGAAAAAGAAGTTCAACAGTTGTCGCCTGACAACCGTGAGACTGTTTGGAAAAGACCACTTGAGGATGATATAGGAAATCTAAGGACAGACATCCAATGGCTCGCAAAAGAAAGAAGAGAACTGGGAAATGAAGTGGATTCGTCAGAATTCATGGATGAAGAATGTGCTGAGATCAACCTGGTCGAAACCCGAGTAACGTCAGCTCTGCAGGGAGCTCCGCAACTTTAGAAAGAGACAAACCAAAAGTAATGAGAGCGCGTCTTCAAGAAAAGGATGACAGAATCTCTTAGATGGCAAAGAGGATGGTGGAAATGGCGGCAGCCTTAGCCACTCTCGAAAGTCAGCTTCAACCTCAGAAGGAAACAACCCAGAGATCATTCACATTACATATGGAGGAAAAGAAATTACATCCATCAACGGAGATGAGCAAACAAAGAAGGATTCAGCCCAGAGCATGATTCCTGAAAAGGATATTAAGAATATGGTAGAACAGCAGGTGCGAGAAGTCTTAGACCAGTCTTTGAGCGGAGCATCTATTCAGACGGGTAGACCTTACCCTGAGGAATTTGATGCAGTGCAATACCCGAAGGGCTTCATACCCCCTCTATTTAAGACCTTCGATGGTACGGGAAACCCCCAGCAGCATGTCGCACATTTTTCGTGCTAGTTGCTGCAATGCTGGTGGAAGCGACGCTTTGCTCTTTTGTTAGTTTGTCAGCAGTTTGTCAGGGATTGCCTTCGATTGGTACGCAGAATTGTCGAACGGTTCAGTTAAAACCTTTTTAGAGTTGGAGAACCTTTTCGATAAGCAATTTGCTGGGGCTCGGTACCACATCACTATCAGTGATCTAGTGGTGGAGCAACAGAAACCGAGCAGAACCCTGGTGGATTACATACTAATCCTCGATAAATATATGTGCTTACAAATATGTATGAAAATTGGCAACGGCACCAAAAACTTAGGCCGCGAGGAATATTTGTACGTGCGCCAAAAAACTTGACTCCACACCAAATATATTTGCTGATGATTTAGATATGAAAATTATGATTTTTATAATATGGGATACTACGCAAGTATACATATCGTTTATCAAGTAATATAGGACTTTCTGATTAAGCCCCGAGATATCGAACCCACAGAGAAAATGTAAAATCTTTAAAGAAATTAAAAAATTATCTTTTTCTTTTTTTATGGCTTTTGAAAGTATGTATTCATTTTGAAAAGTTTTGAAAGTTGATATGTCTTTTGAAATTTCCTTAATAAAATGTTAAGCAAGAAATTAAAATTTTAATAACTGATAACACTGTATGTAAAATACTATTAACTAGAATATCTTTTTCTTTCCTTTTATGAAGTAGTAATAATTATTAAAGTATTGTTGTGGAAATTTTTAAATTTTGTTGTGACAAATAGAAGCAAATGTGTTCTTTACCCTTACTTGGTTCTATAAAGAACATAGGTTAATTTAAAATTTTTATCATTTTGAACATGGTTAGGTAGGGAAGATACCAGTCTCTCACTCTAGAGTTCCCTCGATTCCCACCACTCGGGGGCTAACTTCTCATAACAAAACTCAAAACTTCAAACCAAATTAGGGGGTTTTAGCCTATCACTCTAAAATCCTCTAATTTTACTCCCTTCCATAAAAAATATCTTCTAATATTACATTCAATTATATGGACTACAATTCTCACCCATATAATTGCATGTGATTCTTATTAACTTTTATGAGACAATATTGCATTGGATCTTACATGGTCTCAAGAAATTCTATAACTTAACAGGCCAAATTAAGATGTAAACAAAGATTTTAGAATCAATCTTCACAACTTCTTCCAACTTTTAAACACTTATACTTTCCACAACAATTCTCTATAAATTATTACTTCTCCATTTAAGAAACAAAAAGATAAAGTAAACTACTCAGAATGCATTGAGAAAATACAAAAACACATTGATTTGAAATTAAAAACCATAAGAAAAACAACAAACGAAACAAGTATTAATTAAAAAACTAAATGTAAGAACAAAAGTAAACACTTATCTGAAAATTCTCTCCACAAGACTCAGGAAGTTCCTCTGAAACTTTAACTCTTCACTAAACTACTCCTCAGAGTGGATCTCTCATCTCCAATGACTCAGAATAAACTTCAGACTTCAATAAAAACTAAAAAAGAAAGAAAAGAAGTGGGAAGAAGAAGACTTCACTCCGACCCTTTTCTCCTTTCTACTCTCTACTCATACTCCTAATTAAAACAAAAATAAAAACTTTGTAAAAATGTAATGGAAGAACAGTTCAAAATGCAAATGAAAGGCTACTTAATCTTTCCTAAGATTCTCTTTAAATAGTAAACCAAAAGGTGCCTTGGTGTCTCTTCAAAATGTGTCCAGATTCAATGTAACTACCAAAGAATGCACCCCTTCATTCAAACTTGCTGCCCAAAGAAAGTTATGGAAGTTACCACCAAGAGTTGCATCCCATCCCCTTTGAAATTGGCACCAAATTCATTTAAGTTTCCATTTTTAACTGTGGCGGCTAAGCCCCGGCCCAGCGGCACTTACCCGCGAGAGCCAAATTTTCATTTTTCATCTTTTTTTGCTCCAAATTTGATCCAATTTTGCTCCTTTCATCATGACCATCCATTTTTATCATACCTATAAGAAAAACACAAAATACATTCCATTAAAGTGCAATATCATTAAAAATTGGTATAAAAATGTGCATAAAAATACTATATATTTTAGGTGTATCAAAATCCCCCAAACTTGAAATGTTACTTTTCCTCAAGTGACAGTTAATCTCATAGAACATTTTAGCATGCAAATTATGTAATGATTTTCTTAGGAAGATAACAAAATTTTGTTCTAGAAATGGAATAGTCTAATTTAGAAAAAAATTTCAGTAATAAAAACCAACTTAAAGTTTAGAAAGTTCTTAAGTAAAGAAAAATGACAAATATAAGTTTCTATCGAATTCAGAAATATTTTTAGATTCTTCAAAATATAGGATTCAAACACTTATTATTCTCAGTTAAAAATCTTTATTTGAAAATAATTTTACTTACTATATTATAACCTTAAGCTTTAGATTTTCTCTGAACTTATATCTTAAACTTTAGGTATGAAACCAATTTTTGATTAGGCCCTTAAATCTTCAAGCTTCTCCTCCCTTTTCATATACTATTTTTCACTTTTTACTTTTCTTTTTTTTATAAGGCAAGGATTACTATATATGGATAAGCCTTTAATGATTTTGAATTCCACCCTTCCATTTAAAACAAAGGTCAGATATAAATCTTTCATTTAAATATTATAATAATAATATTTGAAAACTTCAATAAAAGAAATTTAAGCTTTAAAGAATAAAAGTCAAATCTTATATTTATTCAAAAAATATAAAACTTCTTACTCAAGATAGTTTAACTTTATTTAACACATCTTCATTAAGAAAATTTTAACTTTAAGTTTTTCATGATTACTATAAATTTTAACTAAATTCTTTTATTCATTTCTTTATTCAAAATTTTTGTTCCCCTAATATAGTTTCATGTACATAATTATTCTCAATCAAAAATAAGATTTATTTTTAAGTATTCTTGAGAATCAAATAAAATTTTAGTTTGTTTTTTTTTTGAAAATCTTTGTTTTTAAAATTCCCCCCAAAACGTTAATTTTTAGTTAAGATAAAACATTTAAGCATAAGAAATGATACATGGGTGAGAAATAAAAACTGACATATCATGCTTGCAGGAATTTTTAATATCCTAATATCCAAGTATAACAATTTAAATAACAGGATTAAAATGAAATCAAATTCAGTTTTCTTAAACAATTTTCTTTTTATAACAAGAAAAGTAAAAATTTCAAAAAGACTTCTACAGTAGTGGAGGTTTTCAAAGTAAATACACACCAACTAAAATAACACACTGATACAGATAACAGATGATAGTGGAATTTGAAAAATTTTAAACATGTAATTTCCTAAGTAGAAGTTTCCAATAGTGGTTTATAATCTCCTAACAGTTTTTGAATTAAAATACACACTACTAAAAACATTGACATAACATACACATTAAAACATTTACTAATACACATCACTACCACAAAGCAACATATAAAACATTAATACAAGCAACAACAAACACATCTGAATATGCATAACAGAAAAACTAATACAAACTACAGTTTTATATACTATCAAGGTTCATATCACAACACAATAATCAAACTAAACACTAAACAAAACAAACATCAACAACAACAATAACAACACCACAACGAAAACAAGTAATACAAATCTACTCATCATCCTCATCATCATCATCATCCTGCTTGTTGCAATCTCTATATGTCACATAAGGTATGTAGAATGGATGAGGGGGCATCTCAGCACTCTGATCACCTCTAATCAGTCTATCCAAATATTGCTGATAATTCTCCTCATACTCATCATGTTGCACAATATATCTTTCTACATTATCCATCTTACCATCCATATCTTTCAGATGCTCTCGAGTAAGACTCACTTTTTTCAAAATTTTTCTTAATAAACCAGTCTGTGAATCAGTAGATGATAATGCATGTCAAGTAGAAGCACGAGAAGTAGATGCAGCAGAAGTAGAAGCAGTAGAAGCCCTACCAAATCCTCTTCTCTAACCAAACTCTGAATGTACAGTGTAAGCACCAACGTTGACACTGGTAATTGGTCTCAATGGTTGAAGTACCTCTTCCGAGGTTTCAAACTTCATTCCAGATCATTCACATAATGAATGAATCAAAGAAGGAAATCCCATACCTGCAGTAGTGGTTGATCTAGCACAGTTCAAAACATACTCATAAATTATTCCTCCAATGTAAATAGGCTTCCCTTGCTGAATACAATGGTTCAACACAGCTCTTTCTCTCGTTACTTCACTAGTGTGGCTCGAAGGCAACAACTTAGATGAGATAAAATAATGCCATGCCTTAGAAATGGCATTCAATTTGGAAGCAGGAAAGTTCACTCTTCTATCATTAGTTATTTTCCATAACCCTCTTCCATCAGTCAGAAATTCTATAATCTCATCTAATTCTCCTTCCGTATGATGATAGTTAGAATAAAAACAAAACATGTCAAGAGGTAGTCCATAAAAAGCATTGATTGCCCCAGAAGAAAAGTTGACCTCATGCCTCCTAACCATCATTTGATTCTCGTCTGCAGCAGAAAAATTTACATAAAATTTTCGAACCATAGAAACAACAGCAACAGTGAAGAAGCAACAGTAATTCTCCCAGTTCCTTTTTGCAATCATTTCTTCAATCACCTCTCCTGGTTTACTAAACACTCGCTCAGGAATCAACTTACATGACTGCAATGCATCGACGTATCGTTCCTTAGCCCTCGTACTACCAAATTTGTTAGAATCAAATCTTGTCTTTTCTCTTGCACGCTTTGACTTTGGAGCCATCTCTAAAAATTCACGAAAAAATTCACCATAAATTCCAAAATCAAACTAAACTTGCTAAAATATCTTCCAAAAGATATTTTCACTAAATCCAAGCAACTTCTCAAGTTTTTCCTCAAATTTTCACCATGAATAGTGATTTTAAGATTTTCCACAATGTACTCAACATACATGGTGAAAATTAAAATTTTTTACCTAGGAGTAGTGCTCTTACCTCAAGGAATCCAAATATAACAATTTTTGTTGACATCAGCTCTTAAATGATTCACAATATGATGCCCTAAGCTCTCTTTCGCGATAAACTGAAGGTTAAAGACGATGGGGCGGTTATGGCATTTTTTAGGTTTTTAACTGTTGGAAACCAATTTTCGCAAACTGGCGCATAAGCGCGAACTATCGGCGCTCAGCCACGAAATCTCGCACTTAAGCGTGGTATATGCACTAAATCACTTGGTTAATCACCCTTAATTACTCCAAAATATTTATTTCTCCCCACATAAATCTTCAATATTCCAAATCAAAATTAAATATCCATTGATTCCACACAAATTTCAGAAAAACACAAACTTATATTAAAACAAACATAACACTTGATACCTCTACAATTTCTATCCACACATAAAGGATGAAATTCTCTAAATACAAGAGACTTTAATCTTAAACTGATAAGTATACATCTCTAGGATGTAACCATCACATCATCAGGCTTAATTAATACTTAAATATAAACACTAATCACACCAAACATAACACACAAGAACACTAAACCTAACACATAAGAACACTAAACAAATAAGAACAAAGCATTCATAATTCCATTTTTCGTTAGGCGGATTATATCCAGGACCACTATTATTCTCATTTGACCCTTCTGGAATATAAATTTGATAGAATGGGAGATAATTGTTCATTCTTACATCTTCTTCTTCAATCCATTTGTTTTTCACAAACATCGCCTTATCTGCTTCTTCCACATACGTTGAATGACTGAATTGCATCTTGAGTTGCCATCCCATGTGTTCCAACTTCAAATTAGTTTCATTGATCTTTGCTTCCATTGAAGTCACTCGGGCTTCAATATTTGCAATCATTTCTGCAATATCTTGAATAGCAACAGCGAGATAACCATTGAATAATCCTTTAGCACTATCACTAATGAACTTAATTTTGTCAGAATCTTGCTTCTTCTGCATTTCCTTCTCCCAGGAAGACATGATGCACTCAAAACTCTCTTCTTAAGACTCAGAAATGAAAATAGAACTTGGGGCAAGTGTTTCTCTTAAATCATGTTCTTTTTATAGACTTGAGAAGTGCTAAATCTATCCCAAGAAATTTTAAAGCTCCAAAATAACTTCCAAAACTACTCCCCCACAATCTAAGCTTCTAGAACCTCATTTTTCACATTTTTTATAACTCCGGTGCCTAAGCGCCAACCAGTCGGCGCTTAGCCACCAGTGCTCAATTTAGCACAGGTCTGCTAAGTGTCTAAATTTTCATTCTGACTTCTCTAAGTCATCAATTAAGGTCAAATAAACTCTACTATAGTTTAAAAATTCCAAATTACTACTACTAAAAACTTAAAAACAAACCAAACAAAGTAAACTAAGCACACAAAACAAACATAAAGCAAAGCACACCGATAATTATGGGTTACCTCCCACAAAGCGCTTGTTTTAACGTCTTCAACTGACATACCCAGACCTCATTCAGAGTGACCCATCATCAGATTATTATCAGATTTAGATTTATTGACTAAAAAATATGGTTTAAGTCAATGTCCGTTAACTTTAAATATTTTTCCAGTCTTAAGATCTTGAGTATCTACAGCTCTATAAGAATAAACTTTTATCACAATAAATGGACCCATCCACATGGACTTAAGTTTTCTAGAAAATATTCTTAATCTAGCATTATACAATAAAATTTTTTGTCCTGGTATAAGATTATTAGTAAGAATCTTTTGATCATGCCATAACTTCATCTTTTCCTTATAAATCTTAGCATTTTCATAAGATTCATTCCTTATTTCTTCAAACTCATTTAATTGCAATAATCTCTTTTCAGCAGCATCTTTCAAATTATAATTGAACTCTTTAATAGCCCAATATGCTTTATGCTCAAGTTCAAATGGTAAATGACAAGCTTTTCCAAAAATCAGCCTATATGGGGACATTCCTATATGTGTTCTGTAAGCCGTCCTATAGGCCCACAAAGCATAATCCAGTCTGATTGCTCAATACTTTCTATTTGGGTTAACAATTTTTCCAATATTCTTTTAATTTCATGATTGGATAATTCAACCAAACTACTTGTCTGCAGATGATAAGCAGTAGCAATGCGATGATTAATATGATATTTCTTTGCTAACTTCCAAATAATCACATTTCTAAAATGACTTCCCCCATCAGTTATGTTTACTCTTGGTATTCCAAATCTGCAAAATATATTCTTTTCTAAGAACTTTGCAACACTTTGAGCATCACATTGAGGTAAAGCAATAGCTTCAATCCATTTGGAAACATAGTCTACTGCTATCAAAAATAAACATTTCCGAAAGATGGTATAAATGGTCCAAAATCTAGTCCCCAAACATCAAATATTTCAACTTCCAACATATAATTGAGGGGCATCTCATTTCTTTTAGAAATATTGCCTACACGTTGACATCTATCATAATTTTTAATATAAACATTCACATCCTTAAAAATTGTAGGCCAATAAAATCCTGATTGTAATATTCTATATGCAGTTTTATCACTTCCAAAATGTCTCCCATAATCAGAATCATGAAATTTACGAATAAATTCATAAGTCTCTTCCAAAGATACCAATCTTCAAATTATAAGATCCTTTCCTTGTTTATATAAAAATGGGTCATCCAAAAAATAAGTCTTAGCATCAGACATAAATTTCTTTTTTTCATGGTATGTCAAACCATAGGGTATAATATTACTAACAATAAAGTTTACTATGTCTGCATACCACAGAACACGTAATTATTTAACGATGAACAGTTTTTCATCAGGAAAATGTTCATTAATTTCTTCAATATCACAGAGAGGTTTTTCAATTTCATGCCTGGACAATTGATCAGCAATTTGATTATCAGAACACTTCCTATCTACTATCCAAATTCTTGCAAAAGAAGAATCCATCTTATCAGTCTCAGTTTTGCATCATTTTTCTTCATTAAGTATTTAATAGCAGAATGATCAGTATGCACCACACATTTAGTTCCAATTAAATATGATCGAAATTTATCGAAGGCAAATACTATAGCTAATAACTCTTTCTCGGTAGTGGTATAATTAATTTGAGCTTCATTAAGAGTTTTACTAGCATAATAAATTACTTTGAAAATGTTATCATATTGCTGACCTAAAACAGCACCAATAGCATAATCACTAGCATCACACGTTAATTCAAAAGTTTTTTCCCAATTTGGTGAAATTATTACAGGTGCAGTAATTAATTTTTCTTTTAATGTTTCAAAGGCTTTGAGGCAATCATCATCAAAATTAAAAAATTGCATCCTTTTTAAGTAAACGACATAAAGGTTTTGTAATCTTTGAAAAGTCTTTGATGTAAAGCCTGTAGAATCCAGCATGTCCTAAAAAAATTCTAATTCCCCTTACATTGGTTGGGCAAGGTAAATTAGATATAACTTGAATTTTTGCAGGATCTACCTCCAAACCTTTTTCTAAAATCCGATGTCCCAAAACAATTCCTCCTGCTACCATAAATTGGCATTTTTCCCAATTAAGGACCAAATTAGTTTCTTCACAGCATTTTAGAACTTTAGATAAATGTTCTAAACATGATTCAAACTAAATTCCAAATAGTGAAAAGTCATCCATAAAAACTTCAATCCCTTTTTCAATCAAATCACAAAAAATAGCCATCATACATCTCTGAACTGTAGCAGGGGCATTACATAAACTAAAGGGCATTCTTCTAAAAGCAAACATACTATAAGGACTAGTCAACATAGTTTTATCTTGATCCTCAGGAGTAATTTGAATTTGGTGGTAGCCAGTATAGCCATCCAGAAAACAAAATTATTTATGCCCAGCCAGTCTATCCAACATTTGATCTAGAAAAGGGAGTGGAAAATGATCTTTCCTTGTGGCAAGGTTTAATTTTCTATAATCAATGCATATTCGCCACCCTGTAACTTGTCTTGTTAGTATCATTTCATTTTTCTCATTAATAGTCACAGTTACTCCTCTTTCTTAGGAACACAGTGAATAGGACTAACCCATGCACTATCTGAAATAGGGTAGATAATTCTAGCGTCCAACCATTTTAAAATTTCTTTCTTAACAACATCTTTCATGATAGGATTTAATCTCTTTTGGGGATCAGCCCACAGTTAGCAATTATCTTCCATAAGAATTCTGTGCAAACAAATTAAAGGACTGATTCCTTTAAAATCAGCAATTGTCCATCCAAAGGCTTTCTTGTGCTTCTTCAAAATATCAAGCAAATTCTCTTCTTCTTTTTCAGTTAATTGAGAGGAAATTATAACAGACATGGATGAGGATTCACCTAGAAAAACATACTTCAAATGATCATTAAGCATTTTTAGATCAAGTTCAAGAGGTTTTTCAATTGATGGACCATAAGATTCATCTTTTTTCTGTCATATCCAACAATTCAAAACTTTCATGAACATACTTTAAATCTTTCTCTTGAAAATCTGCAGAATCAAATAACTCCTCTTCTTGCTTATATTCAAATTTTCTCTTTCAGCTTTCTCTTCATAAGTTGATTTGAAATGACATTCATGTAAATATTCAATAACATCCATTCTATAGCACTCATCTTCTTTACCTCTAGGAGGATTATTCATCGATTTTGAAATATTAAATGTAAAAGTCTGATCATTAACCCACATCATTAATTCCCCTTTTTGCACATCTACATAGCTCTGCCTGTAGCTAGAAAGGACTCCCAAAAATTATGGGTATCTCTTTATCTTCCTCCATATCTAACACAATGAAATCCACAGGAAAAATAAATTGTTCCACTTTTACTAAAACATCTTCTATAACTCCTTTAGGATATGTTATCGAACGATCTGTTAATTGTAGAGTTACAGTAGTTGGGGTTATTTCTCCTAGTCCCAGTCTTTTGAATATTGATAGAGGCATAAGGTTAATGCTTGCACCCAAATCACATAAAGCTTTTCCACAGAATCTTTCTCCGATTGTACATGTAATTATGAAACTACCAGGATCTTTAAGTTTTTCAGGAAGCTTTTTCTGAATTATCGCACTGCACTCCTCACTAAGTGCAACAGTCTCATTTTCTTCAAACTTCCTCTTTTTATTAATAATATCCTTCATAAATTTCGCATAGCATGGCATTTGTTCTAGGGCTTCAGCAAATTGAATATTAATGGTAAGCTTCTTTAATATCTCCAATAATTTTAAAAATTTCTTATCCAACTTTTGTTGATGAAGTCTCTAAGGAAATGGAGGTGGGGTTTTTTGTAAATCAACCTTAGGTGGAGAAATAGGTCTTTCAAAACCTTTTGGAGCGTCCTCTTTAGGTCTTTCGATCTCTTCTTTCTCTACTTCGAGTTTTTTGAACTCTACCTTCCAATTCTTTTCCACTTCTCGGTTGAATTGCTTTTACTTATTCTTTATTCTTTTCTCTTGGATTCACTTCGGTATTACTTGGAAGCATTCCTTGGGATCTATAACTTAAGGCATTTGCGATTTGTCCCAATTGATTTTCAATATTTCTGATGGTTGCTCCTTGAATTTGTAATTAATTTCCCATATGTGATACTACTTCTTCCATAGACAACTTCTTCTCCTTATTTTGTAAAGCATTGTTATAACTTGAAGGATAAGTTAATATATTATTATTGTTACCTTGGTTGTTCCAATTCCTCAATGGATTTACTTGGTGGTTCCTCCATTGTTGATTAACACCACCCTGATTATTGTTATTCCAGTTAAAATTTAGATGATTCTTCCAACCTGGGTTATAATAATTGGAATATCGAGTACATTAGGTTTACTTATATCTTTCACAGTTTCTGGTGAAGAATAGGAATCAATCATTTGGCCTAATGAATTTTCTTCAATCATGAGATTTGGCTGAGAAATATTCATCCCAAATTGGTCTATCTTCCTTGATACAACATCAACTTGATTGGCTAACATTGTAAAAGCATCATTCTCATAAACACTGGCTACCTTTTTAGGATTTAACTGTTGACCTCTTTTTTGATGAGGTCTTCTCTTCTTCTTTTTAGTGCTTAGGATCTAGCCTTAGGCTTTTCCTTTGACTATCTTAGAGGACTAGAATTGGGACCCACCTTTTAGAAACTCAAACCACTTCTAAACTCCCTTCAAACTCCACAAACTTGACTATAGACCCCTAATCACCTAGAGGGTTGAAATCAAATGTGGAAGTTTAAAGGATGAGTTCCTATGGGACTCTTTGGCCTTAGGAGCGCCACTGGTGGCCCTGGTGCAGTGAAGGGGCTGACTTACACACACACTACACTTACACACTACACCTATACACTACACTTTCACACACTTCCTAAAAAACACACCCATACCCAACTTGACCTCCCGACTCATGTAGGTGATTCACATGGATGGTCCTTAACCCCTGAGCCCTTGGCTAAGAGGGTTAGGAACAACATAGTGAATGCCTCAAATGAGTCCCTTCATGGCTCATATGGGCTTGATATGGCTTCATGGCTCAACCAAAATGATTTCATTCCACTTACATCCACCCAATCTTCAATTTCCCAAATTTTCAATTTTTGACCCCCGGGACCCTACACCGCTTAGCCTACCCGAAAACTCTTGAAATTACCTAAATTTTTGCAAAATTTCCAAATTACCCAAATTCCTCCAAAATCATTCCCAAACATTTCCAAATCACCCAAATTGATCATCCATACCCAAAAATACCAAAAATTCCAAAAATACCTCCCAATACCCTCCAAATACCCAAAATACCCCTCTTGGCCAAAAAAATCCAAAAATTCAGAAAATTCCCAGAAAATTCCAGAAAATCCCAAATATTCCCAATTTCATGTTGTCCAACTACACCATGGGCCAATTTTGTCAATTTACCCTACTTTTGTCAAAACCCCCAATTTGACCCATTTTAACCACTAAGTGAACCCGATGTCGAACCAAACCTACCCAATTGACCCAAATTCTGGTCCAATTCAGTTCTAAACTTCAATTTAACATTCCCAATACCAATCTAGACCAAATCCAAGTTCAATTTGATTGACATTTGGATCCAATTTCACTTTTGGCCTTAAAGCCCAATTTGGACCCATGACCCAAACTTAACCCAAATTCACCCAATTCAACTCCAATTAACCCCAAATCTTTTCTAAATCTTCCTTAACATTCCCACAAACAAAACACTAACATGATTTGCCCAAAATTTAGACCCAAACCCCACTCAAATTCAACCCAAAGCTAAAAGACCCATTTTTGACCTAAACCCAAACCTAACCCAAATGAGCCCAAACCCCAAAATCAAAGCCCAACCAAAGTCAAAACCTCTTTGAAACACTCCCATAAATATTTCTCAACATTAATTTTACATCAATTTCAACCCTAGCCCAACATTGGCCCAAGTTAGCCCAATTTGACCTACATGAGGCCCACTTACGAAATAAATCCAAATTCAAACCAATTCAACCCCAAATCACACCAAATTGACTCCAAGCCCTTCATAGAACATCCCTAAACCAATTATAACACTTATTTGACAAGGTCCTTCACAAAATCTTCACCCAAATGCCCATCCTAAAATAAAAAGCCCATTCCCCTTAAACTTTCCTAAAAAGCCCACTTCCTTGAATTCAAAAGCCCAAATTCATCTAAAGCCCACATGGCACTTCCCCTCATCATCCATTTAATCAAAATTGCCCCTAAGTTTCAAAGTCATCAATTAAACAATTCTAAATCAAGCCCCATACAAATTCCCATCAAAATATCAAAATTTTCTTAAATCCCTTTTTATGAAATTGACCGAAGCTTTTCCCGAAGCCAAATGGAGCCAAGGATGAGCCATTCACAAGCCATATGGAGCCATGAAAGTTTGGCATGTGACCATGCCATTAATGGTAAAAGGAGGGGCTCCTTTCCTAATCTTTCATTAAGCTTTTTAACCTTATCCATGACACACTCTAAACCATGTTTAGCCACCTCATCATGGATAGAGACCACACCATTCTCTCTTGGCGACCCAGTCGATCCTCTCGGCCCAAAATCGGGCCATGGGGAGGTGCACCCAACCCAAACCAATGGGTTGACCAAATTGAAGCCAAAATGACCCCTTCTCCATTCCATTTTAATTCAAAGCCTTTACACATGTCAAACTCCGATTGACTTCACCAACTTCGAGCCACGGACTCCATGACCACCGAAGGTGACCCATGCCTGCCGGCCGGCCGCTCGGATCACCGGAAAACACCATGGCCGAGACCTTGGGAGGAGCAAAACTTTGGAATTCCACCTTGCTCGAGCTTCCCCATGCCCAATGGCCACCATGGCTGTTCTTCCCATGACCAGAGCAGCTGATCCCAACCCTTGGCCATCCACAGGAGGCTCTCCGGCCACCTCTGTTTAAACCCGACCCCCTCGCGGCCATGAGAGGAGAGTTGCACAAACCTTGCCGAAACTGCGCCAAAATTGTTTCAAACCCTTCTCCACCCTTAGAGCGGTTGATCCCCGAGTGTCGATTTGCCCTAATCCCCACTGACAAAACCAAATTTCTCGGCGAAATTCCACCCAAAACCGGGACACTTCTCCACGGTGAGCCAATCCCCAAATTGATTGGTTCTACACCTTCACCGGACCGAGGGAAGGTGTCCACCGACAAAAGCCCCATCTCCAGGGCTTCCCGGTTGCTCCGAGCCTCCAAGCTTTGTGATCGGTGCGTGGTCGAAATCCAACCTGAGACAATTCACTGGACCGGGAGACTTCATGCGGAGCTTGCTAGGATCCAATCGAAGGTGCAACAACTCTCGGATCGAAGCCACACTTCTGCGAGCAAAGGTATAAGCTAATTCTTCATCCCGAGCTTCGGAGATTCTCCATTTCAAATGTTTTAATTTCAATGCATGATAACCATATAGATGTGTTCGTCTCTTGAAGACGAATCCATAGAGCATAAGAACATGAAAATCCATTGAGTATTGAGTGAGATATTAGGGATTTAGTGTGGACGGCTCTCGGGTGAGGACACTTGGGGACGATGAACGGATGTCGTCCATTTAATACACGCGCGGACAGACGGCCAGGATCGCGTCGGATCAGAAGACAGAACGATACGGCGGGCCACGGGAGCGTTGAGTCGGATGGCGGCGTCGAATGGGAGCGCGCCACGCGGCGTTTCGGAGGCTGCCGAGGTTGACGCGGCGCCGCGTGGATAAATAGAAAATTAGGGATTTTTTCGATTTATTTAATTCCCTAAACTTCAAAAATTCATAACTTTGTGTAGAAAAATCGAGAAAAATAAAATAAAAATACCCTCTTGCTCGGTGAACGAGAGGAGGATAATGTGGAAAAGAAATCATTTAATTTCATTAAGTATTTTATTTTTTATAATTTATTTACTCTCTGCATACATTTAATTCTCCATGCATGTATACAATTCACCATGGCATGAGACCATAGGAGCTTTTGAAGCCTACGAATTTGGGAACATTCCACGAATTTTCCAAAGTCGGAGGCCATCCTATGAAGAGTTATTGATTTTTCAAATTCATGTTACTCGTTTTGAGTATTTTAATTCCAATAAATAGCATGTTGTGAAATAAATTCTAGGAAAATTTGATGATGTTCCTTATGACCAGAGAACGCTAGGAAAAATAGGTTTTGAGTTAGTTCATTTAAAACAACCCTAATTAGCTTAAACACTCAAAATAGGTCTCTAATTAATTAGAGCTAACCATACATCAAATTTACTTGAAATCAATTCTCCACTGACCGTTAGGATCAGAGGAACCCACCATAAAAATTTGAAGTCGATTGGACTTGGTTAGCCCCACTAATTGGGTTGATTAAGCCACTTAGTCATTTTAAACTTTAAAAATTCATAACTTTCAAAATACCTTTCAAAAATTCACCAAATTGGTTTTGGAGCCTCTCTGATATTAGGGGAATCTAAGAAAATTAAAATTTCAATTTTCTAAAAAGTTGATTTTTAATATTATTTTAATATTTTTAATAATTAAAAAATAATAAAAATCACAAAAATAATAAAATTCACCAAAATGTCACATTTTGAATTTTAATCACTTAGGAACAAATCCCATATTTTTCTTAGTTCTATTTAGTGAGATATTGAATTTTAAAGCTCTAGGGTAATTTTAAAATTAAAAAAATGTATTTTCTAGTATTTTCACTAAAATAATTATAATAAATCATAGAAAAATTAGAAAATTGTAAAATTTACTTCTCTGATTTCCTTGATATCAGAGAGATTTTTAAAAAATATAAAATTCATTTTTCAACATTTATTTTATTTTTAAATTAATTAACACTCCAAAACTTAAAATAATTATAATAAAAATAATATAATTCAAAAAATCATCAAAATTGGTCCAAGTGGTCCTCTGGTCATTAGGAATGTCCCCTAATTTTCTTAAGGACAGAAACTTTCCCTTGGTCATGTTATTAAATTTTCCTTGAAAATCTCTATTTTCTACCAAAAATAATTATATAAATAAATTAAATACAGAAAAATCACATTTTCTCCTCTCATGTCTTTATTGACATATGAGTGAAGTCACATGAAAATTTCAAGTTCATTTGAGTTCAATTTAGTGAGTTATGAAATTATTAAGCTTAAAGGGTAAAAATGGTAATTAAAAAATCTTAATCCTTAATTAAAACTTTAGGTTTAATAAAAATTAACAAGTAAAATCTTTGATCCTAATTTGATTTGGATGATTGAAATTTAAATAATTAAAGGGTAGAAACCCATTAAGCAATTTAAAATAATTAAACTTTAATTAAATAATTGAATAAATTTGGAAGAATAATAAAATTGGAATTATTAAAATAGAGATATTATTAGGAAGAGATTTGTTCTTTAATTTAAAAATCCCTAAATTAATCATTTCATTAATATTTAATTCTTAATTAAAATGATAACTCAAATTCAAAACATTAAAAGACTTAATCATTAAACTAAAATTAAATTATTAAAATCTTTTAAAAATTTCAATTAAAATTAAAAAATAAAATTAAATTAACAATTAAATTAAATTAAGTAAATTAAATTGGATTAAGTTAAATTAAATTAAATTAAAATTAAAAGTTGAATTAAATTAAAGATTAAATTAAATTAAGTTAAATAAACAAATCAAATTAAATTAAATTAAATTAAATTAAATAAAATTAAATTAAATCAAATTAAATTAAATTAAATTAAATCAAATTAAATTAAAACTAAATCAAATCAAATTAATTTAATGTAACATCAAATCAAACTAAATTGAGTTAAATTGAATTAAATTAAATTAAAACTCAATTAAATTAAATTAAATTAAATTAAGTTGAATTAAATATAACATCACCAAAGACATAAAGAATTCAAAATAAATCTAAAATAATTTGAACACTATTCCAAATTTAAACCCATTAATGGAAATTAAACTAAATCACAAACCATTTGAACACCAATTTACCCTCAAAAGCTTTAGTTATCATAACTCCTAAACGGAATATTAAATGAAATGTTACTTCACTTATAGGATATTCGAATGTCCTAGTTCATCTGACGCAAGATAACAAAACTTGAGATTCTTGGACGATTAATTCATTTGTGTAATTGAATCCATTTGGACTTAAAACAATTCTAGCAATATTGAAAAGATGTTTAAGATTCTTCTTAAACACTTCCTCAATATGATAGGACATTTATAAGAACAATTAGACTTAATTGTTCTTTGATGAAGAAAATCGTCCGCAAACCAAAATACAAAGACCTAGACGTCATAGGAAATGACTAGCTATTGGATTAGGAATTTGGTAGAAAACCATAACCCTTCCCTTAACTTTACCTAGGAACTTGTTTAAGTATTCTAATTGTGTTTTAAGTGCCGCTTGGGATGACGGGAAGACTCTCCAGGTACGCTTTTATTTTATTGCAATTTACTTTCCTGCAATTTACTTTCTTGCAATTTATTTAACTGCATTGCACTTACTTTTTCTTGCATGATAAACAACTGTTGCATGAAAACCCACACCTTTAGAATAGTCCCTAAAACTGAAACCAAAACTAAGTTAAAAGTCATTGCAAGATAAAATTCACCGCCACAACATTTCAAAATATAAAACAACTCGAAATTTAATCACAAACGGAACACAAAACTACAATTAAATTAAAACGTCTCGTTGGATGATCGGGAATACCTCGGATGATGTAACCTACGTGTTGCTAACGAGATTTCCCACGGTCTAAATGAAAGTGTGGAACTCATTCGGTTGAGTTTAGCAAATTCATACGGACTAAGTGAATCCGATAAAAATAATGATGCGGAAGGATGGAACCGTGGGATCTTAACCGGTGTCGTTATAATCAACTTTAAGATTTGTTTTAATTAAAACACAAAAAAAAACACTTGGAAATTAAGACTTCTCTAAACCAAAACACTTTTCTCATCCCACGATTTATGACTTCTAAAACTAAACCTCTGCAACAACAAGGAGCTCGGAGCATGGTGGGCGACACGGCCATCGTCGTCGGCAAAACTTGAATCTACATCGGCAAAACTTTCCTAGAATTAAATAACAAAACCATAGGACTTCGGGGTAGTTTGCCTAGTGCAACATAAATCCTCGACTCTTCGTTAGGCACTTGCATTGCAAATTAAGCCTTAACCGGTCTTAGGATTCCGAGGTAGTCGTCGGTACGACAATAAACCCTCACATCTTCGAGGCTTATTTGTTTGATTTTATCATACAAATATAAGCCCTAATTAATTAAAATTGGCAAGATCAAAACATTTAAATAAACATTAGGACTTTCCTAAATCCAAGCCAAACAATAGGATAGTCGGGAGATTACCGAAGTTCGCTTCGAATACGCAATTTCTCCTACTTTTCTTCCTGTGAATTCTCGAAATAAAATGTTCCAAATTTGATCCATTCCCTATCGAAATTCCAAAATTCAATCCCTTGAAAACTTAAACTTTGAAATTCTTGAGAGCAAAATTATTGATTATTATCGAGAGTTTTCTTAGGTGATTCCCGTCACTTAAGATGTAATTAACTATAGGGGCTTGCCCTTATAGGGAATTTTAAAGAACCCGAGTAATATAAACCCTGTTTAATGCTTTCATATTAAGCGGGGGAATTTGTCGGCTTATAAAATTGGTTCGCGGACCAAACGAGATATCACAAATCTTCTAGTTTATTTAATCGAGCCCCACCGTCGAGCGGTGTGTCTATCCTTAGGGATAGATACACGGTTTGTGGTGCGGTGCTCGTTTATATAAACTATTTGGGATGTGAGATCGGTTTGATTTCATATCTTAAAATCTTCGAATCTAAAAATTATTTTTAAAATCAAATACTACTTTTCAAATTATTTATTTAAATTAAATTAAAAATTCGCCGACAACTTCTGTTAGGCGACCCCTTTCAAAATAAAACACACAACCTGAAAATAAGCCGCACAAACTTCTGGCGACTCCGCTGGGGACAATTCCTCTCTCCATTTTAGTCAAATAATTCTGCTTTCAAAAATCGGTAGTGTATCCATGTCCCTAATGGATCGAACTACCCTTCTTTCCGTTGGGATACTATGTTTATTTCTACCTTGAACAAGTATAGCCAACATTCTCTCGGATTTAGGAACCAGCTGTTTAGGCACCCCTAAACGGAGAGGTTCCGAGATCCTTTACCTCATTTACGAGGTGGGGTGGACCCCGATAGGTGTTAGTTTAGGAATGATCCTTCGAGTCGAGAAGTCTTGCTTAAGACTCTCTTTTCCTTTCCAACTCCGAATACGATTCCTTACCTTCTCTACACCTTTGAACATTCCGTTCTAAATAAACAAACCCTCTAATAAGTGATTCTTTTAACAAATGATTCCTTCTTATAAATACATGAACAAGAATGTGTTCGGACTCTTTTCAATTCCTTTCTTTTCGTCCTAAAGAAAAGAAGCATAACATGGGATCGACAACCGGAATCTACCTGCGGAAATGGAAGCCCCGAAGCCGATTTTCTCCTTCACCGATGGACTGGACTTCACCATGCTATAAGGATGAGCTTGCCCGACAATGGGATCATCCGATTTGGACAAGGGTTTGAAAACACGAATGTCGAGATCACCGAGCGTCTCCCTCTTTGCACCGACGAACAAGGTATCCGAAGGCCGAGGAGCCGTCGCTTGAGTTCGACCTTAGGTCGACCCAAGAGTTTCCTCCCCGTAAGGGATCCCGACTAAGAGAATGCTTCGCTGTCCGCGGGAGGAGCTGTTCTTACTACCCCCACTTGGTCTAGTTGTTTACGCACCTACCCCGAGCTTCGCAAATCGAAGGGGAAAGAAATCCGGAATTATGGTGAGCTTGTTACCGTGGAGGGTACGGATCTTCCTGTAAGACCTTCTATTTTCGAAATCGGGTCCGGTTCGAAGATTCCGTCAGCGACGAGGACCCGAAGAAGAAACGAAGTAGAAGGATCGCTAGAGAAGCCGTAGCTGCTGAAATTGCTTTCCTAGAGGAAATTCCGAAGCTGCCGAATATACACCGCTGCCGGAATATACACCGCTGCTCGAATACATACCACTCTTGGGAGGAAGCGAGGTTCCATCCCCTCTCCGCCGCGAGAGGATGAGGAGAATGTTCGCAAGATTCGTTGCCACATTACCTCAGCCCGCATATTACAACGATAGCCACAAGAAAAGGACTAGAACTACGCCGTTTGCTCGACTGCAAACTTTGGTAGAAAAGTTAGCAAAGAAGGAAAACTGCCCCGTATCGGAGATTCTACGAAAGATAGGGCGGGTGCCAGTCAAATCCCGTCTTGGGCCCCGAGTAGAACCCGCCATCATGATAGAAAAGCCAAGCAAAAAAATGAAGGCTAGTCCGCCCGTTGTTGTCTCAGGATTACAGATTAGGGAGGATACCACCTTCCAGCATTTGGCCGACAGACCATCTGGTCCTAGACCTTCTGCTGCTAGAAGGATGGTATGGCGTCCCACTATTGGGCGATTAAGACCGAAACGAGCGGCCCGAGAAAGAAAGTCTCGCCGGGAGGCTGGAATGCGAAGAAAGTGCTACTTGCGATAAAGGGGACTCGTGAAAAGGGGACCCGGCAGCTATCGCACGACAACTGCAAAGACTCACAGAAAGCCCCGCTAGAAGATGCCATGGAAAAGTTGAGAACCAATATCCGATGGTTGGCAAAAGAAAGAGAAGAAAAGTTCGGAGACGAGATTGATTCATCGGAATTCATGGACGACGAATACGCAGAAATCAACATGGTTGAGACACGAGCTTCATCAGCTTCGCAAGGTGCTCCTGCAGCCGCAGAAGAGAGGAGCCGGAGCGATGAGAAGGCGGCTTCGGGGAAAAGACGACACGATCGCTCGAATGGCGAAAAGGATGGAAGAGATGGCCGTAGCTGCGGCCACTCTCCGGAGTCGAAGTACAACCGAGAAGAGAGACACCCCCGAGAGGTCATTCACATTGTAGACGGAGGAAAGAAGATTACATCCGTCAATGGGGATGATCAGTCGAAAAGGATACAACACAAAGTATGATCCACGAAAAGGATATCAAGAACTTGGTGGAACAGCAGGTGCGAGAAGCCTTAGCACAATCGAAGAGCGGGACATCCATTCGGACGGGTAGACCTTACCCGGAAGAATTCGACGCCGTCCAATACCCAAAAGGCTTCGTACCACCTCTGTTCAAGACCTTCGACGGAACCGGGAACCCCCGACAGCATGTTGCACACTTTCGTGCCATTTGTTGTAATGCCGGCGGGAGCGATGCATTACTCTTTCGACAGTTCGTCAGCAGTCTGTCAGGAATCGCCTTCGGCCGGTATGCGGAATTACCAAATGGTTCGGTGAAGATGTTCTCGGAACTAGAGAACCTCTTCATCGAGCGATTCGCCGGAACTCGGCACCACATCACTATAGGTGATTTAGTGGTAGAGAAACAAAGGCCGAATGAAACTTTGGTGGATTACATACTTCGATGGAGGAACTTAAGCATGAAGTGTGAACCACGAACTGCAAGAATAACATGCGATCGTCATTTTACTTAAAAGTATTCACGGCCCGATAGCACTTCTCCTCGAAAGGATTCACTTATTAAGACTTTCGAGAAGTTGTTAAGCAAGGCTGGAAGCTTGCAAGAAGAGGCGAAGCAATTAAGTTTCGCCGACAAGACGGACAAGCGAAGCCGGTGAAGACCTTCAAAAGAAATCCGGGATCGTTGCGGCGGTTGACAAAGGCAAGCAACCAATGCAAATACCACCGAACGACCGCGGCAACCACAACAGAATTACCAGCAACCCCGGTCCAGCTATCGGTCGTCTCCGCAGGTATGAACAACCGTCTCGTCCGCAACGTACATTAAGGGAACTTCGAGCGAGAGAATATCCATTCAAGAATGAAGCGATACCGAAAATGTTCCGTAGTCGATGAAGACTCCGGATTTCCAGTGCCGAGCCTAAAAGACCGGAGGAAGTCAACAAGAAAGGTGATCCCGACTTTTGCCCCTACCACCGGATGCTTGGGCACAAGATAGAAGATTGCATTACCTTTAAAAGTTGGCTCAACGACAACCTTCGGAAAGGGAATATAACAATCCCGAAAGAGTACATGAAGGAACCCCAGAAAGGAGGTTCCGTCAATGTTATCTCAACTGATCCCTATACGACTAACGATGGATGGACTACCGCCTGGATGAGGTCTTTGAAAAAGATTTTAGACAGCATCCGAACCGCCTCGGTGCGAGCTTCAATTCAGAGTTCGAGACCTGTTAAGCCGGTACTATCACTTGCGATAGAAGAACCACCTCAACAGGAGATGATTGAAGAGAAGAAGAAAATCGACGAAGAAGAGAGGACTGAGGTTCCTAAGACTAGACTAGGGGCTGCTTATCCTAGGATAGTTGTTTCCGATTCGGGGGAGAAATCCCTCGAACCTCTAATTTTGTATGATTATCCGCTCACTTCGGTGGGATCATATAATAATAAGGGTGATGGCGTTGGCTACGTTTTGATCGTTTCTAACGATTACGTAACTAGCGACAATCCGGACATCGATTTCGATACCAACGACAATTCTCGAATCATACACAATCTCGACGATCAAAATAACGAAGAAGACATCCATCGAGGAGGCTACGAAAGCTCAACAAGCAACGAATCTATCTGCGAGTTTCGAGGAGCTCCGGTCGCAATAGAGTTAGAGCCTTCGGACTGCGAAGCTAATACGAGAAGAACCTGTCATTCCGATTCGGGGAGGAGACACCGGCGAACTCGACACTAGATTCGGAAGAAATTACGAAGTCAACTTAAGAAGTGGAAGAGTTCTACCTCCAAGAATGGGTCCGAAGGACAAAGGAAAGCGGTGGTTGTTCAAGAAGAACCAACCCCGACGAGAAGAAATACCCGTTCGAGAAGAAGCCGGACACATGGAAATAAAGTGGACTACAACGTGCTAGCCCATCTTAGGAAACTACCGACCAAGGCGAGCATTTACGATGCTCTCATCTTATCGAAAGGAGATGAGAGAAGCTCGATCGAGGCCTTACTTGATCCGGAAATTTGCTTAGCTCAAATGGCCGGAGATTCCTTAGATGAGGTTTGCTCGTTAAAAGAACGACGAGGCGTTACCTTCACGGACGGTGACCTACTACTTTGGACGGCGAGATCACAACCGACCGTTGTACATTTCGATTACAATTGGGAAATTTACGCTCTCCGGAGTATTGGTGGATCCGGGAGCATCAATCAATATAATGAGTCTTCGAACACTAGCATATTTGGAAATTGATGCTCGCGAGCTCGAAGCGGACAAAATGTTATTAAGAGGATTCAACCAGAAAGGAGAAAGAGCCCTCGGGTCAATAACGCTACTGATGAAGACCGGTGACTTAGCAAAGACAACCGCAAAATTTCACATAATTGATTTAGAGACATCGTTCAACGCTCTGCTGGGCCGACCGTGGATACATGAAAACGAGGATGGTACCATCATCTGCGCATCGGTGCATCAAATACTACGATGGAGGGGAACGAGTGCATCAAAGGCGACTTACAACCATTCTCCGTACATGAAATTGGAATCCATGAAGATGCGGCTTATTATGCACCACCGAAGAAAACGATCTTCTCCGGAGATACCGTAACAAATGAAGCAAAGAAAGTTCGGGACGACGAAGAACTCGAAGTTCTAGTCCAACAATCACTCACCACTCCCTTACGGCGAGATGGTGAAGGTTTCTCCACAACTCGCATCCGAGGTCGAGGCCGGGGACGAGGTCGTGGTAGAGACGCTAGGACAGGTTGGACGGAGGAAACCGGCCATCAATGTTGATTGGGAAGATAGTTACGAAGAAGAAAAAGAAATCAAACAAGAAGCGATGACAATAAGTCGGAAGAAGCCGCAATTCGAAGATCTCTCTCGAAGATGAGAAGAACGAAGAATACAAATCAATGTACGAAAAGATTAACCCCTACGTACATACTATGACCCTAACCCCGATTCATTCTAACAAGATCGAGGGTATGGTGGTCGAAGAGGTACGTAACGACGGTGCGAGGCCGACCAAATTCTACCGTGGTGCTTCTTCCTCCAAAGCCGAAAATAATGTACAATTCGAAGATGTCACTTCATCGGAATTAATGGAATTACCTTTTGAGTGGTACTCTCCACTGTGTTCAAAATTTAATTCAACGTGGCTTCTTACCTCGACAATGGACAAAAGGCCGATCACAACATTTTGAAAAATTATGGAATAATTCCGGTCGTCCACCCGATTCAAAGTATGGACTCGGATTCGGCACGGTAGGATCGATCGACGATGTCGAATTTTGTTTGGTTGTCACTTGCGAATCCAATGAAAGGCTGCATGGAAACTACGAAACAAACTCGAAGATGTACGAATTGGAGACGCTCTACCGAATTCGAAGAAGAAATCAAATCTACAATAGATGAGTTAACGGAAGTTAACTTAGGTACTAGCGAAGAGCCTAGACCTACCTTTGTTAGCTCCTTACTCAATAAAGAAGACTCCGAAGAAATAATCAAATTATTAATGGAATTTAAAGACTATTTTGCTTGGAACTATGACGAGATGCCGGGATTAGCTCCGGAGGTTGCGAGTCCATAAGCTAGGAGTGGATCCTACTTCCGTCCCAGTCAGATAAGGTCCCAGAAGAATGCGTCTAGAAATTGAACAACAAGTCATAGCCGAAGTTAAAAAGCTAATAGACGCTAAATTTGTCCGTGAAGAACAATACCCGACTTGGCTAGCCAATGTAGTGCCGATCGAAAGAAGAATGGTCGGATCGGAATTTGTGTGGATTTCGGAGATTTAAACAAGGCATGTCCAAAAGATGAATTCCCTCTACCGATCCCAGAATTAATGATCGACATTGCTTCGACACATGAAATATTCTCGTTCATGGATGGATCTTCAGGATACAACCAGATAAAAATGGCTCCAGAAGATGAAAAGCTTACAGCATTCAGAACGCCGATCGAGTATTTTGCTACACGAGTGATGCCATTCGGACCGAAGAACGCAGGAGCAACCTACCGGAGAGCAATGACAAGAATTTTTGATGATCTCATCCACAATCAAGTCGAATGCTACGTGGACGATGTGGTCATCAAAAGCAAAGTAAAGGAAAACCACCTGTATGATTTAAGAATTGTTTTCGAACGATTAAGACAATTTAACCTTAAGATTAATTCCTTAAAATGCGCCTTCGGCGTCACCTCCGGGAAATTCTTAGGATTCGTTGTCCGACATCATGGAATTGAAATCGACCCGGAGAAGATTAAAGCTATCTTAGAAATGCCGCCTCCCAAAACCTTAAAACAACTATGATCTTTTCAAGGGAAGTTGGCATATCTTCGACGCTTTATCTCAAACTCGTCGAGTAGGTGTCGGCCTTTCTCGGCACTAGTTAAAAAGGACGCCAAATTTATTTGGGAAGAGAAATGCCAGAAGGCCTTCGAGGACATTAAACAATATTTAATGAAACCTCCTGTCTTAGCAGCCCCAGTCTCAGGTAGACCGCTGATACTTTACACCGCGGCTTTAGACGACTCTCTCGGAGCCCTGTTAGCCCAGGTCAATGATGAGGGTAAAGAAAATGCTCTTTACTACTTAAGCCGTCATTTACTTCCGACGGAAGTAAGGTATCCCGCAATTGAAAAGCATTGTTTGGCCCTGATCTTCGCCGCTCAAAAGCTCAGGCACTACATGCTTTCTCATAAGGTCAACCTAATCTCGAAGTTTAATCCATTGCAATACTTGATGACTCATCCAACACTTTCCGGCAGACTTGCCAGATGGTCAATGATATTATTGCAATTCGATATAACTTTCGTGCCTCTGCGTGCCGTGAAGGGAGAAGTCTTAGTAGACTTTCTCGCAGCACACCTTTTGCTGGCAGAATCTCCTCTCAATGACGATTTGCCGGATGAACAAATAATGAATCTAGAAGACCACGATGATCGAAGTTGGGAATTATATTTCGACGGAGCATCTTCGAGCACACAAAGACGAAGAATCTCAAGTGATAGTGCCCGTAAGGCGGGAATCCGGCTAATCTTTATAACGCCGGAGCGGGGGATGTTAAGATACTCCTACCACTTGACGGAACCGTGTACAAACAACGAAGCGAGAATACGAAGCCCTCATAACGGGACTGGAATTAACTATTCAAATGGGGATAACAGATATCAACATCTACGGAGATTCGCAGTTAATCATTCAACAGATCGCCAGACAATACAGAATTTTAAAGCCAAGACTCAAACAATACTTCCAGTATGCCATACAGCTGTTGGAACAGATTCCAAATGTAACGATCTACAAAATTCCCAGAAAAGAAAATGCTTTAGCTGATGCTTTAGCCCGTCTCGCAAAAGAATTTGCTTGTTTGCAAGATGAATCGGTGGAAGTGTCGGTTCACGGACGTCGGGTCCTATCACGACTCGACATAGACACAATACACAAATCGAGAAAAGAAAAAGAATCGAGTTGCAACGATGACGGAAAACACGGAAGATTGGCGACATCCATTGATAGACTACCTGCAACGGTGAAAGCTACCGGACGATAGGTCGCTAGCCCATCGGATCAAGAAAAGAACTGCGTCTTACGCATTAATAAACAACACATTGTACGGAAGGTCTTTTGATCAAATGTGGCTAAGGTGCCTAAGCGGGTCCGAGGCCGTGAAATTGTTAAGGAAGTGCATTCGGGACTCCGTGGCGCTCACCGGTCGGGTCCGAAGATGAAAATAAAAATTAAAAGACTAGGGTACTACCGGCCCTCGATGATGACCGATCGCATGAAAATCGCCGAGAGCCGTCACCAATGCCAAGTGCACGGAGTGGTTCTACACCAACCTCCAAATGTGCTACATCCAACAATCGCGTCATGGCCATTTGAATGTTGGGGCACAGATATAGTGGGTCCAATAGAACCACCATCTTCAAAAGGACATCGCTTCATTCTTGCGGCTACGGATTACTTTTCCAGTGGGCGAGGCGGTTCCACTTAGAGAAGTGAAAGCACACCACGTGCTACAATTTTTCAAGAACCAAGTTGTCTACCGTTTCGGAGTGCCGCGCGAGATCATCTCGGATAATGGGTCGGCATTCGAAGCACGCAAATCAACAATTTTGTCGGGAGACACGGAATCGACTGGCGATACTCAACAATTTACTACCCAAGAGCAAACGGCCTCGCTGAGGCTTTTAATAAAACTCTCGTTCAAATCTTAAAGAAAACTTTGGACGATAATAAGAGGAATTGGCACGAGAAGTTGTTAGAAGCCTTATGGGCCTACCGGACGACCTTCAGAACTCCTACTCAAGCTACACCTTACGCTCTGGTGTATGGGTCCGAGGCAGTGTTACCTTTAGAGGTTCAGCTTCCTTCACTCAGAATTGCAGTTGCAAACAAGATCACGGCAGAAGAAAACGCCAAATTACGACTAGAAGAATTAGAAAGCCTGGAAGGGAAAAGACTTGCAGCGCAGCAAAATTTAGAACTATACCAAGCTAAGATGGTTCAAGCCCATGACAAACTGGTCCGCCCAAGAACATTGAAAGTTGGTGACTTAGTTCTCGTTCTCAAGAGACCTATCCTTGCACACCGCAAGATAGGAGGAAAATTTGAACCCACTTGGGAAGGGCCGTTTGTGGTTGAAGCAGTATACTCAGGAGGTTCCTACCAGTTAGTGAATTGCCAGGGAGAACGACATATGCTTCCGATCAACGGACGATACTTGAAAAAGTATTGCGCTACCTGATGTTTTGAAGGAATGAATTCTTCATCCCTAAGAAACACGGGCGAAGTAATTACTTATGATTGAGTCCGAACCCAAAAATAATAAAATGTGCTAAAATAAATAAAATCGTGATAATAAAGTTTTCCTTGTTTTCTTTTCCAAATCAAAATCTCTTTCCTGATCTTATCCCACTTCATTCCTGTTAAATTTAAAAATATAAGAGTAATTAAAAAAAACTGTCTTTAATAAACATTTTCTTATTGTTCTTGTTCTTAGTACAGCCCCTGATCATTTTCCTTGTCTTTTCACAGGGAAATGTCGAACGGGCGGTTGGTCCTGAACTTTAAGAATGGCGTAAGCCTTGCACTCGATGAAAAGAGGGTGAAAGATGGAGCGATAATCGAGATTGACTCGGATTTCGCACCGACGGAGCCTACGATACAAGGAAAGTGACTCGGGTCCCGATTGACCGAGAAGAACTGCCCGGGCAGATAGTGATGAAAGTGGGTGGCCCAAACCACCAATCCAGCAGCAAGAAAAGAAAAGCAAATACTGAAGAAGACAAGAAAATAAAATCTGTAGTCGCTACAGCAGAGGGCAGGCTTGTCAGCGCCGCGCCCACGGAGATTCAAGAAGTGCGGAGAGCTACTCTCACAGCAACGCAACGAAGAAATAAGAATCGCCGTATCCGTAAGATGTTAACAAAACTAGCCGCGGACCGGCGCGACGAGACGATTACTTCGCCGAGTACGTACACTTCGAGGACACCGGTTCACCGGGAACCCGAAGAAAGGAGGCCAGCTCCTAGGATAACGAAAGGACCGGGGAAATCTCCGGAAGATCGAAGAAAGAAGGCTACCACGCCACCGGATAGAACCACCGGTAATGCATGACCTTGTTGCGGAAGCAACCCCGGGGATGTCCCGACGGACATCGTCCCCGAGGAGCCGAGGTATGCGAGGAGAACGTGAAGGGATTGAACCGTATATCCCACAATATGTCACCGGGCCTCGCCATCTGCGGATCATTCCGGAATACGAGCTGGAGAGAATGCAAAATGTTGAAAAGAAAACCTTTGAATACTTCGAGAGAATTAGGGGCAGAAGGATCAACATACTAGAGGGCCTCGAGTTACATACAGACGTATTCTCAGAGTATGAACAACATCAAATCGTGGATTGTATCCGGGATTTGAAAAGAATGGGCCGAGCATGCCGCCTAAGGGAAAATACCTACTCAGAACCCCGGAGATGGATGCCGGGGAAGGGAAGAATCACAATATAATGCGGGTGTCGCTACAACTTTGTCGAAGACGGAAGGGAAACCCACCGGGAATACTCCGTGATGGGCAAGTGGATCCGATGCCATTAGTCATCAAGAGAATGGTAAAGAGATTGATAACATGGAGGGTACTCGTCGGCGGATTGCATACCCAATAGCTGCATTATCAACATCTACAAACGAGGTGATCGCATACCCCCACATATAGATCACCACGACTTTGTCGGACCCTTCGCACGGTCTCTTTCCCGAACGAGTGTGACATCATGTTCGGATCCGACCTCCGTATAGCGAGGCCCGGGTGAGTTCCGAGGGCCGGTGAAGATACCGTTACCGGTAGGTTCCGTCATGATACCGAAGGGCAACGGAGCGGATGTCGCTAAGCATTACATACCGGGAGTACCGAGTGAAGCGGATCTCAGTTACTTTCAGAAGGATGGACGACAGGAAGACACCTTACCATTTCCAGCCAGACCCGAGCTAGAGAGCCTCCGGCCTTACGAGCTGTGAGTTACATGGGAGATATCACACCTCCAACGTACATCCAGCCGGCATCCTTGCCAAGGATGGCTTGGAAGGTGGTGTTATTAACCATGTACCCCACTATTCAGACATGGATTTTTGACAAATGCTTCTTTTGATGGATCGACGAAGATCATATATAGTCCGTCTTGAGTCTACATAGATTGTATGAAATATATGCCAGATCAAGTTGTACGATGTATCTTCAACATGATTGGAATGAAAGTGACCATGTCACATTTTTTTGGCCTTCACCTCTTTTGTGCAAATTGATTGGGAAACGCCATTAAAGTTAAATGAACTTCGAACAAAGAACAGAAAAGAAATAAAAAGAAGAATAAAAGAAAACTTTCCTAAAAAAAAATCTAAAAATGACGAACACCAAATTCACATGAACATTAAATAAACGATAAAATAAAATTTGAATCATTAAAAGATAAACAAAATCAACATAAATTTTAAATCAAATCTTAAATCAAAATTTCAACCGAGTTCAAACTCATCCTTCCAAATTTCAAATTCAATCTTTCCAGATTTCAAATCTCAATCAAATTCAAATTCAATTTCTTCCAAATCTCAAATCAAATTCTCAATCAAATTTCAAATTCAATCCTTCCAAATTTCAAATCAAATCTAAATCAGATTTCAAATTCAAATTTTTGGGTCGAGGATTTTACATCCAAGACTGCACTGCTTTAGGATTCTTTCCCTATTACACTGAAATACATCAAATTCAAATTTTTGGGTCGAGGATTTTACATCCAAGACTGCACTGCTTTAGGATTCTTTCCCTATTGCACTGAAATACATCAAATTCAAATTTTTGGGTCGAGGATTTTACATCTAAGACTGCATTGCTTTAGGATTCTTTCCCTATTGCACTGAAATACATCAAATTCAAATTTTTGGGTCGAGGATCTTACATCCAAGACTCGCACCGCTTTTAGGATTCTTTCCCTATCGCACTCGAAATACATCGATTCAAAATTTTGGGTCGAGGATTTTACATCCAAGACTACACTCGCTTTAGGATTCTTTCCCTATTGCACCGAAATACATCAAATTCAAATTTTTGGGTCGAGGATTTTACATCCAAGATCGCACTGCTTTAGGATTCTTTCCCTATTGCACTTCGAAATACATCAAATTCAAATTTTTGGGTCGAGGATTTTACATCCAAGACCGCACCGCTTTAGGATTCTTTCCCTATTGCACCGAAATACATCAAATTCAAATTTTTGGGTCGAGGATTTTACATCCAAGACTGCACTCGCTTTAGGATTCTTTCCCTATCGTACCTTTGAAATACATCAAATTCAAACTTTTGGGTCGAGGATTTTACATCCAAGATCGCATCGCTTTAGGATTCTTTCCCTATCGCACCTTGAAATACATCAAATTCAAACTTTTGGGTCGAGGATTTTACATCCAAGATCGCATTGCTTTAGGATTCTTTCCTATTGCACTTCGAAATACATCAAATTCAAATTTTTGGGTCGAGGATTTTACATCAGATGCACGCTAGATTCTTTCCTATGACCGAAATACATCAAATTCAAACTTTGGTCGAGGATTTTACATCCAAGATCGCATCGCTTTAGATTCTTTCCCTATTGCACCGAAATACATCAAATTCAAACTTTTGGGTCGAGGATTTTACATCCAAGATTGACCGTTTAGAATTCTTTCCTATCGCACTGAAATACATCAAATTCAAATTTTTGGGTCGAGGATTTTACATCCAAGATCGCACTGCTTTAGGATTCTTTCCCTATTGCCTTGAAATACATCAAATTCAAACTTTTGGGTCGAGGATTTTACATCCAAGATCGCATCGCTTTAGGATTCTTTCCTATCGCACCGAAATACATCAAATTCAAACTTTTAGGTCGAGGATTTTACATCCAAGATCGCACCTGCTTTAGGATTCTTTCCCTATTGCACCTGAAATACATCAAAATCAAACTTTTTGGGTCGAGGATTTTTACATCCAAGACTGCACTGCTTTAGGATTCTTTCCCTACTGCAATGAAATACATCAAAATCAAACTCTTGAGGTTAAGGATTTTACATCCAATACCGCATTACTCTGAGATCTCTCCTCATTGCAATGATTCAATTTGATCAATTCAATTTTCTTTCGAGGTTGAAGATGTTACATCTAAAACCTCGAATTCCAATTTTCATTTCAAATCAAATCCCTCAAATTAATTTTGACAAAACTTCAATCTAAATTAAAACTCCAAACTAAAATCTAAGTTCACACGTCAAACTTAAACCGAAACAAAATAATATCTAAATCGAAATTCTCCCAGGTCATGTGATTCGGAATTCACCTCCTTTTCTTTTCCCCGCCGAGAGTTCGAGTATCTCCGGCTTTGGGAACATACCCGATACTCCCCAGACGGAAATTCTTTTGCTTTGTCCTAAGTTTGTCACTTGGACGTTTGTGTTGGTTTTGTTGATCGCTTCGGTCAACACCAATACGCGCGGTGTGCTCCGTCAGCTCACCACACCTATTGGGGGTCCATTTGTTGACCTCATTTTTGATGAGGTCTTCTCTTCTTCTTTTTAGTGCTTAGGATCTAGCCTTAGGCTTTTCCTTTGACTATCTTAGAGGACTAGAATTGGGACCCACCTTTTAGAATTTCAAACCACTTTTAAACTCCCTTCAAACTCCACAAACTTGAATATAGACCCCTAATCACCTAGAGGGTTGAAATCAAATGTGGAAGTTTAAAGGATGAGTTCCTATAGGACTCTTTGGCCTTAGGGACCGCCCAGGTGGCTCGGTCCAGTGAAGGGGCCGACTTACACACACACTACACTTACACACTACACCTATACACTACACTTTCACACACTTCCTAAAAACACACCCATACCCAACTTGACCTCCCGACTCATGTACGTGATTCACATGGATGGTCCTTAACCCCCGAGCCCTTGGCTAAGAGGGTTAGGAACAACATAGTGAATGCCTCAAATGAGTCCCTTCATGGCTCATATGGGCTTGATATGGCTTCATGGCTCATATGGGCTTGATATGGCTTCATGGCTCAACCAAAATGATTTCATTCCACTTACATCCACCCAATCTTCAATTTCCCAAATTTTCAATTTTTGACCCCGGGACCCTACACCCGCTAACTTTACCCAAAACTCTTGAAATTACCCAAATTTTTGCAAAATTTCCAAATTACCCAAAATCCTCCAAAATCATTCCCAAACATTTCCACATCACCCAAATTGATCATCCATACCCAAAAATACCAAAAATTTCAAAAATACCTCCCAATACCCTCCAAATACCCAAAATACCCATCTTGGCCAAAAAAATCCAAAAATTCAGAAAATTCCCAGAAAATTCCAGAAAATCCCAAATATTCCCAATTTCATTTTGTCCAACTACACCATGGGCCAATTTTGTCAATTTACCCTACTTTTGTCAAAACCCCCAATTTGACCCATTTTAACCCTAAGTGAACCCAATGTCAAACCAAACCTACCCAATTGACCCAAATTCTGGTCCAATTAAGTTCTAAACTTCAATTCAACATTCCCAATACCAATCTAGACCAAATCCAAGTTCAATTTGATTGACATTTGGATCCAATTTCACTTTTGGCCTTAAAGCCCGATTTGGACCCATGACCCAAACTTAACCCAAATTCACCCAATTCAACTCCAATTAACCCCAAATCTTTTCTAAATCTTCCTTAACATTCCCACAAACAAAACACTAATATGATTTGCCCAAAATTTAGACCCAAACCTCACTCAAATTCAACCCAAAGCTAAAAGGCCCATTTTTGACCTAAACCTAAACCTAACCCAAATGAGCCCAAACCCCAAAATCAAAGCCCAAACAAAGTCAAAACCTCTTTGAAACACTCCCATAAATATTTCTCAACATTAATTGTACATCAATTTCAACCCTAGCCCAACATTGGCCCAAGTTAGCCCAATTTGACCTACATAGGCCCACTTACCAAATAAATCCAAATTCAAACCAATTCAACCCCAAATCACACCAAATTGACTCCAAGCCCTTCATAGAACATCCCTAAACCAATTATAACACTTATTTGACAAGGTCCTTCACAAAATCTTCACCCAAATGCCCATCCTAAAATCAAAAAGCCCATTCCCCTTAAACTTTCCTAAAAAGCCCACTTCCTTCAAATTCAAAAGCCCAAATTCATCTAAAGCCCACATGGCACTTCCCCTCATCATCCATTTAATCAAAATTGCCCCTAAGTTTCAAAGTCATCAATTAAACAATTCTAAATCAAGCCCCATACAAATTCCCATCAAAATATCAAAATTTTCTTAAATCCCTTTTTATGAAATTGACCCAAGCTTTTCCCAAGCCAAATGGAGCCAAGGATGAGCCATTCACAAGCCATATGGAGCCATGAAAGTTTGGCATGTGACCATGCCATTAATGGTAAAAGGAGGGGCTCCTTTCCTAATCTTTCATTAAGCTTTTTTAACCTTATCCATGACACACTCTAAACCATGTTTAGCCACCTCATCATGGATAGAGACCACACCATTCTCTCTTGGTCGACCCAACCGATCCTCTCAGCCCAAAATCGAAGCCATGGGGAGGTGTACCCAACCCAAACCAATGGGTTGACCAAATTGAAGCCAAAATGACCCCTTCTCCATTCCATTTTAATTCAAAGCCTTTACACATGTCAAACTTCAATTGACTTCACCAACTTCAAGCCCTGGACTCCCTGACCCTGAAGGTGACCCATGCCTGCCGGCCATCCGCCTGGATCGCCGGAAAACACCATGGCCGAGACCTTGGGAGGAGCCAAACTTTGGAATTCTACCTTGCTGAGCTGACCCATGCCCAATGGCCACCATGGCTGTTCTTCCCATGACCAGAGCAGCTGATCCCAACCCTTGGCCATCCCTGGGAGGCTCTCCAGCCACCTCTATTTAAACTCGACCCCCTCACGGCCATGAGAGGAGAGTTGCACAAACCTTGCCGAAACTCTGCCAAAATTGTTTCAAACCCTTCTCCACCCTTAGAGCAGTTGATCCCCAGTGTCAATTTGCCCTAATCCCCACTGAAAAAACCCAATTTCTCAACCGAAATTCCACCCAAAACCAGGACACTTCTCCACAGGTGAGCCAATCCCTAAATTGATTGGTTCTACACCTTCACTGGACCGAGGGAAGGTGTCCACCGAAAAAGCCCCATCTCCAGGCTTCCCGGTTGCTCCGACTCTCCAAGCTTTGTGATCGAGCCGTGGTCGAAATCCAACCTAGACAATTCACTGGACCGGGAGACTTCATCCGGAGCTTGCTAGGATCCAATCGAAGGTGCAACAACTCTCGGATCGAAGCCACACTTCTCCGAGCAAAGGTATGAGCTAATTCTTCATCCCGAGCTTCGGAGATTCTCCATTTCAAATGCTTTAATTTCAATGCATGATAACCATATAGATGTGTTCGTCTCTTCAAGACGAATCCATAGAGCATAAGAACATGAAAATCCATTGAGTATCGAGTGAGATATTAGGGATTTAGTGTGGACGGCTCTCGGGTGAGGACACTTGGGGACGATGAACGGATGCCGTCCATTTAATACACGCGCGGACGGACGTCCAGGATCGTGTCGGATCAGAAGACGGAACGATACAGCGGGCCCCGAGAGCATTGAGTCAGATGGCGGCGTCGAATGGGAGCGCACCACGCGGCGTTTCGGAGCTGCCGAGGTTGACGCGGCGCCGCGTGGATAAATAGAAAATTAGAGATTTTTTCTGATTTATTTAATTTCCTAAACTTCAAAAATTCATAACTTTGTGTAGAAAAATCAGAAAAATAAAATAAAAATACCCTCTTGCTCGAGTGAACGAGAGGAGGATAATGTAGAAAAGAAATCATTTAATTTCATTAAGTATTTTATTTTTTATAATTTATTTACTCTCTGCATACATTTAATTCTCCATGCATGTATACAATTCACCATGGCATGAGACCATAGGGCTTTTGAAGCCTCCGAATTTGGGAACATTCCCTGAATTTTCCAAAGTCGAGGCCATCCCTATGAAGAGTTATTGATTTTTCAAATTCATGTTACTGTTTTGAGTATTTTAATTCCAATAAATAGCATCTTGTGAAATAAATTCTAGGAAAATTTGATGATGTTCCTTATGACCAGAGAACGCTAGGAAAAATAGGTTTTGAGTTAGTTCATTTAAAACAACCCTAATTGGCTTAAACACTCAAAATAGGTCTCTAATTAATTAGAGCTAACCATACATCAAATTGACTTGAAATCAATTCTCCACTGACCTTTAGGATCAGAGGAACCCACCATAAAAATTTGAAGTCAATTGAACTTGGTTAGCCCCACTAATTGGGTTGATTAAGCCACTTAGTCATTTTAAACTTTAAAAATTCATAACTTTCAAAATACCTTTCAAAAATTCACCAAATTGGTTTTGGAGCCTCTCTGATATTAGGGAAATCTAAGAAAATTAAAATTTCAATTTTCTAAAAAAGTTGGTTTTTAATATTATTTTAATATTTTTAATAATTAAAAAATAATAAAAATCACAAAAATAATAAAATTCACCAAAATGTCACATTTTAAATTTTAATCACTTAGGAACAAACCCCATATTTTTCTTAGGTCTATTTAGTGAGATATTGAATTTTAAAGCTCTAGGGTAATTTTAAAATTAAAAAAATGTATTTTCTAGTATTTTCACTAAAATAATTATAATAAATCATAGAAAAATCAGAAAATTGTAAAATTTGCTTCTCTGATTTCCTTGATATCAGAGAGATTTTTGAAAAATATAAAATTCATTTTTCAACATTTATTTTATTTTTAAATTAATTAACACTCCAAAACTTAAAATAATTATAATAAAAATAATATAATTCAAAAAATCATCAAAATTGGTCCAAGTGGTCCTCTGGTCATTAGGAATGTCCCCTAATTTTCTTAAGGACAGAAACTTTCCCTTGGTTATGTTATTAAATTTTCCTTGAAAATCTCTATTTTCTACCAAAAATAATTATATAAATAAATTAAATACAGAAAAATCACATTTTCTCCTCTCATGTCTTTATTGACATATGAGAGAAGTCACATGAAAATTTCAAGTTCATTTGAGTTCAATTTAGTGAGTTATGAAATTATTAAGCTTAAAGGGTAGAAATGGTAATTAAAAAATCTTAATCCTTAATTAAAACTTTAGGTTTAATAAAAATTAACAAGTAAAATCTTTGATCCTAATTTGATTTGGATGATTGAAATTTAAATAATTAAAGGGTAGAAACCCATTAAGCAATTTAAAATAATTAAACTTTAATTAAATAATTGATTAAATTTGGAAGAATAATAAAATTGGAATTATTAAAATAGGGATATTATTAGGAAGAGATTTGTTCTTTAATTTAAAAATCCCTAAATTAATCATTTCATTAATATTTAATTCTTAATTAAAATGATAACTCAAATTCAAAACATTAAAAGACTTAATCATTAAACTAAAATTAAATTATTAAACTCTTTTAAAAATTTCAATTAAAATTAAAAAATAAAATTAAAATAAAAATTAAATTAAATTAAGTAAATTAAATTGTATTAAGTTAAATTAAATTAAATTAAAATTAAAAGTTGAATTAAATTAAAGATTAAATTAAATTAAGTTAAATAAACAAATCAAATTAAATTAAATAAAATTAAATAAAATAAAATAAAATTAAATCAAATTAAATTAAATTAAATTAAATCAAATTAAATTAAAACTAAATCAAATCAAATTAATTTAATGTAACATCAAATCAAACTAAATTGAGTTAAATTGAATTAAATTAAATTAAAACTCAATTAAATTAAATTAAATTAAATTAAGTTGAATTAAATATAACATCACCAAAGACATAAAGAATTCAAAATAAATCTAAAATAATTTGAACACTATTCCAAATTTAAACCCATTAATGGAAATTAAACTAAATCACAAACCATTTGAACACCAATTTACCCTCAAAAGCTTTAGTTATCATAACTCCTAAACTGAATATTAAATGAAATGTTACTTCACCTATAGGATATTCAAATGTCCTAGTTCACTGAGCAAGATAACAAAACTTGAGATTCTTGGACGATTAATTCATTTGTGTAATTGAATCCATTTGGACTTAAAACAATTCTAGCAATATTGAAAAGATGTTTAAGATTCTTCTTAAACACTTCCTCAATATGATAGGACATTTATAAGAACAATTGGACTTAATTGTTCTTTGATGAAGAAAATCGTCCTCAAACCAAAATACAAAGACCTAGACGTCATAGGAAATGACTAGCTATAGGATTAGGAATTTGGTAGAAAACCATAACCCTTCCCTTAGCTTTACCTAGTAACTTGTTTAAGTATTCTAATTGTGTTTTAAGTGCAGCTTGGGATGACGGGAAGACCCTCCAGGTACACTTTTATTTTATTGCAATTTACTTTCCCGCAATTTACTTTCTTGCAATTTATTTAATCGTATTGCACTTAATTTTTCTTGCATGATAAACAACTCGTTGCATGAAAACCCACACCTTTAGGATAGTCCCTAAAACTGAAACCAAAACTAAGTTAAAAGTCATTGCAAGATAAAATTCACCGCCACAACATTTCAAAATATAAAACAACTCAAAATTTAATCACAAACAGAACACAAAACTACAATTAAATTAAAACGTCCTGTTGGATGATCGGGAATACCTCGGATGATGTAACCTACGTGTTGCTAACGGGATTTCCCACGGTCTAAATGAAAGTGTGGAACTCATTCGATTGAGTTTAGCAAATTCATCCGGACTAAGTGAATCCGATAAAAATAATTATGCCGAAGGATGGAACCGTGGGATCTTAACCGGTGTCGTTATAATCAACTTTAAGATTTGTTTTAATTAAAACACAAAAAAAAACACTTGGAAATTAAGACTTCTCTAAACCAAAACACTTTTCTCATCCCCCGATTTATGACTTCTAAAACTAAACCTCCGCAACAACAAGGAGCTCGGAGCATGGTGGGCAGCACGGCCATCGTCGTCGGCAAAACTTGAATCTACATCGACAAAACTTTCCTAGAATTAAATAACAAAACCATAGGACTTCGGGGTAGTTTGCCTAGTGCAACATAAATCCTCAACTCTTCGTTAGGCACTTGCATTGCAAATTAAGCCCTAACCTAGGTCTTAGGATTCCGAGGTAGTCGTCCGTACGACAATAAACCCTCACATCTTCGAGGCTATTTGTTTGATTTTATCATACAAATATAAGCCCTAATTAATTAAAATTGGCAAGATCAAAACATTTAAATAAACATTAGGACTTTCCTAAATCCAAGCCAAACAATAGGATAGTCGGGAGATTACCGAAGTTCGCTTCGAATCTGTAATTTCTCCTACTTTTCTTCCCGTGAATTCTCAAAATAAAATGTTCCAAATTTGATCCATTCCCTATCGAAATTCCAAAATTCAATCCCTCGAAAACTTAAACTTTGAAATTCTTGAGAGCGGAATTATTGATTATTATCGAGAGTTTTCTTAGGTGATTCCCGTCACTTAAGATGTAATTAACTATAGGGGCTTGCCCTTATAGGGAATTTTAAAGAACCTGTGTAATATAAACCTCGTTTAATGCTTTCATATTAAGCGAGGGAATTTGTCGGCTTATAAAATTGGTTCGCGGACCAAACGGATGTCACAAATCTTCTAGTTTATTTAATCGAGCCCCACCGTCAGACGGTGTGTCTATCCTTAGGGATAGATACACGGTTTGTGGTGCGGTGCTCGTTTATATAAACTATTTGGGATGTGAGATCGGTTTGATTTCATATCTTAAAATCTTCAAATCTAAAAATTATTTTTAAAATCAAATACTACTTTTCAAATTATTTATTTAAATTAAATTAAAAATTCGCCGACAACTTCTGTTAGGCGACCCCTTTTCAAAATAAAACACACAACCTGAAAATAAGCCGCACATTAACCTTTCAGAAGGCCATTGAAAATTATTAGTAGCCATTTCTTCAATTAAAGCATAAGAACCAGAAAATGGTTTAGACATTAATGATCCACCAGCAGCAGCATCGATGATTGATTTAAGAGATCTAACTAATCCATTAAAAAAAGGTTGAATTATTAACCAATCTGGTATCGCATGATGTGATCATTTCCTGAGGAGATCTTTAAATGTTTCCCATGCTTCATATATTGATTCCCCTTCAAACTGACAAAAAGATGTTATATCATTTCTCAACTTAGCAGTCTTAGATGGTGGAAAATATTTAACAAGGAACTTTTGTGACAGTACACCCCAAGTTCTTATTGATCTAGGTGATATTGAATGTAACCATATTTTAGCTTTATCCCTTAGTGAGAAAGGAAAAATTCTAAGTATAATAGCATCATCCGAAACACCATCATATTTAAAAGTAGCACACAACTCTAGAAAATTAGCAAGATGCAAATTAGGATCTTCAGTTGTTGCTCCCCCAAACTAATTATTAGACACCATTTGGATAATAACAGGTTTAAGCTCAAAAGAATTAGCAGCTACAGCAGGATTTTGAATACTACCACGAAATTCATCTACTGTAGGGTTAACATAATCTCTTAAAGGTCTTAATTCTTGATGGATGACTACATTTTGATTTTGATGATTTGCCATTTCTTAAATATTCTTATCTTTTTCTGTATTTTTAATATTTTTGATTTTTCTGATAGTTCTTTCTAATTCAAAATCCTAAGGCACAAGTCCTTCAGAACCTGAACTACGCATACAACAATAAAACAAAACAAAACACAACACACTAACAAAAACAAAGAAAAATAAAAAATTTAAAATTTCTTAATTTTTTTTAAAATGCAATTTAATTGTTTTCCCCGGCAATGACGCCAAAAACTTTGGTTCCGCCCGAGTAAATATATGTGCTTACAAATATGATATGAAAATTGACAATGACACCAAAAACTTGGGCCGCAAGGAATATATGTATGTGAGCGAAAAACTTGACTCCACACCAAATATATTTGCTGATGATTTAGATATGAAAATTATGATTTTTATAATATGGGATATTACGAGTGTATACGTATCGTTTATCAAGTAATATAGGACTTTCGGATTAAGCCTCGAGATATCGAACCCACAGGGAAAATGTAAAATCTTTAAAGAAATAAAAAAATTATCTTTTTACTTTTTTTTATGGCTTTTGAAAGTATGTATTGATTTTCAAAAGTTTTAAAAGTTGATATGTCTTTTGAAATTTCCTTAATAAAATGTTAAGCAAGAAATTAAAATTATAATAACTGATAACACTGTATGTAAAATACTATTAACTAGATTATCTTTTTCTTTCCTTTTATGAAGTAGTAATAATTATTAAAGTATTGCTGTGGAAGTTTTTAAATTTTTTTGTGACAAATAGAAGCAATTGTGTTCTTTACCCTTACTTGGTTCTATAAAGAACATAGGTTAATTTAAAATTTTTATCAGTTTGAAAATGGTTAGGTAGAGAAGATACCAGTCTCTCACTCTAGAGTTCCCTCGATTCCCACCACCTTGGGGCTAACTTCTCATAACAAAACGTAAAACCTCAAACCAAGTTAGGGGGTTTTAGCCTGTCACTCTAAAATCCTCTAATTTTACTCCCTTCCATAAAAATATCTTCTAATATTACATTTAATTATATGGACTACAATTCTCACCCATATAAATGCATGTGATTCTTAGTAACTTTTATGAGACAATACTGCATTGGATCTTACATAATCTCAAGAAATTTTACAACTTAACAGGACAAATTAAGAAGTAAACAAAGTTTTTAGAATCAATCTTCACAACTTCTTCCAACTTTTAAACACTTATACTTTCCACAACAATTCTCTATAAATTATTACTTCTCCATTTAAGAAACAAAAAGATAAAGTAAACTACTCAGAATGCATTGAGAAAATACAAAAACACATTGATTTGAATTTAAAAACCATAAGAAAAACAACAAACAGAAACAAGTATTAATTAAAAAACTAAATGTAAGAACAAAAGTAAACACTTATCTGAAAATTCTCTCCACAAGACTCAGGAAGTTCCTCTGAAACTTTAACTCTTCACTAAACTACTCCTCAGAGTGGATCTCTCATCTCCGATGACTCAGAATAAACTTCAGACTTCAATAAAAACTAAAAAAGAAAGAAAAGAAGTGGGAAGAAGAAGACTTCACTCCGACCCTTTTCTCCTTTCTACTCTCTACTCATACTCCTAATTAAAACTAAAATAAAAACTTTGTAAAAATGTAATGGAAGAACCGTTCAAAATGCAAATGAAAGGCTCCTTATTCTTTCCTAAGACTCTCTTTATGTAGTAAACCAAAAGGTTCTTTGGTGTGTCTAGATTCAATGTATCTACCAAAGTATGCACCCCTTCATTCAAACTTGCAGCCCAAAGGAAGTTATGGAAGTTACCACTAAGAGTTGCATCCCATCCCCTTTGAAATTGGTGCTAAATTCATTTGAATTTCAATTTTTAACTGTGGCGGCTAAGCGCCGACCCAGCGGCGCTTAGCCACCAGTGCCAAATTTTCATTTTTCATCTTTTTTGCTCCAAATTTGATCCAATTTTGCTCCTTTCATCATGACCATCCATTTTCATCATACCTGCAAGAAAAAAATAAAATACCTTCCATTAAAGTGCAATATCATTAAAAATAGGTATAAAAATGTGCATAAAAATACTATATGTTTTAGGTGTATCACATACTTTGATGGAGGAACTTAAGTATGAAGTGTGAACCACAGCTTCAGGAACAGCATGCGGTCGGTATCCTACTGAAGAGTATCCATGGCTTGATAGAACTTCTCCTTAAAGGATTCACAATTAAGACTTTCGAGAAGTTGCTTAGCAAGGCCTGGAGCTTGCAGGAGGAAGCGAAACAACTAAGTTTTGTTGATAAGACTGATAAGCAGAAGCCCGTAAAGGCATTTAAAAAGAAATCTGGGATCGTTGCGGCAGTGGATAAAGGTAAACAACCAGTGCAGATACAACCAGAGCATCCACATCCAAGTTATCAACCACCGCAACGGATTTATCAACAGCCTCAACAGAACTATCAACAGCCTCAACCGAGCTATCAATTATGGCAGCATGACTAACCACCGCCTCGTTCACCATGCTCCCTGAAGGAACTTCTGAATAAGGAATACCCCTTCAAGACTAAAGCAGTGGCTAAGATGTTTCGCAGTTTGATGAAGACGCTTGACTTTCAACTACCAGAACCTAGGAGGCAGGAAGAAGTCGACAAGAAGGATCATCCGAATTACTGTCCCTACCATAGGATGCTCGGACATAAGATAGAAGATTGCTTCACCTTCAAGAATTGGCTCGAGGATAACCTCTGGAAAGGGATCATAACGATCCTGAAGGAAAACATGAAGGAACCCAAAAGGGAGGTTCCGTCAATGTTATTTCAGTGGATCCTATTGTTCTGATAGGCCCGTACATGACCGATGATGGATGGAGTATTGTCTGGACGAAGTCTTCGAAGAAAAGTTTGTATCACATCCAGACTTTTTCAGTACGTGCTTCAACTCAGGATTTAAAACCTGTTAAGCCGGCACTATCGCTTGATATTGAAGAACCGCCCCAGAAGGAGGAGAAGATCGTAAAAGAAAAGAATACTAAGGCTTCGAAGGGTAGAGTAGGGGCTGCTTTTCCTAGGATGGTTGTTTTTTATTCGGGGGAGAAATCCCTCTGACCTTTGACTCTGTATGATTATTTGCTCGCCCCGGTGGGATCTTATAATGATAAGATTTTTGGTGTTGGCTACATTTTGACTGTTTCTAACCATTACGTAACTAACGACAACTAACCTAATCTCGATTTCGATACGAATAATGATTCTCAAATCATACAAAACTTCGATAACCATGACGAAGGGGAAGACGTTCACAAAAATGGCTATGAAAGTCCAACGAGCGATGAGTCCATTTGTGAATTCTAAGGAGCTCCGATTGCGATAGAATCCGGAGTGACTTCAGAAGAGCCAGTCGTTCCAATTCAAGAAAAACCTGGCTAGATTCAGAAGAAGTAACAGAAGTTAATCTAAGAAGCGGAAAAGTTCTACCCCTGAGAATGGGTCCAAAGCATAAAGGAAAGTAGGTGGTAGCTCAGGAAGAGTGAACCCCAGCAGAAGAATTGCCCATTTGGGAAGAAATTGAAGAACCTAGTAATAAAGTGGACTATAACGTGTTAGCCCATCTTAGGAAGCTACCAGCTAAATTGAGCATCTACGATGCTCTGATCCTGTCAAAGGAGATGAGAGAAACTCTGGTCAAGGCCTTACTTGATCCTGAAATTTATTTAGCTCAAATGGTCGGTAATTCCTTAGACGAGGTTTGCTCATTGAGAGAACAACGTGGTGTTATCTTCACGGACAATGATCTACTACTTGGAACAGCTGATCACAATCGACCATTGTACATTTCAATGTCCATCAGAAAGTTCACATTCTCTAGGGTGTTAGTTGCTTTGGGAGCATCAATCAACATAATGAACCTTCGAACGTTAGCATACTTTGAGATTGATGCCCGTGATCTCGAAGCAGACAGGATGTTACTGAGAGGATTCAATAAAAAAGGAGAAAGAGCCCTTGGATCAATAACACTATTAATGAAGATCGATGATTTCGCAAGAACAACCACAAAAATCCACATAATTGATTCTGAGACATCATTCAATGCACTACTGGGTCGGCCATGGATCCATGAAAATCGGATGGTACCATCATCTCTGCACCAGTGCATAAAGTATTATGAAGGAGGGGGAGAACAGTCTATCAAAGGTGACTTGTAACCGTTCTTCATGCATGAAATCGGAATCCACGAATATGCAGCCTACTACGCGCCTCCGAAGAAAACTATCTTTTCCAGAAATGCCATGCCAAATAAAGAAAAAAGATTTCGAGATGATGAAGAACCTGAAATTCTTGTTCAACAGTTACTCACCACTCCCTTACAGAGAGATGGTGAAGGTTTCTCCAGAACTCGCACTCGAGCTCGAGGCCGGGGACGAGGTCGAGGAAGAAACGGTGGAACAGTTGAACAGAAGAAACTGGTCATCGATGTTAATTGGGAGGATAGTTTCGAAGAAGAAAAAACCAAGAAGGAAGTAATGAAGATAAACCAGAAGAAAGCCCAGTTCAAGATCTCTCTCGAAGATGAAAAGAATAAAGAATACAAAGCAATGTACAAAAAAGAAAAACCACTATGTACATACTATGATCCTAACCCCGATCCACCCTGTAAGGTCGAGGGTATGGTGGTCGAGGGTATGGTGGTCAAGGAAGTGCATAATGGTGGTGCTAACCCAATTAAGTTCTATCGTGGTGCTTCTTCTTCCAATGCTGAAAATGATGTACAATTTGAAGATGTTGCTTCATCTAAATTAATGGAATTATCTTTTGAGTGGTATTCTCCCTGTGTTCAAAATTTAATACAGCGTGGTATCTTGCCTAAACAGTGGTCAAAGGGTCAATCACAGTGCTTTAAAAAATTATGGAATAATGTCAGTCGGCCTTCCAGTTTAAGGCATGGTCTCGGATTTGGCACAGTAGCATCAGCTGAAGTTTCAGAATTTTGCTTGGTTGTCACTTGCGAGTCTAATGAAGACTGCTTGGAAGCCTCAAATGATCTCGAGGATCTACCAATCGGAGACGCTCCGCTAGAATTTGAAGAAGAGATTAAATCCACAATAGACGAGTTAATGGAAGTTAACTTAGGTACTAGCGAAGAGCCTAGACCAACCTTTGTTAGCTCCTTACTCAACAAAGAAGACTCTGAAAACATGATCAAGCTACTAATGGAATTTAAAGACTGTTTTGCTTGGAGTTATGACGAAATGCCAGGATTAGCTCTAGAAGTCGCAGTTCACAAGCTAGGAGTGGATCACACTGCCATTCCAGTCAGACAAGCTCTGAGAAGAATGCGTCTAGAGATTGAACAACAAGTAATAGCTGATGTCAAGAAGCTCATCGACCCTAAATTTATCCGTGAAGAATAATATCCAACTTAGTTAGCCAATGTTGTACCAGTCAGAAAAAAGAACGATCAGATCAGAATCTGTGTGGATTTCAGAGATTTGAATAAAGCGTGCCCAAAAGATGAATTTTCACTACCAATTCCAGAATTAATGATCTACATCGCTTCGACACATGAAGTCTTCTCTTTTATGGATGGATCATCAAGATACAATCAGATAAAGATGGCACCGAAAGATGAAAAGCTCACAGCCTTCAGAACGCCAATTGGAGTATACTGTTACACAGTAATGCCTTTCGGATTGAAGAACGCAGGAGCGACCTACCAAAGAGCAATGACAAGGATTTTTGATGATCTCATTCACAACCAAGTTGAGTGCTACGTGGATGATGTGGTCATCAAAAACAAACTAAAAGAAGATCACTTGTATGATTTGAGAATTGTTTTCGAGCGATTAAGACAGTTTAACCTTAAGATTAATCCCTTGAAATGCGCCTTCGACGTCGCCTCTGGGAAATTCTTAGGATTTGTTGTCCGACATCGCGGAATTGAAATCGATCCGGAGAAGATTAAAGCTATCTTATAAATGCCGCCTCCCAAAACCTTTAAACAATTACGATCCTTTCAAGGGAAGTTGGCATATCTTCGACGCTTTATCTCGAATTTATCAGGTAGTTGTCAGCCCTTCTCGGCATTGGTTAAAAAGGATGCCAAATTTGTTTGGGAAAAAAAATGCCAACGAGCCTTCGAGGACATTAAGCAGTATTTAATGACACCTCTTATCTTAGCAGCCTCCGGTAGACGTTGACACTTTACACTGCAGCTTTAGATGACTCCCTCAGAGCCCTGCTAGCCCAAGTCAATGATGAGGGTAAAGAAATCACTATCTACTACTTAAGTCGTCGTCTAATTCTGATGGAAGTAAAGTATCTTTTGATTGAGAAGCATTGTTTGTCCCTGGTCTTTGCAGCCCAAAAAGCTCAGGCACTACATGCTTTCTCATAAGGTCAACCTTATTTCGAAGTTTAATCCATTGCAATACTTGATGACCCATCTGACCCTTTCCGGCAAACTAGCCAGGTGGTCAATGATACTATTGCAATTCGATATAACCTTTGTCCCTCTTCATGCTGTAAAAGGACAAGTCCTAGCAGACTTCCTCGCAGCGCACCCTTTACCGGCAGAGTCGCCTCTCAACAACGACTTACCCGACGAGCAGATAATGAGCTTAGAAGACCCCGACGACGTTGGGAACAGTACTTCCATGGAGCATCTTCAGCACATAAGGATAAAGAATTGTAAACGGTAGTGCCTGGTAAGGCAGGAATCAGACTAATATTTATAACGCCGGAGCGGGGGATGTTAAGGTACTCCTACCATTTAATAACAAAGCAGAATACGAAGCCCTTATAACTGAACTGGAGTTGACCATTCAGATGGGGATAATAGATATCAACATCTACGGTGATTCACAGTTGATCATACAACAGGTCGCAGGACAGTACAAAATTTTGAAACTAAGGCTCGAGCAATACTTTCAGTATGCCATGAAGTTGTTGGAGCAGATTCCGAATGTAATGATCTGCAAAATTCTTAGAAGAGAAAATGCCATTGCAGATATGCTAGCCTGCCTTACAAAAGAATATGCTTGCCTATAGGACGAGTTAGTTGAAATGTCAGTTCAAGGACGACAAGTCCTCTCACAGTTCGACATGGATGTAATACACCAATCAGAAGGAAAAGAGGAAACAGTTGCAACAGTGGCTAAAACTATAGAAGATTGGCGGTAGCCATTAATAGACTACCTGCAAACAGGAAACCTACTGGATGATAAGTCATTAGCTAATCAGATTAAGAAAAGAACTCTGTCATACGCATTAATAAACAATATGTTATACATAAGGTCTTTTGACCAGATGTGGCTAAGGTGCCCGAGCGAGTCCGAAGCTCGTGAAATTGTTAAAGAGGTACACTCAGGACTTTGTGGTGCTCATCAGTCGGGTCCAAAGATGAATATGAAGATTAAGAGACTAGGGTACTACTGGACCTTAATGATGACCGACTGCATGAGGGTTGCCAAGAGTTGTCACCAGTGCCAAGTGCATGGAGTGGTTCTACAAAAACCGCCAAATGTGCTACATCCGATAATCACGTCGTGGCCATTTGAGTGTTGGGGCACGAACATCGTGGGTCCGATAGAACCATCTTCTTCAAGAGGACATCACTTTATCCTTGCAGCTACAAATTACCTTTCTAAGTGGGCAGAAGCAGTACCGCTCAGAGAAGTGAAAGCACATCACGTGTTACAATTCTTCAAGAATCAAGTCGTCTACCATTTCGAGGTACCGCACAGAATTATCTCAGATAAAGGGTCAGTATTCATAAGTACGAAGATCAACAATTTTGTCAGAAGGCGTGGGATTAACTAGCGCTATTCGACGATCTACTACCCAGGAGCGAACGGCTTTGCCATAAAACTCTCATCCAAATCTTAAAGAAATCGTTGGACAAAAATGAGAGAATTTGGCACGAGAAGTTGTTAGAATCCTTATGGGCCTATAGAATGACTTTTAGAACTCCTACTCAGTCTACGCCCTACGCTTTAGTGTATGGGTCCGAGGTCTTCTTGCCCTTGGAAGTTCAGCTTCCATCTCTTAGAATTGCAGTTGCAAATAAGATTACTACAGAAGAGAACGCCAAACTACGACTAGAAAAATTAGAAAGCTTGGAAGGGAAGCAACTTTCAGCACAACAAAATCTGGAATTGTATCAAGCCAAGATGATCTTGGCCCACGACAAGCTAGTCCGCCCAAAGACATTCAAAGTCAGTGACTTGGTTCTAGTTCTCAGGAGACCTATTCTTGTACACCGCAAGATAGGAGGTAAATTTGAACCGACTTGGGAGGGGCCGTTCGTGGTCGAGACAGTCTACTCTGGAGGTTCCTACCAACTTGTGAATTGCCGTGGAGAATGATCAATGCTTCCAATCAATTGACGGTATTTGAAGAAATATTACGCAACCTGATGTTTCAAAGGATGAACTTTAAAAAAAATTGAGGTCTCATTCCTAGAAGGACTGGTGGAGTAATCATTTGTAACTGGGTCCGAACCCAAAATATAAAAAAATGGATAATAAAAATAACAAAAAAATGTATTAAAAAGAAAATATGTGGAATCATAATAATAAAATTTTGATCCTTCCTTTCAAATCAAGCTCACTCCTGATCTTTCCTCACCTTTTCCTACTCTTATTAAAATTTGAAATAAATGAATAAGAATTTTCCATTGATAAGTGATTTTTCTTATTGTTCTCATTCTTAGTACAACCCCTGATCCTTTCCTTGTTTTTTCGCAGGGAAATGTCTAACGGGCGGTTGGTTCTGAACTTTAAAAATGGCTTGAGTCTAGCACTCAATGAAAAGAAGATGAATGATGGGGCCATGATTGAGATCGACTCTGATTTCACACCGGCCGGGCAACAGTACAAGGAAACTGATTGGACCCCAATCGAGCGGGAAGAGTTCTGCAGCGAGACAGTAATGAAATTGGGTGGCCTAAGTCAGCCAACTATCGACAAGAAAAGGAAAGTAAATGCCGCTCAGATGACTGGAGCAGACAAGAAAATCAAGTCTGTGGTTACTACAACAAAGGGCAGGCTTATCAGCGTCGTGCCCACAAAAGTTCTAGAGGTAAGGAGAGTTACTCTCACTCCTACCCAACGAAGAAACAAGAAGAGACAGTTGCTACCGTTAGTACAAATACTTCGAAGAACCCAGTTCAGTAGGAATCATAAAAGAGGATATCAACTCCAAGAACAGCAGAAAAGATGAAAGAAATCTCGAGGAAAGCAGAAACAGAATCAGTGCCACGACGCCAGACAGATGCACCAGCTTTGAAGAGTCTTGTTGCGAAAGCAACCCCGGAGGATGTCCTGACAGAGATTATCCCCGAGGAGCCGAGACATGCAGGAGAACGTGCTGAGGTTGAACCATACATCCCACAGTATGTTACCAGACCTCACCGATTGTAGATAATCTCAAAATTCAAGATGGAGCAATAGCAGAAAGTTGAAAAGAAAACTTTTGAATATTTTGAAAGAATTCGAGGCAAGAGGATCAATATCCTGGAGGGCTTGAGCTGCATACGGATGTGTTCTCAGACTACGAGCAGCAGTAGATTCTGGACTGCGTCATTGAGCTTCAGAAAATGGGTCGAGCTGGTCATTTGAGAGAGAAGACCTACTCAGAACATCGAAGATGGATCAAAGGAAAAGGAAGAGCTACAATCCAGTGTGGGTGTTGCTACAACTTCACCGAGGACAGAAAGGGAAATCCACCAGGGATACTTCGTCATAGTGAGGTGGATCCGATGCCAAGAATCATCAAGAGGATGGTAAAAAGGAAGGTGACATGGAGGGTATTGCCTGCAGATTGCATATCCAACAGCTGCATCATTAACATATACAAGGAGGGCGACTACATACCGCCACTCATAGATCATCACGACTACGTCAGACTTTTCTTCACGGTGTCTTTTGTCAACCAATGTAACATCATGTTCAGATCTGACCTCCAGATAGCATGCCCCGGAGAATTCCACGGGCTGGTGGAGATACCTCTACCAGTAGGTTCCGTCTTGGTGTTAAAAGAAAACAGAGCGGACATAGCAAAACACTGCATTCCAGGGGTGCCTGTTCGGCGAATCTCTGTCACTTTCAGGAGGATGGATGATAGCAAAATGCCTTTCCACTTTCAGCCAAATCTAGAATTAGAGAGCCTTCAGCCCTATGAGCTGTGAGCTACATGGGAGATAACACAGCTCCTATGCACATCCGAATGGCATGTTCTGCCAAGGATGGCTTGGAAGGTGATATTATTATCCATGTGTCTCATTATTCAGATATGGATTTTGACAGAGGCTCTTGGAAGAAACTTGGAAGAATCTTATACAATCCATTTTTGGATTTATGTGGATTGTATGAGATACTGAATTTTCAAGGAAAATATCATCATGTTTTGGATCAAGTTATATGATGTATTTTCAATAAATTGGAATGGAAACAACCATGTCTTGCTTTGCCTTCACCTCTTTTGTGCAAATTGACTGGGAAACACCATTAAGTTAAATGAACTTCGAACGAAGAACGAAAAGAAAGAAGAAAATGAATAAAGAACTCTTTTTAAGAATCCAAATGTCAAAACGAATTCAAAAAAAAAGAAAAAAAAAACGTGAACTCTAATTAAATAAAAATGAAATCGAATCACTAAAATTAACAAAATGAATCTAAATCTCGAATTGTAAACAAAATAAATGAATAAAAAAAAAATCTAAATCAAAATGAAAATTCAAACTTGAAAATCAAAACAAAATCAAATCACTAAAAACAAACAGTGAAAACGAATTCCAGAATCTGAAATCCCCAACCTCCGGCTGTTCTCAAGTCTTCTCGACTCCCTGCAATCCCTTACCTCTTTTGAGAAGGTCGACTGAGTCTACTGACACAGAATCACAAAATTTTCAATTTGGTTCTGTTGGCATAGATTCATATCCTTCGCCAAACAATTAAACATTGATCAACTCTCTTGGGATGTGAAACACTTTCATGTCTCATTCCAATCTTCACTACACCTAAATTTTCTGCAGAATCTTCGAAACCTAAATCAATTACAAACTTTTGGGATTGATACCTAACTTCCAGTTCCCATCCTTCTGAGACTGGTACCTAACTTCCAGTTCTCATTTTGAGATCGATACTCAAAGTTCTATTCTCTTCTCTGAATGACCGCCAATCCCGCATTCTTCCGAGAAACATTTTCGCATTCTAATCCTCCTAGTTGGGTATAAGACTGACAAGGCATCCTAATCTCGGCGTCCACTAATATCGCACTCTTTCTGAGAAACTTTTTTGCATTCTAATCCTCCGACTTGAGTATAAGACTAACAAGGCATCCTAATCTCGATGTCCGCTAATCTCGCACTCTTTCCGAGAAACATTTCTGCATTCTAATCCTCTGACTTGGGTATACGGTGTCTGCTAATCTCGTACTCTTTCTGAGAAACTTTTTCGCATTCTAATCCTTCAACTTGGGTATAAGACCAACAAGGCATCCTAATCTCGGTGTCCGCTAATATCGCACTCTTTTTTAGAAATTTTTTTCTCATTCTAATCCTCCAACTTAGGTATAAGACTGACAAGACATCCTAATCTCGGTGTCCGCTAAATTCACACTCTTCCGAGAAAATTTTCCGCACTCCTGAAATTTCGAGGTCGATACCTAAATTCAAGCTCTCTTCTGAGACTAGTACCTAACTTCCAGTTCTCACCCTTTTCGAGGTTGGTACCTAACTTCAGACTCTTTTCCGAGGCTGGTACCTAACTTCCAGCTCTCACCCTTTTTTGAGGTCGGTACTTAACTTCCGACTCTCTTTTGAGGCTGGTACCTAACTTCCAGCTCTCACCCTTTTTTGAGGTCGGTACTTAACTTCCGACTCTCTTTCGAGGCTGGTGCCTAACTTCCAGTTCTCAACCTTCTCGAGGTCGATACCTAACTTTCGACTCTCTTCTGAGGCTAGTACCTAACTTCAAGTTCTCATCCTTCTGGATCGGTGCCTAAATTCTGATTCTCTCTTCGAGGCTGACATCTAAATTCCAGTTCTCTTTGCAATCCCGAGGTTGGAACCTAGGTTCCAATTCTCATTTTAAATTCAGAATTTCTGCAAAATCCATCTTGAAACCAATCTTAAGTCAAATTTAAACCAAAATTGAAACTTAACTCGAAATTCAAACTCAAACTTAAAACTTCAAATAAAAATGAAACGAATCTAAAATCTGGTCTCTTGAATTCTTGTGATTTGAAATTCACCTCCTTTTTCCCCAGCGAGAGTTCTGGAATCTTATGTCTTGGAGTTTTCTACATTTCATTCTAAGTGTGTCACTTAGATGTCTGTGTTGGTTTTGTTGATCTCTTCGATCAACGCCAATACGCGCGGTGTACTCCTTTAGCACACCACACTTATTGGGGGTCCATTTGTTGACCTCATTTTTGGTGAGGTCTTTCCTTTCCTCTTAGTGCTTAGGATCTAGGCACAGTTTTTCCCTTTGACTATTCTAGAAGACTAGAGATGGAACCCACCGCTTAGAAATTCAAACACCTCTTAACTCTTCTTGAACCCCACAGATGATCATAAACCTCCAAGTCTCCTTAGATGGTTAAAAGTCAAATGTGGAGGTTCAAGAATGAATTTTTATAGGATGTTCAAGGCTTAGGATAACCCTGGGTGGCCTGGTCTTGGTGAGCTCTGGCATAAACACACCACACCCCTACACACATTCCAAACCCTAAGGCCACTCTTACCCAACTTGGCTTCCTAACTCATGTAGGTAACTCATATGGATGGGCCTCAACTCCTAAGCCCCTGGCTAAGAGGGTTAGGAACAACATAGTGAGTGCCTAAGATGAGTCCTCTCATGGCTCTTGTGAGCTTCACATGGCTTCTTAGCTCAACCTAAATGGTTTCATTTTACTCACATTTAATCAATCTTCATTTTTCCCAAATTTCAATTTTTGACCCCCGGGCCCTGAACCTACCAAACCTACCAATACCCTTGAAATTACCCAAATCTCCAAAATTGCCTAAATTAGCCAATATTTCTCAAAATCAATCCTAAAAATTCCCCACCACTCAAGTTGATCATTCACTACCAAATATATCAAAATTTCCAAAAATAGCCCCCAATACCCTTCATGTATTCTCCTTGTACACTAAATAGCCTAAAATTCTAAAAATTCAAAAAATTCTTAAAAAATTTCCAAAATTCCAAAATTTTATTCACATCATTTTCTTCAACTACCACTTACCCTAATTTTATCAATTTAACCCAATTTGATCAAAAAATTCCAAATGGGCCCTTAAGGACCAAAGTGACCAATTAATCCAATACATCCCAAATTGAACCCAAATGTCACCCAATATTCCCCAAATTTGTTTTGAAACCTTCCTAACATCGCCACAAGAAAAAAATCTAACTTAATTTACCTAATATTTGGACCCAAACTCCACTCAAGCCTAACTCAAACCAAAATTCCCCAAATTGGCCTAAACCAATCATGAACCCAAACAAGCCCAAATCCCAAAATCAAAACTCAACCAAAATTGAAAACTCTTTTTCACACCTCCATAAAAATTTTCAACATCAATTTCACATCAAAACCAACTTTAGCCCAACTTTAGCCCAAGTTAGCCCAATTTGGCCCATTTTGATCCTATTATTAAAAGACCCAAATTAAACCCAATTCAACTCCAAATGACCCCAAATCTTTTCTAAAACCTTCATAACACACTCCTAAACTATATTTAACATTTATTTGGCACAACCTTTTACCTAATTTTTATCCAAAAGTTTATTTTAAAACCTAAAAGTCCATCTCCTTAAAACATTTGTAAAGCCGATCTCCACCAAATTTTAAAAGCCCAAAACCTATTTCAAGGCCCACACGAAATTCCACTTCATAATGCATTCAATTAAAATCTTCCCTAAGTTTCAAAGTCATCATTAAACCATTCCAAATCATGCTTCATCCAAATTTACATCAAGATCTCAAAAAAATCTCAAAATCCTTTCTCATGCAAGTGAGCCAACTTTATCCAAGCTAAAAATGAAGCCATGAGCAAGCCATGGACAAGCCATATGAAGCCATGAGAGATTTGACTTATCACCACTCCCTAATTGGAAAAGGGAGGAGAGCCTTTAAACACCTTTTAAAAAGTCATTAACCCTTTCCATGATTCCCCTTAACCCAAGATTAATCCAAACAATTTTGATGGGGACTTCACCACCCTTTGCTAGCTGACCCAACTAATTCCCTCAGCTAAAAATCATGTCTTTGGGAGGTGCACTTAACCCATTTCCATGGCTTGACCATTTTAAGCCCAAAATGCACACTTCCCCCATACCATTTAAATCAAACCCTTTACACATGGCAACAGCCAATTGAATTCACCAAACCCCATCCCTGACCTCACTGGTCATGAGGGTGACTTGACCTTGGCTGAACCACCACCTGGGTCGCCAGAAAACACCAGGCCAAAAGCTCCATGTGAGCAAAAAAAAATCCAAACTCCCTTGCTGAGTTGTCCTATTCCAATTGGACTCCACAGCTCTTCTTTTCCTCCCCTGAGTAGCTGATCCCGGCCTTCAATTGATCCTGGGAAGCTCTCTAGCCATGGCTATTTAAACTCCTCACCTCCACGGTCAAAAGGTTGGATGAACTAGACCTTAGTAAAACCCTGTCAAATTGATTCCAAACTCCTCTCCTAACCAAGAGCAGTTGATCCCCACTGAAATCTAGCCCTAAAATCCTCTCTGTGAGCTAAATTTATGAGCTCAATTTTAAGCCCAAAAACAAGACACTTCAGCACTGTGAGCCAATCTTTAAATTGATCGACCCTACACCATCACCAGACCAAGAGAAGAAGTTCCTCAGCAAAAGCCCCCTCACCAGGCCAGCCATTCCTCCTATCGGCCAAGCTTTGAAATTGGGTTTAGTGGAAATCATACCTAGGAAATTCACCAAGATCAGAGGCTCAATCCGTAGACTCCTTGGACGTCAGCGAATGTGTCAAGCACATCCAATCGAGGCTTCACCTCTTGGACCAAGATATGGAGACTTCTCCTTAGCCCAAGCTTCCAGCGATTCCTTATTTTGCCTTACTCGATTTCAAGTCCTATTAGCCGTATGGATTTGTAGCTCTCATTTAGACGAACACATAGGATCAAATTTCATGTAATTTGGTTGAGAAATGAGCGAGATCTTAGGGTTAGAAGGTGGACGGCTCACGGGACGCACCAGTCGTAGACGATGACCAGGGACCGTCGGATGGCTTGTGTATCGGCTGAACAGCCAGGATCTTAGCGGATGAAACAACAGAATGTGATCCGCGGGCCGCGTGACATCCCAGTCAGATAGCAGCATCAAATGGTGGAGCGACGCGTGTGACTTCGAAGCTGCCTAGGATGACTCGACGCCGCGCTGGATAGTAGAAAAATAGGGGATTTTTCTATTTAATTAATTCAACAAACATTAAAAATGCATAACTTTGCATAGAAAAATCAATAAAATAAAATAAAAATACCCTCTTTCTCAGTGAACAGAGGAGAATAATGTGAAAAAATATTTAAGTTAATATGTTGAGTTTATGATTTGTAATGATTTAAATACTCTCTGTGATGTTTTAATTCTCCATTTGCATAGATAATTTACCATGGCATGAGACCATAAGGCTTTTGTAGCCTCTGACCTTGGGAGCATTCCCTAAATTTTTCAAGGCTTGAGGCCATCTCTATGACAAGTTATCTATTTTCTAAATTTTTGTGTCTATTTTTGAATTTTAATTCCAGTAATTTTCATGTTGATTATAAAAATCTAGAAAAATTAGGGGAGGTATCTTATGACTAGAGGACCCTAGAAAAATTATGGTTTGATTTAACTCCTTAAAAATAACCCTAATTAACCTAAACACTTAAAACTAATCTTTAATTAATTAGGAGTAACCACACATCAAAAACACATGAAATTAATTCTCCACTGTCACTTGGATACAGAGAACCTCACATAAAAATTTCATGTTAATTGGAATTAGTTTAACACATTAAATGAATTAATTAAGTGACAAAGCTATTCTAAAAATTAAAAAATTCATAAAGTCCAAAATACACCTCAAAAATACACCAAATCAATTTTGAGGCCTCTTTAGTATTAGAGAAGTCTATGAAAATTAAAATTGTAAATTTTCAAAATTTTTTCATTTTTAACTCATTTTTGAATATTTTAATAATTAAAAAATTATAAAATCAAAAAAATATTAAAAATCATAAAAATGTCACATTTGGTCTCCTAATAATTTAGAAACCCTTCCCCTAATTTTCCTAAGTCTCTAAGTTAAGATATTAATTTTTAAAGGCTAAAGATAATTTTTAATATTTAAAAAATGGATTTTATTAACTTTTCAATAAAATAATTCCAATAAATCAACCAAAAATCAGAAAAATATAAAATTTGCTTCTCTAGCTTCCCTAAACTTAGTGAGATTTTTTAAAAATATAAAACTTAATTTTCAAATTTAATTTTATTTTATAATTAATTAACACTTCAAAATTTAAAGTAATTATAATAAATTAAATATAATTCAAAAAAAACACCAAAATTGGTCTAAGTGGTCCTCTGGTCAGTAGGAACATCTCATAATTTTCTTAAGGACAGAAACCTTACCTTCGTCTTGTTGTTGAATTTTCATTAAAACCCTTATTTTGCATTAAGATAATTATATAAATTAAATTAAAAATGAAAAAATCACATTTTCTCCTCTAATGTCTTAATTGAAATGTGAGTGAAGTGACATAAAAATTTTAAATTCATTTAAGCTCAATTTAGTGAGTTATGAAGTAAATATGCTTAAGAGGGCATAAAGGTAATTAATAGATTTTAACCGTAATTAATATTTTAGGCCTAATCAAAGGGAGGGTAAAATATTTGATCTTAATTTTCTCTTGGATGATTGAAATTTAGGGAATAAAGGGGTAGAAACCCATTAATCACTTTGAAATTATCAAAATGAAACTTTAATTAATTAAATCATTTAAATTTTAGAAGAATAATTAAAATTTTGGATTATGAAGATTAGGGATATGACCTAAGAAGATACCAATTCTTTAATTTAAAGTCCCTAATTGAATTAATTAAATGGTATTCAATCTTTAATTAATTCAAATGATGATGATTGAAATTAATAATTAAAAAGGAAATAATCTCTAATTAAATTAAAGCTTAAAACATTAAATGATTTAATAATCAAATTAAAATAAATTTAAAACATTTAAAACTAGTTTGAAAACACATAAGAACAAACTTAAAACAAATTTGAAACATTAAATAATCTTGAAACAGTTCATAATTAAAAAATGTGAAAATTAAACCAATTTAAGCCAACCTAATGTACTATAATTAATTCAAATCAAATTATCAAAATTTAATGAAATTAAATGATTTAAACACCCCTATCAACCTAAGTGATTTTAAAACATTTATAAATCAACCTGGAACCTTACAATTAAATTGGATTGTTTTAAATCATTAACTCAACTTTATGGTTAAATTCCTTAACAAACTAATCTGCCCCTGAAGGCTCTCACATTTATAACCTTTAAATGGAGCATCAAGTAAAATGTCATTTTACTTATCGGATAATCAAAAGTCCGAGTTCACTGAGCAAGAAATGAAACTTATCTAAATTCTTGGATGACTAATTCACCTGTACAATGAAATTCATTTGGACTCGAAATAATCTCAGAAGTATTGAAAAGATGTTCAGGGCTCGTCCTAAACACTCTCTCAATACGATGGGGTGTTTTAGAAGAACAATTGAACTTAATTGTTCTTTGGTGAAGAAAATCATCCCTAACAAAACACAAGAACCTAGACGTCATAGGAATTGACTAACAATAGGATTAGGATCTTGGTAGACAACCAGAACCTTCCCTTAGCTTTACCTAGGTATTTCTTGCAAATATTTGAATTCCCTGACGTGTGTTTTAAGTGCAACCTAGAATGATGAGAAGACCCGCCAGGTACGCTTTTATTTTATTGCAATTTATTTACCTGCACTGTACTTTACTTCTCTTGCATGTTAAACAATAATGTCACCCTGCATGAAAACTAAAACTTTTAGGATAGCTACAAAACTGAAACCCAAAACTAAATTAAAAATCAATACAAGATAAAATTCACCGCCACAACATTCAACATAAAAAACAACTCAAAATTTAATCACAAACTGAACAACAAAACTACAACTACATTTAAATTAAAAGTCTTGTTGGATGATCAGGAATCCCTCGGATGATGTAACCCACGTGTTGCTAACGAGATTTCCCACGGTCTAAATGAAAGTGTGGAACTCATTCAGTTGATTTTAGCAATTTCATTTGGACAAAGTGAATCCGATGAAAATAGCGGTGCCGGGATGATGGAACCGTGGGATCTTAATCGGTCTTGCTTAATCAACTTTAAGATTTGTTTTAATTAAAACATTAAGACATCTGAATCTTAAGACTTTTCTAAACCAAAACACTTCTCTCGTCTCTTAATTGCCACTTTCTAAAACCAAACCTCTGCAACAACAAGGAGCTTGGAGCATAGTCGACAACACGGCCATCTTCGTCAGCAAAACTTCTGTCTACTTCAGCAAAACCATTCTTTAGTCTAAATAACCAAGCCATAGGATTTCGAGGTAGTTTTCTTAGTGCAACATAAATCCACAACTTTTTCGTTAGGCATTTGCATGATCATGTTATGCAACTTAAGCCCTAACCGGTCTTAGGACTCTGAGGCAATCGTTTGGTACAACATAAACCCTCACATCTTCGAGGCTATTTGTGTGATCATGTCCTACAAATATAAGTCCTAATTAACTAAAATAGGCAGGATTGAAACATTAAATAAACTCTAAATTTGAAGCCAAACAATAGGATAGTTGGGAAGTCACCGAAGTGAGGGGAAGTCACCGAAGTTCACTTCGGTCCGTGACATCCCCTACTTCTCTTCCTTTGATTCCCAAAAATAAACTATTCCAAACTTGAGCTATTCCCTATTGAAATCTCCAAAGTCCAATTTTTTGAAAATCTTAAACTTTGAAATTCTTGAGAGCAAAACCACTGATAATTATCGAGAGTTTTCTTAAATGATTCCCGTCATTTAAGATGTAATTAACTATAGGTAGTTGCCCTTATAAGGAACATTAAGAACCCAGGTAATATAAACCCTGCTTAATTCCTTTATATTAAGTAGGGGAACTTGTCGGCTTATAAAATTAGTTCGCAGACCAAACAGATGTCACAAATCTTTTAGTTTATTTAAGCGAGCCCTATTATCAAGCAGTGCATCTATTCCTCAGAATAGATACACGGTTCGTGGTGTGGTGCTCGTTTATATAAACTATTTGGGATGTGAGATCGGTTTGATTTCATATCTTAAAATTTTCAAACTTAAAATTATTTTTTAAAATCAAATGCTACTTTCTAAATTATATATATATATATATATATATATATATATTAAATTTAAAATTTAAAATTCACTGATAATTTCTGTAGGCGATCCCCTTTTCAAAACACTTAACCTAAAATTATGCCGATAGTTTTCCATTTCCATTTCAAGTTTTTCAATTCATTTCTATTTTTTAATTTTTTTTCTATTTTTCTAACTCAAGATCATAAGGTACAAGTCCTACAGATCCTTTGTTTTGCATACGTAACATAACAAGCAATACATTAACAATTAAACAAATAAAACAAAAAATAAATTCAACACAACAAAAAAGTTTCACAAACACCTTATTTTTCACAAAACTTTTTCATACAATAAAATACTTTTCACACAAAAAAAAATTTACGGCACTAAAGTTTTCCACTTCTAAGCCTAATTACTTCAACTAAAATTCTCCTAAAATTCTTACTGAAGCTTCCCTGGCAACGGCGCCAAAAACTTGATGCAACTTTTTTTATATGTTTTATGACCTTAGATTTAAATATTTATAATGATTTTGTAAAGTCCCATTTTCAAACACAAGTATATATATCGTAACTAATGCATGGAGTCCCGTTTATTGATCCCACATGGAAGCGAGGTAAGTGGTCCTTAGTCAAATTCTAGTCTACTACTAACAGCCTTAGTTTGGAAGGGTGATATAAATGGTTTTTCTAACAACTACTCCTAAATGTAGATGATTATATGTAAGAATAATTACTACTCCCTAATGCAAATATTACTTCTAAAGATAACCCTTTTTGGATATATTGGTTTGATAAATTTTGAGATAATAATATCTACTATTCTCATGCAACGAATTGGATAATATTTAGGAATGAGATGCACTAAATATTGTATGTGCCAAATAGGAGCAATCATATTCTTTACCCTCTTCCGAGTACACCCTCTTAAGAGTGCTATAAAGAACATTGGCAAATCCTAGGCTTAGTCCCTAAATCCATGGTTAGGCTGGGAAGATACTGGCTGCCACTTCAGAGCTCCCATTTCCCTTCACCTGAAAGCTAACCCTAGCTTTAGTTACCAATCTTTAGGACCAAATTAGGGATCTCAGCCTGTCACCCTGAAACCTCCAATTCAACGCCCATGAAACCATATTTCCCTATTTATTTGCACTCAATCCCCATGAAATATGTAACTCATTCATGGACATTGAATGTGGTCCCACTTTGTTGAGAATTACACCGCCCTTTTGGGGCAATGCAATTACAACAAGTTTTAAAAATACAACGGGCCCTTTTTGTAATGTAAATGAAGTGAAAACCATCACATTTATAATTAAAACAACTTTTAGCAAGCATCCCAATATCCTAAAATGAATCCTACTCATTGCAAAAGAAAAGTAGAGGGAAAACAATGGCATAAACTTCTTATGCACTATTTCTAAACAAGAAGAAAGAGTAAGAGAAAGACATCACAAAGCACGAAGAAAACACAACGGAAAACTTCATTTCAAAGAAAATCCACAAAATAAGTGTTTACAAAAACATAAGATAATGAAGAACACAATACTTAGCTTTTCCCTATAAAAGAAAGATGAAAATCTCTCCCACAAAGTCTCCCACCGATCCATGCAATGCTAGAACATTCCCTAACAAATTTTCTCAATGTCCCATCTCCAATCTCTCGAAAAGGGTAGAAATCTACATTTCTACTCCTATTCTAAGATCTCCAATCTTTCTCAAACTTTTTCCTAACCTTCTCCCCTCATAATTTTGGCTTCAAATTCGATTTAAAATAGTGTAGGGACGAATTTTCCAAGAGGTGCATGAAGAAATCTTTCAAAAAATGTCTAGATTTGATGTATATGGCCAAAAACCATCCAATATCGCATCTCAACCGTCCGGAGCGCCGCCGGTACTGAGCAGGGTGCTGTTGTGCCCTCGGGTTTCTGGCGTAGTCGGTGCCCTATCGGGCGCTGCCGGCGCCCATTCTGTGCAGCTCCACCATGTTGCTCTGTTTGGCTTTGTTTTAGCTCTGATTCGGCCCGTTTTATTTGCATTACGTTCCTAACAGATAGCCCTACAAAATAAGCATAAAAACAACCTTTCTTTAAAGTATAATCTCATTCAAAAAATATGCAAGAAGTGTAAAAGAGATTAAACATAGAAAGACTTATCGAAAGGTATCAACCCAAAATTTGTTTTCTTCCTCATTTTTGCTCCAAATTGCACTATTTTTGCTTCTTTTACTCCAATCACCTAAAATCATCATACCTCCAAAAATTTTTGAAAAATACCTTCCTTTAAAGTGCAATATCACCAAAGATGAGTAAAATCATATAGCAAAAACCATATATATTTTTTGTGCATCAATCTACAGTAAAACAAACATAATACAACACTAACAATCACGACTCTCAGGCATACTAAATTAAAGAACACTGATAACTATGGGTTGCCTCCCATAAAATGCTTGGCTTAAAGTCGCTAGCCCGAAAATGATTCCTCTTTGATCAAAATTCCATTTCAGTAATCCTCGATCAATCGCCCAATCCTTTTCAGATCCAGGGATTCCTACAAAATACTTAAATTGTAATTTCTTTCAGCTCTTCCTTTTCAGATTGATTCATATCATTGTTCCTCATATTTCTTTCTAAATCCAATATTCTTCTATTGATTTTATCAATTTGCATATTAATATCATCCTTGAAATTTATAAGAAATGGATCTTTATAAGATATGTTCATCATCTCCTAAAGTTTGGATCAGATTCTCTCTACATGATTCGGATTTTGAAAACGTTACTCTTATGTTTCAAGTTATCTTCCAATTCTTCCCCTTAGTATTGAGTAAAGAGTTGAGATGGTCTTTCCATATCTATCTTAGTTGAGGAAATATGTTTTTCTAATTCCTTAGGAATTTCTTCCAATGGTCTTTTAATCTCCTTATCCTCTTTTCTCAACTCAAGTTCTTTTGAAATATATCCTCAAATTCTCTTCCAAGTCTTAGTTCAATAACATTATCTTGTTCATCATTCAATTCAAATTCTTCTTGTAATTAAGTTAAATATAAAGATATAAAGAATGGCGGTGAAGATGAATTCCCTAAATAGGTAGGCTTTAAAATTATATGGGGTACATCCATTCTAAGTTCATGAGATTTTTCAACAGATGAAATTAAAATTTCTCTATTTTTGGTAGCGTCCATTATTTTACACCTCTCATGAACATACAATTAGTCTTCTTTAGATAACATTTTCAACTCATCATGAAAATTCATTCCAACCTCATCTGTAAATTTACTTTCAAAACTTTTTAGAAATGGTCTTTACTTAGATAATCAATTTCATCCATCTAAAAATAATCATCATCTTTTCTCTCAGCTGGATATTTCATAGTCTTTAACACATCAAAAGTGACTTTCTGGTCATTAATATTCATAATCAACTCTCCTTTATGCACATCTATCATAGCTTGTCCAGTAACAAGGAAAGGTCTCCCCAAAATAATTAGAATTTCTTTATTTTCCTCCATATCCAATATAATAAAGTTCATAGGAAAGATAAATTTATCCACTTTAACAAGCACGTCTTCTATAACCCCTTTTAGATAAATGACAGATCGATCAGCTAATTGAAGGGTTACAGTAGTGGGAGAAATATCGGCTAAACCTAACCATCTAAATATATATAGGACATCACATTAATGCTCACTCCTAAATCACATAAAGCTTTTCCACATAATCTTTCTCCAATTACACAAGAAATTATAAAGTTATAAGGATCTTTAAGTTTCCGAGGAAACTTTTTCTGAAGTATAGCGCTGCACTCCTCACTTAGTGCAACTGTCACGTAATCCCATAATCTCCTTTTCTTGTTTAATATCTCCTTCATAAACTTTGCATAACTTGACATCTGTTCTAAAGCTTCTGTGAAAGGAATATTTATTGTTAACTTCTTAAGTACTTCCAGGAACATTGAAAAATTGTTTATCCAACTTATGATGTCTAAGTCTTTGAGGAAATGGAGGTGGTGATCTTTCCAAATTGAATTTAGTTGGAGATATTATTTTTTCTCGATCATTAGAAACATGTTTTTCAGGTCTTTTTGTTTCCTTTATTTCTCTCACAACTTCTTTCTCTTTTCTAACCACATCCTCTATCTCTCTTCCACTTCTTAATTGGACAGCTTCTACTTATTCATTATTGTTCTTTTTAGGTTTGATCTCAGTTTTGCTAGGAAGTGTTCCAAAGGGTCTATTACTATGTGAATTAGTAAATTGTCTCAGTTGATTCTCTATGTTTTTAATCGCAGCATTTTAACTTTGCAACTGGTTTCCCATTTGTAATACCACTTTGACTATAAACATCTTCTTATCCTTAAATTGTTGATCATTGTTAGAGTCCAGTGAATATGAAATTCTATAGCTTGTGTTCCTCTGACTATTCTAACTTCCATTAGAATTTGCATGAATATTTTCCCATTTTTTGTTTCCACCCCCAGTAGTATAATTCTAGTTAAAATTAGGATGGTTCTTCTAACTTAGGTTGTAAAAATTAGAATACAGTTTGTTTATGGTATTTAAAATCTCGTATGATAAGTTGTAATCAATCATATGCCCTAATGAACTTTCCTCACTTACAAGAGTAAATTGAGGCTGGTTCAATTCAAATTGGTCCAACTTCTTTAATATTGCAGCAACCTGAGATGCAAGAATTGTAATCGCATCTGTATCATGAACACTAGCTACTTTCTTAGGATTTACCCTTGCAGAAGGCCATTTAAATTCATTTGTAGCCATTTCTTCAATTAATGCATACGCTACAGCAAATGATTTTGATATTAATGAACCACCAGCAACAACATCAATATTGGACCTATGAGATCCTACTAACTCTTTATAAAAAGTTTGAATGATTAACCAATCCGACAGAGCATAATGTGGACACTTTCTTAGGAGTTATTTAAATCCTTCCTATGCTTCGTATATTGATTCTCCTTCATATTGGAAAAATGAGATAATATCATTTCTAAGTTTAGTAGTTGATACACCTAAAATATATAGTATTTTTATGCACATTTTTATACGTATTTTTAATGATATTGCAATTTAATGGAAGGTATTTTGTGTTTATCTTGTATTACGATGAAAATAGATGGTCATGATGAAAGGAGCAAAATTAGATCAAATTTGGAGCAAAAAAAAATGAAAAATAAAAAATTTGGCACTAGCGGCTAAGCGCCGCTGGGCCGGCGCTTAGCCGCCACAGTTATAAATCAAACTTTAATTAGATTTGGCGTCAAATTCAAAAGGGAAAGGATGAAACTTTTTGTGGTAACGTTCATAACATCCTTTGGGCGGCAAATTTGAATGAAGGGGTGCGTTCCTTGGTTGATACATCGAATCTGGACACATTTTGAAGAGACACCAAGGCACCTTTTGGTTCACTATTTAAAGGGAGTCATAGAAGTGAAGAAGTGAAGAATTGAAGAGGCTCTTCACTATATTTCGAAGAGAGGAATTTAGGAGATTCTTCCACTGCATTTTAAGTTTTTATTTAGAGTAGCAGTAGAGAGTAGAAAGGAGAAAAGGGTCGGAGTTAAGAGTTCCTCTCCCACTTCTTTTCCTTCTTTTAGTTTAGTTTTTATTGAAATCTGAAGTCTGTATTCTGAGTCATCGGAGTTTGAAGACTTGCTCTGAGGAGTAGTTTAGCAAAGAGTCAATGTTTCAGAGGAACTTCCTTAGTCTTGTGGAAAGGATTTTTAGATAAGTGTTTACTTTTATTTTGTTTATCGATACTTGCTTTCGTTTATTATTTTTCTTATCATTTTAATTTCAAATAAATGTATTTTTATATTTTACCAATGCATTCTGAGTAGTTTACTTTATCTTTTTATTTCTTAAAATGGAGAAGTAATTAATTTAAAGAGAATTGTTGTGGAAAGTATCAGTGTTTAAAAGTTGGAAGAAGTTGTGAAGATTGATTCTAAGAACTTTGTTTACTTCTTAATTTGTCCTGTTAAGTTGTAAAATTTCTTAAGATTATGTAAGATCCAATGCTGTATTATCTCATTAAAGTTTGTAGGAATCACATGCAATTATATGGGTGAGAACTGTAGTCCATATAAGTGAACGTAATATTAGAAGATATTTTTATAGAAGGGAGTAAAATTAGAGGATTTTAGAGTGACAGGCTAAAACCCCCTAATTTGGTTTGAAGTTTTGAGTTTTGTTATAAGAAGTTAGCCCCCAATTGGTGGGAATCGAGGGAACTCTAGAGTGAGAGACTGGTATCTTCCCTGCCTAACCATGTTCAAAATAATATAAATTTCAAATTAACATATGTTCTTTTTAGAACCAAGTAACGTTAAAGAATACATTTGCTTCTATCTGTCACAACAAAATTTAAATACTTCCACAACAATACTTTAAGAATTATTTCTACTTCATGAAAGGAAAGAAAAAGATATTTTAGTTAATAGTTTTTTTACATCCAGTGTTATTAGTTATTGAAACCTTTACTTTCATTGCTTAGCATTTTATTAAGAAAATTTCAAAAGACAAATCAACTTTCTAAAACTTTTCAAAATCAAGACATACTATTTTAAAAAAAATTAAAGAAAGTAAAAGATAATTTTCTAAATTCCTTTAAAGATTTTTAACTTTTTTGTGTGGGTTCGATATCTCGGGGCTTAATCAGAAAGTCCTATATTACTTGATAAACGATACGTATACTTGCGTAGTATCCCATATTATAAAATCATAATTTTCTTATCTTAAATCATCAACGCACCTATATCCAGCGGAGTCAATTTTTTGGCAACCTTTGCACTTATATCTATTGGGGATCATGTTTTTGGTGCCATTGCCGGAGAAAATTAATTAAATTGCATTTTAAAGAGAATTAAGAAATTTAAAATTTTTACTTTTCTTTGTTTTTGTTAGTGTGTTGTGTTTTGTTTTGTTTTATTTTTGTATGCGTAGTTCAGATTCTGAAGGACTTGTGCCTTACGATTCTGAATTAGAAAGAACTATCAGAAAAATTAAAAAAATTAAAAATACAGAAAAAAAATATTCAAGAAATGACAAATCTTCCTTTCAATTAATCCAAGATTTTTTAATATAATGATAGTATTTGTGGAGAATATAAATTTATGGTATTGTGCTAAATAGAATAATTCATATTCTTTACCCTTTGATCCGGGTGTAAAGAACATTGGCAAGACTATAGATCAGGTCCGGATGCATTGTTAGTAGAATGGGTTAATCTAGGCTCACACTACTAGATGTCCAAGGGTGGCTATGGTCGGCCCTACTAGTGACCCTTTCCTTCTCTATAAACCAAATTACAAGAATTTAGTCTGTCCCTCTAAAAACTTATCAATTCTATGCCCATTATATAATAGCTTCCTATTTATTTGCACTTCACCTTGAATAACCCGCACAAGGCCTTCGCCTACCCAAGGATTCATGTGATATCTACTAGTTAAGAATTCATCTCCTTCTTGGTATCAAAACTCTTCAACAGATTTTAATAATTTAAATGGCCAATTTAAATAGTAAATTAAGATTTGGTATTAATATCATCACAATGTTTTAAAGTATAAATAGTTTCTAATTCTCCAACGAATTTTATATTATCTTACTTCTTTTCATAATTGAAAGGAGAAACTAAACTAACTACTCAGAACACATTGAATTTAAACAACAAAACATGATAATAAACTTTGAATAAAATTACAAATACTTATCTCAAGTGTTTCTCCTACTGAACCTCTGAATTCTTCTGACTCCAAGCAAATAATCTTCAAAAGCACCAACTCTTTAAACTCTCAATACAAACTCTAAATAAAATAACTAACTAATTTATGAAGGATTGTAAAATGTGGCCCTAAAGTATCTCTCTAATTCTCTCTCTAGATGGGGCTCTAGATAGGGGGACTAAGTTAGGCGTTGGGCATTTTTCTCTGAAGGAGTAGCCTCTTATTTATAGGCTTCAAGGGTTGCCTCAAGGCACCTCTTCAAAATGTGTCCACATTCAATGAATCTTCTAGAAGGTGTGTCTAGCGCCTAGGCGCCGGAATCTGGCGCCTAGGCGCCGGACTCTGCGTCCAGTCTTCGTACCTCTTCACTTTGGATCGTACCTCTTATTAAAACTATTTCCAAGCATCCAAATACATTGTATCACATGTCCTATAAACCAAGAACAAGTGCCAGTCATTTAGAAGGTCCAATAACCACTAACACCATCAAAATAACTGTCCAAAAGTCGTCAAAAATCTCGACAGATCTCGTATCGACCTGGCGTGTAGGCGCCGGATTCTGGCGCCTAGGCGCCAGACCAATAATTTTGATAATTTTACATTTTGGCTCGATTTTCGCTCCTTTTTGCTCCTTTTTCATTTTTTTTCCTTCTTGAACATTTTTTCATCACCTATATCTAGAAACACAAAAATACCTTTCAATAAAGCATAATATCCTTAAAAATTTGATAAAAATTAAGGCATAAAAATGGGTACTTTTTCATGGATCAAAATCCCCCAAACTTAAACGTTACTTGTCCTCAAGACCTTTTTTACTATATAAAATGTATAACATTTGGAATGAAAGATAAATAAATATTTAAGACTCCTTGTAATTTTTGACCTTATAAAGGCTTTAGTAAATCATTAACCAAATTTCACTAACTAAGTTTAATTTTAAGAATTTAATGAATATTCAACTACCAAATCATAAGACTTCAAAAATTTTTCATTCATTTCGAAAATAATAGAAGTTTATTATATTAAGATCACATAGATTATTTACAAGAAAAAGCTTTTCATGAAAAATCTTTCCTAAATAAAAATTCATGCATAAAAATTAAGTAAAGTATGTGACTAGTTTTCTTCATATAAGATAATTCAAGTGAAGCCAATTTTTTATTCGGCATATCTTCAAGCTTCTCTTTTTTTTTTCACAGTGAGGATTAATGTATCTGGATAGCCTGTTAATGATTTTGAACTTCACTATCCTTAACTTATATATTCAAACTTTTACATTTTCACATAATTATTATAACATGAATAGAATTTCAAAAAGACTTTCAATCTTTTCTTTTTCAAGTTATAATTTTTGATTTCTTAATTCTTCTAAAATTCAATTATTTCTATTATGAATAGAAAAATTTCTTAATCTTATTCTTCTTTAAGTTAAATAATTATATTCTTAAAATCAATCGAAGTTATTAAAATTTTGGTTAAGTCCACTAAATTATTTATAATTTCAAAAATTTAAGTGATCTTATATAGATTCTTCATTCTTTATGTTATGTTAAGATTTTTTTAGAAAATATTAGTTTATTAAGGAAAAATAAAATTTAAATTTGCATGTATTTTCCCTTCCCCCAAACTTAAGTTTCAGTATATCTTAAAAAAAAATAAAGTATGAGAGAAAGAAAAGTATAATTTAAAAAGGAATTTTATAAGCAAGTAAAAAAAATTCTAGAAAGAAATATAATTTACTTCTACACATGATTTTTATGAATATTACAGAAATAATGAAGCATATAAAAGTAAGCACGCTCAAATTTTTTTTTATAGCACTAGTTGAATTAAATAATTACATAATTAACATAAATAGAATAACATTGCTAACTATTCTAGAATACTAAATAGTAGGCTGAAACAAAAATAAACACAAATTCATTCAAATTTCAGTCTGCAACTAAATATCTAAAACAGTCTCAACATCAAACAATTCATACAAAGTCTCATAAACAAATCTAAACTAGCAAACAACAAACAACAATCAGTACTAGCAAACAAAAACTAAACTAACAACAGACTCAACACATCTCAGAGGTAAATCAGGCTACTAATCACTGTCTGTAGCCTCGTCATCGTCATCACCAAAAGAAAACTCCACATCCTTAGGATTAACATATGGTGAAAATCTAGGACAGGTGGGAAACTGAATATCATGCTCACTCTTCAAGAATCTAACTGAAGACTCTGAATACTCAGCATTCACTCTTCCTCTGGGTGTAATCAGATAGTTGATCAATTTTCTTATCCATAGTATCAACTCTGCAATGAGTTAGAAATAACTCATTCTGCTGCTCCAGCAATTGATCATACATCGATTCCCAAAAACTAGACGGTGTCTCAGCAGTAGAAGTAGAAGGTCTGGAAGTAGAAGCTCTACCTGGAGTAGGTGCAGAAGTAGAAGGGGCTGTAGATCTCTTCCCATGAAGAAGATCTTAGATACTAACACTCTCCTGCCCAATTGGCTTGGTAGACTTTAACTTCTCCTCAGAAATATTAGTAGTGACTCCATTGTTCACACATAAAGTATAAATCAAGGATGGGAATCCTAGTCCTACAGAAGTACTGGATCTAGCAGTAGACTCCACAGAATCATAAATAATACTGTCGACATCTATCAGCTTCCTCTCCTGAATGCAGTAGTTTAAGATAGCTTGATCTCTAGTCAATTCGCTCAGTTGGTTGGAAGGTATAAGTCTTACAGAAATAAAGTAATGCCATGCCTTTGAAATACCATTTAACTTAGAAGATTTGAAATTTACCCGTTTATCGTTCCAGATCTTCCAAGCTCCAGTGCCGTCAGTCAAATAAGCAATAATCATCTCAAGATCTCCCTCAGATGGAGATAATCCAGAATAGTGGCACTCGATGGTAGGTGACAGTCCATAAAAAACATTGATCCTTTTCGGTGTAAATCCTACTCCAACACCTCTGAAGAAGACTTCATAGTCTTCTGCATCCAAAAAGTTAGTATCAAATTCGCGCACGACTGGAATAACAACAAAAGCGGTGAAATAACAGAATCGTTGCCAGTTGTGCGCAACGATCGTTTTCTCGATCATTTCACTGGGATTGTAAAAGCTTCGCTCTGAGATAAATTTTCTGGACATCGCAAATTCGTGATATCGAAAATGCGCTGCCGCAGTCGTGAACTTGCTACTGTCAAAATTTTCTCGTGCCTTTCCTCGCTTAGATTTCGGTGTCATCTAAACGTGAAAGAAAACACAAATAAATTAAGGAATCAAAGATTTAAACTCTTTTTAAGCTTAAGAAACTTAAAATGAGTTTAGAAATTCATGGAGAAACATTAAAAATCAAAATTTTTCTCAAAATTTCAGTTTTTAGCCAAAAATAGGAAAAACTATGGTGAAAATCAAAAATAAATGGATTAGAGTGTAGATATGACCTTGAGATGAAGAAATCAAGTGATTTCGAGCTCAAAATCTTGATGTTTTGACCTCAAAATGGATTTAGAAGGTGTGCTTTTGCAAAAAAGAGGAAGGGGATGAAGCTTAGGCGTAAAAAATGGCTAATGGGGGTTTAAATGGTGATTTTCGAGTAAGCAGGCCGAACCGGCGCCAGACTCACCTTTCAAAAAAATCACTTTAGAAATTTTATTTTCCACCAAAATTCATAATTTAAACTTCTAATTACTCATACAAGAGTATTGCTTCAGTTTCCATCTTCCAAAATATTTTCTAAAAATTTAAAAAAATTAAAAATTAAATCCACCAATTAAACACAAGTTTAAATCAAACTCTTCTAATTCCATTCATTATTTTCAATTTCGGGCTCAATACAATTCAGATAAGTATCATAACATGATTCAAGTTCTAACAACGATTAAACAACACAAATTTGAAAGCAAATACAACACACATTGAACATGAAAGCAAACACACAAACAAACACAATCGATTCACTAAATCGCTACAACGACACACTAGATAAATCACAATCTCATCATATCACTATCTAATTCCCATTATCTTGGCAAGGAAAACTATTCATCCCACTTAGAAAGAATACTAACACTCTCGGAAAATCTGTAGCCGTTTTCTCGTCGATCCAATTGTTCTTCGCATACATTTCCACTTGAGCATCTTGATAAGCCGCTAGATGATCAAATTGAAGTTTCGCCTGCCATTCTAGATGTTCAATTTGATGATACATCTCATGGTGGCGATCTTCAATGCTTTTAAATTCTACTTCAAACTTATCTAGATTACTAGAAATTTTCTCCAAACTTACAACGATGAAACCATTGAAGTAGAGTTGAGGATCCTTTGAGACCTTGTCTCTAGCCTCTTCTCCAAGATTTCTCCTCTCTATTTCTTCAAAAATCCTCTCTAATCTCTCAAGAATGGAGTGTATGGGTCGAAATAATGATTGTATAGGGATTGGGGATGAAGATAGGGTCGCACGATCCAGTAACTGTGGCGCTTATGCGCCAAATCTGGCGCCTAGGCGCCGGACCCATCGACACATAGTTTACTCTCACGCTTAGGCGCCAGAACCATGTTCGACTCTATTTCTCCTAACGTCAAATTTCAAAGTTTTGTTCTCCAAAATACATAATTTAGAATGGTAAGATCAATATAGACTCAGTAACACAAATTATAAGCAATCATAATGAAGGTTAACTTGATCTCCTTTTTACTCATATATGAAATAAAGTGATCCAATGTCTAAACTTTATATACTTTGAGATACTTTTCAGCTTAAGTCAATAGAGTCTTGTTAGCATCAAATTTTCTAAAGTAATATAAAATTAAACAAGACCAAGGCATAACCTTACATTAAAAATTTAAAAACACGCAACACAACGAATAACTATGGGTTGCCTCCCACAAAGAGATTGGTTTAACGTCGTCAGCTCGACCTAATAAGTTTTTAAACAGGTAGACTCAACTCATAAGCCTCTTTATAAATTTTTTTAATATCTCCCAAATAAGGCTTCAGTCTTAATTCATTAACTTTAAAAATTTTTCTCGTTTTGGGATCTTTAATATCCACAGCTCCATAATGGTATACTTTTTCAATTATATACGGTTCTATCCATTTTGATTTTAATTTTCTAGGAAAAGGTCTTAAATGAGTATTAAATAACAATACTTCTTGTCCAGGCTCAAATATTTTTCCTGAAATCTTTTTATCATGTAATATTTTCATTTTCTCTTTATAAATCCTTGCATTTTCATATGATTCATTTCTTATTTCATTCATCTCATTTAATTGCAATAATCATTTTTCTACTGCAATATTCAAATCAAAATTAAACTCCTTTATCGCCCAATAAGCTTTATGTTCAAGTTCAACAGTTAAGTGACAATGTTTACCATAAACTAACCAGTAAGGTGACATTCCGATTGGTGTCTTATAAGTTGTTCTATAAGCCCATAATGCAGAATCAAGTCTATCAACCCAATCAGTTCTTTTAGGATTAACAGTCTTCTCTAGAATTCTTTCAATTTCTCTGTTTGATACTTCAGCCATTCCACTTGTTTGTGGGTGATATGCAGCTGCAATTCTGTGTTTGATTCCAAATTTTTCCAATAATGATTGAATTCTTATATTTCTAAAATGACTTCCACCATCTGTGATAATTACCTTAGGCATTCCAAATCTTGAAAAATTCATCTTCTTTAAAAATTTTGAAACACTTTTGGAATCACAGCTAGGTAAAGCTACATCTTCAATCCACTTTGAAACGTAATCAACCGCCAATAAAATATAAATCTTTCCAGATGATGGTACAAATGGTCCCATAAAGTCTAAACCCCATATATCGAAAATTTCAACTTCCAATATATAGTTTAAAGGCATTTCATCTTTCTTGGATATATTTCCCATCCTTTGACATTGAGCTCATGTTTTCAAATAATGTCTCACATCTTTAAATAAGGTTGGCCAATAAATCCTGAATTTAAAATTTTAAATGCAGTTTTATCTATTCCAAAGTGCGCTCCAAATTCAGAATCATGACATTTTTGAATAATAGCATAAGTTTCTTCATAAGGTACGCATCTACGAATTACAAAATCTCTTCCTATTTTAAATAAATAAGGATCTTCCCAAATATAAGATTTAACATCATTTTTAAATTTCTTAATGGATTTGTTATCCAATCCATAAGGTAAAATATTGCTAACTAAATAGTTAACTATATCTTCATACCAAGGTGTTTGGCATCCTTGAATAACATACAAATGTTCATGAGGAAATTTCTCATTTATATTTTCTTCAGTAATAACATCATTCTTAATTCTAGATAAATGATCAGCAATTTGGTTGTCCGTTCCTTTTCTATCCACTATTTGAAAATCAAATTCTTGTAGAAGTAAAACCCATCTTATCGATCTAGGTTTAGCATCTTTTTTTAACAGTAAATATTTAATAGCAGAATAATCAGTATGAACTATGCATTTGGTACCAAGAAGATAAGGTCTAAATTTATCGAAGGCATATACTATAGCTAAAAGCTCTTTCTCAATAGTAGCGTAATTTCTTTGAGTTTCGTAAGAGTTTTACTAGCATAATATATAACTTTGAAAATTTTCTCATATTGTTGTCCCAATACAGCTCCAATTGCAAAATTACTTGCATCACATATTAATTCAAAAGGTTTATTCCAATTAGGTGCAATAACTATAGGTATAGTTATTAATTTTTCTTTTAAAATATTGAAAGCTTTAACACAGTCTTCATTAAATTCAAATTTAGCTTCTTTTTCCAATAAATGACAAAGAGGTTTAGAAATTTTAGAAAAATCCTTTATATATCTTCTATAAAATCCAACATGACCCAGAAAACTTCTCACATCAGTAACAGTAGTAGGGGACTGCAGTTCAGTAATAATTTTCACTTTTGCTTGATCAACTTCCATCCCTTTTTGTGAAACTTTGTGACCAAGTACAATGCCTTCTGTGACCATAAATTGACATTTTTCCCAGTTAAGAACTAAATTTTTTTCTTCACATCTTTTTAGAACTTTGGAAATATTTTCCAAATTAGACTCAAAAGAAGTTCCAAAAACTGAAAAATCGTCCATGAATACTTCAATTCCTTTGTCAATTAAATCACAAAATATTGACATCATAAATCTTTGAAAAGTTGCAGGTGCATTACATAAACCAAAAGGCATTCTTCTAAAGGCAAATGTTCCATAAGGACTTGTAAATGTTGTTTTCTCTTGGTCCTCAGGAGCGATACGTAATTGATGATAACCAGAATATCCATCCGTAAAACGAAATATGAGTGTCCAACTAATTTGTCAAGCATTTGATCCAAGAAAGGTAAAGGAAAATGATCCTTTCTAGTGGCGTCATTTAACTTCCGATAATCAATGCAAATTTGTCATCCAGTAACTTGTCTTGTAGGAATTAGTTCATTTTTATCATTGACAGTGACAGTTACTCCTCCTTTCTTCGGAACACAATGAATAGGACTTACCCATTGGCTATCCAAAATAGGATAAATAATTCCAACATCTAACCATTTTAAAATTTCTTTTTTAACAACCTCTTTCATGATAGGATTTAATCTTCTTTGCGGTTCAATAGTAGGTTTAAAATTTTCTTCCATTAAAATTCTATGCATACAAATGGAAGGGCTTATTCCTTTTATATCAGCAATAGTCCAACCAAAAGCTTTCTTATAATTCTTTAACACTCCTATTAATTTTTCTTCTTGTTCTAAACTTAGCTCAGAAGAAATAATAACAGGTAAAGTTAATGAATTTCCAAGAAATGCATACTTTAAATGTGAAGGTAACATTTTTAATTCCAGTTCAGGGGCTTTTTTAATTGAGGGTAAAAGTATATCATTTTGAGTTATGTCTAAAGTTTCCCAGTTATCTTTAATATAATGAGTTTCCTTAAGTAATTATTTTTCTTTTAGTTCTTCATTTTCATTAGTTAAAAATTCAATTTCTTCTTCAGGAATGATTTTACATTTTTCTCGATAGTGTTTTTCAATTATAAAATCAAAAATATCCATACGATAGCATTTTTCTTTGTCAGGGTACTTCATCGATTTAAGAACATTGAATTTAATCTCTTGTCACTAACTCTCATAGTTAATTCTCCTTTTTGCACATCAATCATAGCTCGTCCGATAGCTAGAAAAAGTTTCCCTAAAATAATTGGTATTTCTTTATCTTCTTCCATATCAAGTACAATGAAATCTACAGGGAAGATAAATCTATCTACTTTAACAAGTACATCCTCTATAACTCCTTTAGGGTAAGTGATAGATCTATCAGCTAACTGAAGGGTTACAGTGGTGGGAGTAATCTCTCCTAAATTCAACCTTCGATAAATAGAAAATGGCATGAGATTAATACTTGCTCCTAGATCACATAAAGATTTTCCACAAAATTTTTCTCCAATAGCACAAGGTATAGTAAAACTTCCAGGATCTTTAAGTTTCTGAGGTAATTTCTTTTAAATTATTGCACTACATTCTTCACTTAATGCAACAGTTTCAAAAGCTTCAAATTTTCGTTTCTTACTTAATATATCCTTCATAAATTTTGCATAAGCTGGCATCTGTTGCAAAGCTTCAGCAAAAGGTATGTTTATAGTAAGTTTCTTAAAAATTTCAAAGAACTTACAAAATTGATGATCAAGCTTCTGTTGTTTTAATCTTTGAGGAAAAGGTTGTGGTGGTTTTTCAACTTCCACATTATTAGAAATATTAGTTTGATCTTGATTAGGAGAAGGAGTTTCTTTAGGTTTTTCAATCTCTTCAACCTCAATCTCTTTTTCAATTTCATTATGCATTCTTTCTTTTAATTCCTTTCCACTTCTAAGTTGTACAGCTTTAACATGTTCATGTTCTTTTCCAGTTTCTTTAGGATTTATTTCAACATTACTAGAAAGTGTTCCTGGAGGTCTGTAATTAATTAAATGACTGATTTGTCCCATTTGATTCTCAATATTACGAATAGCAGTATTTTGATTTTGTAATTGATTACTCATTTGTAAAATTAATTCTTCTATTGATAACTTTTTCTGTTGATTATTAAATCCAGGTGGTTTATAATTTGAATTTACTTGATTATTCCAATTTCTAGTTGGATAGGATTGATTATTACCCCATTGTTGTTGTTGGTTATTCCAGTTAAAATTAGGGTGATTTTTCCATCTAGGATTATAATAATTTGAATACTGATTATTTTTACTAGCAATAGCTTGTAAGGTTTCATTAGTTTGAGAATGTTCAATATTAGATGAGTCGTTATGTGTTGATGGAAAAATTATCTAATTTCTTAGATATTGTAGCTACTTGTGAAGCTAAGATAGAAAATGCTTTGTTATCTTGAATACTTGACATTCTTTTAAGATTAATCCTTTCAGAAGGCCATTGAAAATTATTGTTAGCCATTTCTTCAATTAAAGTATAAGCTTCTTCAAATGATTTAGACTTTAAAGAACCTCCAGCAGCAGCATCAATAATTGATTTTAGTGATCTAATTAAACCACTATAAAATGTTTGAATAATTAACCAATCAGGTAAAGCATGATGAGGAAATTTTCTTAATAGTTCTTTAAATCTTTCCTAAGTTTCATAAATTGTCTCTCAGTCAAATTAACTAAATGAAGTAATATCATTTCTTATTTAGAAGTTTTAGAAGGAGAAAAATATTTAGCAAGGAATTTTTGTGTCATTTCAGCCCATGTTTTAATATAACCTGTTGCTAATGAGTTCAACCACATCTTTGCTTTATCTCTTAAAGAAAAAGGAAAGAGTCTAAGTCTAATAGCATATTCAAAAATATTGTTATATTTAAAGGTAGCACAAAGTTCTAAAAAACTAGCAAGGTGTAAATTTGGATCCTCATTTGGTGTTCCTCCAAATTGATTATTTTGAACCATTTGAATGATAGATGGTTTAAACTCAAAAGAATTAGCATCTACTGTAGGTATTTGAATATTACTATGAAGTTTATCAACTGTAGGGTTAGCATAATCCCTTAATGGTTTGTAAACATTTTTTTCATTAATTTCAATTGGATTTTGTAAATTGTTATGTAAATTAGCCATCTTTTGGATTTTTTTGAGTTTGTTTTCCTTTTTTAATTCTTTTAATATTTCTTTCTAATTCAGAATCTAAAGGTAATAATCTTTCAGATCCAGCACTGCGCATAAAAAGTAAATTAACAAGAAATAAAATCTCTACTTATTAAAAATTAAAATTTTTTTATATTTTTATATTTTTTTATTTTTTTAGTATTTTATATTTTTCATAATAAAAGAAAATTAATAAAATAAAATAAAAATATTTAAAATCTAAAGATTTTCCTCCGCTTTTCCCCGGGCAACGGCGCCAAAAACTTGACCCACGCTAAATATATGTGTACTAAAAATTCAATCCCCGGCAACTGTGCCAAAATCTTAACCCGCAATACGCTGATAAAAAATATAATAATTAATGCTTTCAAAATGTAATAGATAATAATAGTAGCTAGTGTATATAAATATAATTTTATAAAAAATATTTTACAAACTAGCGGTACTACCCAAGTATACGTATCGTATCAAGTAATATAGGGCTTTGAAACAAAAGCCCCAGTATCGATCCCACGAGGAGTGAGTTATGGATTTTTAAATATTTTAATTTTATTTTTAAATATTTCTTTTATAGTTATAAATTTGATATTTTTAATTTACTAGATGCAATAATAAAGCAGTAATGAAATAATTAATATAAATAGCAATAAGACAACAACTTTCTTCCTTTCAATTAATCCAAGATTTTCTAAGATAATGATAGTATTCATGGAAAATATAAATTTATGGTATTGTGCCAACTAGAAGCATTCATATTCTTTACCCTTTGATCTAGGTGTAAAGAACATTGGCTAGCCTATAGATCAGGTCCGGATGTATTGTTATTAGAATGGGTTAATCTAGGCTCACACTATTAGATGTCCAATGGTGGCTATGGTCGACCCTACTAGTGACCCTTTCCTTCTCTATAAACAAAATTACAAGAATTTAGTCTGTCACTCTAAAAACTTATCAATTCTACGCCCATTATATAATATCTTCCTATTTATTTGCACTTCACCTTGAATAACCCGCACAGGGCCTTCGACTACCCAAGGATTCATGTGATATCTACTAGTTAAGAATTCATCTTCCTCTAGGAATTAAAACTCTTCAATAGATTTTAACAATGTAAATGGCCAATTTAAATAGTAAATTAAGATCTGGTATTAATATCATCACAATGTTTTAAAATATAAATAGTTTCTAATTCTCCAACGAAATTTATATTATCTTACTTATCTTTTCATAATTGAAAGGAGAAAGTAAACTAACTACTCAGAACACATTTAATTTAAACAACAAAATATGATAATAAAACTTTGAATAAAATTACAAATACTTATCTCAAGTTTTTCTCCTACTGAACCTCTGAATTCTTCTGACTCCAAGCAAATAATCTTCAAAAGCACCAACTCTTTAAACTCTCAATACAAACTCTAAATAAAATAACTAACTAATTTATGAAGGATAGTAAAATGTGGCCCTAAAGTATCTCTCTAATTCTCTCTCTAGATGGGGCTCTAGATAGGGGGACTAAGTTGGGCGTTGGGCATTTTTCTCTGAAGGAGTAGCCTCCTATTTATAGGTTTCAAGGGTTGCCTCAAGGCACCTCTTCAAAATGTGTCCACATTTAATGAATCTTCTAGAAGGTTTTATCTAGCACCTAGGCGCCGGACTCTGCGTCCAGTTCTTCGCACCTCTTCACTTTGGATCACACCTCTTCGCGATTAAAACTGTTTCGAAGCATCCAAATAGATTGTATCACATGTCCTATAAGCCAGGAACAACTGCCAGTCTTCTAGAAGGTCCAATAACCGCTAACACAGTCAAAATATCCATCCAAAAGTCATCAAAAATCTTGACAGATCCCGTATCGACCTGGCGCTTAAGCGCCGGATTCTGGCGCCTAGGCCCCAAACCAATAATTTTGACAATTTTGCATTTTGGCTCCATTTTTGCTCCTTTTTCCTCCTTTTTCACTTTTTTTCCTTCTTGAACATTTTTTCATCACCTATATCCAAAAACACAAAAATACCTTTCATTAAAGCATAATATCCTTAAAATTTTGACAAAAATCAAGGCATAAAAATGGGTATTTTTTCATGGATCAACTGCTTACAGAACATCTCTAGGAATGTCCCCATATAGGCTGATTTTTGGACAAGCTTGTCATTTACCTTTTGAACTTGAGCATAAAGTTGATTGGGCTATTAAAGAGTTCAATTATAATCTGAAAGATGCTGCTAAAAAGAGATTATTGTAATTGAATAAGGTTGAAGAAATAAGGAATGAATCTTATGAAAATGCTAAGATTTATAAGGAAAAGATGAAATTATGGCATGATCGGAAGATTCTTACCAAAAATCTTGTACCAGGACAACAAGTTTTGTTGTATAATGCTAGATTGAGAATATTTTCTGGAAAACTTAAGTCCAGGTGGATGGGTCCATTCATTGTGATAAAAGTTTATTCTTATGGAGCTGTAGATATTCAAGATCCTAAGACTGGAAAAATATTTAAAGTTAACGGAAATAGACTTAAATGATATTTTTTAGTCAATAAATATACATCTGATGAGAATTTAATGTTGGGTCACTCATAATGAGTTCTCGATATGTCAGGCTGAAGACGTTAAAACAAGCGCTTTGTGGGAGGTAACCCATATTTATCGGTGTGCTTTGCTTTATGTTTGTTTTGTGTGTTTTTTTTGCTTTGTTTGGTTTATTTTTATGTTTTTAATGGTAGTAATTTGGAGTTTTTAAACTTAAGTAGAGTTTATTCAACCTTAATTGATGATTAAGAGAAGTCAGAATGAAAATTTGGACACTTAGTGGACTTATGCTAAAATTTGCACTGGCGGCTAAGCGCCGACTAGTTGGCACTTATGCGCCACAGTTATAAAAAACATGAAAAATGTGGATCTAGAAGCCTAGATCATGGGGGAGAAGTTATGGGAGTTATTTAGAAGATTCTAAATGTCTAGGGGAATATTCTAGCATCTCCCAAGTCTATAAAAAGGACAAGACTTGATAAAAACACTTACCCTAAGTCCAAATTTCATTTCTGAAGTTTAAGAAGAAAATTTTGAAGAGCACCATGTCTTCCTGGGAGAACAAGATGAAGAAAAAGCAAGATTTCAATAAAAGTAAGTTCATTAGTGATAGTGCTAAGGAGTTATTTAATGGATATTTGGCTCTTAGTATTCAAGGTATAGCAGAGATGATTGCAAAAAATTGAAGCCCGAGTGACTTCAATGGAAGCAAAAATCAATGATATTACCTTACATCTGGATCACATGGGATGGCAACTCAAGATGTAATTCAATCATTCGAGGTATGTGGAAGAAATAGATAAAGTGATGTTTGTTAAAAATAAATGGATTGAAGAAGATGATTTAAGAATGAACAATGATTGCCCGCTCTATCAAATCTACATTCCTGAAGGGTCAATTGAGAATAATAGTGGTCCTGGTTATATTCCGCCTAATGGAGAGTGGAATTAAATGTGTTTTGTTTGTATCTTTTTAGTGTCTTAATGTGTTATGTTAGTGTTCTTGTAAGTTCATTTTGGTGTGTTTAATGTTTTTATATATGCCTAATGATGTGATGGGTACATCTTAGAGATGTATACTTATCAGTTTAATATTATAGTGTCTTGTATTTTGAGAATTTATCCTTTATGTTTGTATATAAATTCTAATGTTGTATTAAATGTTACATTTATTTGAATATAAGTTTGTGTTTTGTGAAATTTGTATGGAATCAATAGTTATTAAACTTTGATTTGGAGTATTAGAAGACTTATGTGGGAGAATTAATTATTGTGGACTAATTAAGGGTAATTAACTAAGTGATTTAGTTCTTATACCTTAATTATAAAAATTTGGGTACTAGCAGCTAAGCGCCAGATTGCCGGTGCTTACGCGCCAGATTTCGCGGCCAAGCGCCGATAGTTCGCGCTTAGGCTCCAGTCGTGAAAGTTGATTCCCGAAAGTTAAAAACCTGAAAATTGCCATTTTCAACCATCTCATCATCTTCAATCTTTGCTTTGCCGTGAAAGAGGAGCCTAGGGTATCATATTGTGGATCATTTAAGAGCCGATCTCAACAAAAATTGTTAGATTTGAATTCCTTGAGGTAAGAGCACTACTCTTAAGTAAAAATTTTTTATTTTCACCATGTATTTTAAGTACATTATGGAAAATCTTGAAATCACTATTGATGGTGAAAATTTGATTAAAAGCTTGATAAATTGCTTGGATTTAGTGAAAATATCTTTTGGAAGATAATTTAGCAAGTTTAGTTTGATTTTGGAACTTATGGTAAAATATTTTGTGAATTTTTAGAAATGGCTCCAAAGTTAAAGCGCGCTCGAGATAAGACGAAGTTTGATTCTGACAAATTTGTTAGTTTGAGGGCTGAGGAACGATACTTTGATGCATTGCAATCACGTAAGTTGATTCCTGAGCGAGTGTTTAGTAAGCCAGGAGAGGTGATTGAAGATATGATTGCGAGAAGAAACTGGCAGAATTACTATTGCTTCTTCGCTGTTGTTGTTGTTTCTGTGGTAAGAGAATTTTTTGCAAATTTACCTGCTGCAGAGGAAAATCAGGTGATGGTTAGGAGGCATGAAGTAAACTTTTCTTCAGGTGCAATCAATACCTTTTATGGACTACCTCCTGATATGTTGTTTTTATTCTAACTATCATCCTTCAGAAGGAGAATTAGATGAGATTATGAAGTTTTTTACTGATTGAAGAGGATTATGGAAAATTACAAATGATAGAAGAGTGAACTTTCCTGCTTCCAAATTGAATGTCATTTCTAAGGCATGGCATTATTTTATCTCATCTAAGTTATTACCTTCAAGTCACACTAGTGAAGTGACGAGAGAAAGAGCGGTGTTGAATCATTGTATTCAGCATGGGAAGCCTATTGATATTGGAGGGATAATTTATGATTATGTTTTGAACTGTGCTAGATCAACCACGACTGCAGGTATGGGATTTCCTTCTTTGATTCATTCACTTTGTGAACGATCTGGAGTGAAGTTTGAAACCTGGGAAGAGATACTTCAGCCATTGAGACCAATTACTAGTTTAACGTTGGTGCTTACACTGTACATTCAACGTTTGGTTGGAGAGGAGGATTTGGTTAAGCTTCTACTGCTTTTGCTTTTGCTGCTTCTACTTCTCGTGCTTATACTTCACGTGCTTTGTCATCTACTAATTCACAGACTGGTTTATTAATAAAGATTTTGAAAAAAGTGAGTCTTACTCGAGAGCAAGTGAGAGATATGGATGGTAAGCTGGATAATGTTGAGAGATATATTGTAAAACATGATGAATACGAGGAGAGTTATCAGCAATACTTGGATAGACTGATTAGAGGAGATCAGAGTGCTGAGATGCCACCTCATCCATTTTATATACCTTATGTGCCATTCAGAGATTGGAACGAGCAAGATGATGATGATGATAAGGATGAAGAGTAGTTGTATGTGTGTTTTTTTTAGTTATTGTGCTGTTGTGTTGTGTTTTTGTAGGTTTCATCTAGTATTTTGTTTGATGATTGTATTATGATGTAAACCTTGATAATATGCAGATCGTAGTTGTACTATTTATCTGTTATGAATATTTAGGTATTGTTGTTGTTTTATTATGGATTTATATGTTGCTCTGTGGTATTGTGTAATTGTAAATGTTTTTTATGTGTATGTTATGTCAGAGTTTTTAATAGTGTGTACTTTAATTCAAAAACTGTTAGGAGATTATAAACCACTATTAGGAACTTCTACTTAGGAAAACTACATGTTTAAAATTCTTCAAATTCCACTATTATCTGTTATCTGTATCAGTGTTTTATTTTAGTTGGTGTGTATTTGCTTTGAAAACCTCCACTACTGTAGAAGTTTTCTGAAATTTTTTACTTTTCTTATTATAAAAAAAAAGAAAAATGTTTTGAAAAACTAAATTTGATTTCATGTTACTCCTGTTATTTAAATGGTTATACTTGCATATTAGGATATTAAAAATTCCTACAAGCATGTTATGTCAGTTTTTTATTTTTCACCCATGTATCATTTCTTATCCTTAAATGTTTTATCTTAATTAAAAATTTAAATTTTTGGGGGAGATTTTAAAAACAAAGATTTTCAAAAACCTAAAATATTAATTGATTCTCAAGAATACTTAAAGTAAATCTTATTTTTGATTGAGAACAATTATGTACATGAAGTTATATTAGGGGAATAAAATTTTGAATATAGAAATGAATAAAAGAATTTAGTTAAATTTTATAGTAATCATGAAAAGCTTAAAGGTAAAATTTTCTTAATGAAGAGGTGTTAAATAAAATTAAACTATCTTTAGTAAGAAGTTTTGTATTTTGGATAAATAGAAGATTTGACTTTTATTCTTCAAAGCTTAAATTTATTTTATTGAGGAGTAATTTTTAAATACTATTATTATGATTTTTAAGTGAAAGGTGTATATCTGACCTTTATTTTAAATGGAAGGGTGGAATTCAAAATCATTAAAGGCCTATCCAAATATAGTAATTCTTACCCTATAAAAAAAATAAAAAAAGAAGAGAAGAGAAAAAGTGAAAAACAGTATATGAAAAGAGAGGAGAAGCTTGAGGATTTAAGGGCCTAATCAAAAATTGGTTTCATACCTAAAGTTTAAGATATAAGATCAGAGAAAATCTAAAGCTTAAAGTTTTAATATAGTAAGTAAAATTATTTTTCAAATAAGGATTTTTAAGTGAGAAAAATAAATGTTTGAATCCTATAATTTTAAAAATCTACAAATATTTCTGAAATAGATAGAGACTTATATTTATCATTTTCTTTTACTTAAGAACTTTCTAAACCTTAAGTTGGTTTTAATTACTGAAATTTTTTCTAAATTGGACTATTCCATTTCTAGAAAAAAATTTTGGCATCTTCCTAAGAAAATCATTACATAATTTGCATGCTAAAATGTTTTATGAGATTAATTGTCACTTGAGGACAAGTAACATTTTAAGTTTGGGGGATTTTGATACACCTAAAATATATAGTATTTTTATGCACATTTTTATACCTATTTTTAATGATATTGCACTTTAATGGAAGGTATTTTTGTGTTTTTCTTGCAGTTATGATGAAAATAGATGGTCATGATGAAAGGAGCAAAATTGGATCAAATTTGGAGCAAAAAAAATGACAAATAAAAAATTTGGCACTGGCGGCTAAGCGTCGCTGGGCCGGCGCTTAGCCACCACAGTTATAAATTAAACTTTTATTAGATTTGGCACCAAATTCAAAAGGGAATGGATGCAACTCTTGGTGGCAACGTCCATAACTTCCTTTGGGTGGCAAATTTGAATGAAGGGGTGCATTGCTTGGTAGATACATCGAATCTGGACACATTTTGAAGAGACACAAAGGTACCTTTTGGTTCACTATTTAAAGAGAGTCTTAGAAGTGAAGAAGTGAAGAATTGAAGAGGCTCTTCACTGTATTTCAAAGAGAGGAATTTAGGAGATTCTTTCACTGCATTTTATGTTTTTATTTAGAGTAGGAGTAGAGAGTAGAGAGTAGAAAAGGGTCGGAGTTAAGAGTTCTTCTCCCACTTCTTTTCTTTCTTTTAGTTTAGTTTTTATTGAAGTCTGAAGTCTGTATTCTGAGTCATCGGAGTTTAGAGACTTGCTCTGAGGATTAGTTTAGCGAAGAGTCAAAATTTCAGAGGAACTTCCTTAGTCTTGTGGAAAGGATTTTCAGATAAGTGTTTACTTTTATTTTGTTTATCAATACTTGCTTTTGTTTATTATTTTTCTTATTTTTTTAAATTTCAAATGAATGTGTTCTTATATTTTCCCAATGCATTCTGAGTAGTTTACTTTATCTTTTTCTTTCTTAAAATGGAGAAGTAATTAATTTAAAGAGAATTGTTGTGGAAAGTATCAGTGTTTAAAAGTTGGAAGTTGTAAAGATTGATTCTGAGAACTTTGTTTACTTCTTAATTTGGCCTGTTAAGTTGTAAAATTTATTGAGATTATGTAATATCCAATGTGGTATTATCTCATTAATGTTTGTAGGAATCACATGTTATTATATGGGTGAGAACTGCAGTCCATATAAGTGAATGTAATATTAGAAGATATTTTTATAGAAGGGAGTAAAATTAGAGGATTTTAGAGTGACACGCTAAAACCCCCTAATTTGGTTTGAAGTTTTGAGTTTTATTATGAGAAGTTAGCCCCCAGGTGGTGGGAATCGAGGGAACTCTATAGTGAGAGATCGGTATCTTCCCCGCCTAACCATGTTCAAAATAATATAAATTTCAAATTAACTTATGTTCTTTATAGAACCAAGTAAGGGTAAAGAACACATTTGCTTCTATCTGTCACAACAAAATTTAAATACTTCCACAAAAATACTTTAAGAATTATTACTACTTCATGAAAGGAAAGAAAAAGATATTTTAGTTAATAGTATTTTTACATCCACTGTTATTAGTTATTGAAACCTTTACTTTCATTGCTTAACATTTTATTAAGAAAATTTCAAAAAGACAAATCAACTTTCTAAAACTTTTCAAAATCAAAACATAATATTTCAGAAACAATTAAAGAAAGTAAAAAGATAATTTTCTAAATTCCTTTAAAGATTTTCAACTTTTCCTTGTGGGTTCTTTATCTCGGGGCTTAATCAGAAAGTCATATATTACTTGATAAACGATATGTATACTTGTGTAGTATCCTACATTATAAAATCATAATTTTCATATCTTAAATCATCAACGCACTTATATCCAACGAAGTCAAGTTTTTGGCAACCGTTGCACTTATATCTATCAGGGATCAGTAGTCCTTGAAGGTGGAAAATACTTAGCTAGAAATTTCTGAGTTAACTCCTCTCAATTTTTAATAGAGCTGGGTGCTAATGAGTATAACCACATTTTAGCCTTTTCCCTTAGTGAGAAAGGAAATAGCCATAGCCTAACATCATCGTCTGACTTGCCATTATAATGAAATGTAGCACAAAGTTCTAGAAAATCAGATAAGTGTAAATAGGGATCCTCCGAAGGAGTTCCCCCAAACTGATTATTCTGCACCAGTTGGATAATCACTAAATTTAGTTCAAATAAGTCTGCTTCTATGACAGGGTTTGTATACTTGAGTGAATTTCATTTATCGTGGGATTTACATAATCCCTTATTGATTTATGATGATTTTTCAAGTTATTCATTTGAATGTTTTCCATTTCATTTCTAGTTTTTCAAGTCCTTTCTGCTTTTTTATTTTTTTTTCCATTTTTCTAACTCGGGACCATAAGACACAAGTCCTATAGATCCTCGATTTTGCATATGTAACACAACAAACAATACATTAACAATAAAACAAATAAAACAAAAAATATATCTAGCACAACAAAACATTTTCACAAATACCTTGTTTTTCACATAAACAGTTTTTTCATAACACACTTTTCACACGAAAAAAATTATATGCCACTAAAGTTTTCCAATTCTAAGCCTGATTACTTTTGCTAAAATCTCCTAAAGTTCTTAACGAAGGTTCCCCAGCAACGGCGCCAAAAACGTGATGCGCCCCCGACGAGTGTTATTTTTTGCTAATTTTATGTTTGTATGTATGTGCACACACTAGAGCTTCTACGCAAGTAGACATATCGTATCAAGTAGTACAAGGCTCTAATGGAGTCCCATTTATCGATCCCACAAGGAAGTAAGGTAAGAGGTCCTTAATCAAATTCTAGTTTACTACTATCTGGCCGTAGATTGGAAAGTGGATTAAAATGGTGTTTTATCTAGAAACTACTCCTAAATGCAGATGATTATGTTTAAGGATAATAACTATTCTTAAACACAAATATTACTTCTAAAGATAACCCTATCAAGATAAATTGGTTTGGAGAATTTTGAGATAATAAAATCTACTATTCTTCTGTAGTAAATTGGATAATGTAAAGGAATGAGATGCATTAAATATTGTATGTAACAAATAGGAGGAATCCTATTATTTACCCTCTTTTTAGTGTATAAAGAATATTGGCTAATCCTAGGTTTAGTCCCTAAATCCGTGGTTAGGCTAGGAGGATACTGGCTCTCGCTCTAGAGCTCCCACTTCCCTTTGCTTGAAGGCTAACTTTCGCTTTAGTTTTCAAACAGCAGGACTGATATGGGGATTTTAGTCTATCACCCTAAAATCTCCAATTCTATGCCCATCAAAGTATATTTCTTTATTTATTTGCACTCAACTCCCACAAATTTCACCATTCATGTGTTGACCTCACTTTTGGTTGAGGTCTAGTCTCTCTTTAGAATAGCCTAGGGTCTAGCCATAGGACTCTCCTGGTGACTTTCTTAGAAGACTAGTCATGGCACCCCTCCCCATAGAAATTCAAACTTTTCTTACTTCACTGGGAGTTTTCATATGCTTAAGGCCTAACCTCCAGTTTGGGAGGAAGAGACCAAGCATAAGGAAGCCCATGGGAAGTCACCTATAGGTGGTCAGACCTTAGAGTCTACCCTTGGAGGTCTGGAGCTTACACCACACTCACACTACACACTCACAACCCTAAATATTACACACCAATTTTTTTGATCCCTAAACTCATGTAATTGGTTTTCCCAAACTCTTAGCCTCAGGCTAAGGTTTGGCTAGTACCAACACATAGAGGACCAAATGAGGGTGACCCTTGGCCCGTGGCTCAATCTAAACAATTCCATACTATTCACCTTCAACTAATCCCAATTTGCCCAAACATTCCAAATTCCTAGCCCCTTTACTCCAAAATACCTAAAATGTCCCCCAAAGCCCTAAAATTCCCCAAATTTCCAAAAAACACACAACTTGCCTATATTTCTCCAGAAATAATTCCAAAATACTCCCTACCACTCAAATTATCCAAAATTACCCAAAATTACCAAATTTCCCAAAAATCCCCAAAATGACCAAAATGCCCATCTTACCCCAAAATTCAAAAAATTCCCACAAATTCCCAAACCTCCCAAATATTGCCAATTTCATTTCTCTTAACTATCACATGACCCAATTTGGCCAATTTATCCCAATTTAACGAAAAGCCCCAATTTGAACCATTTAACCCAAAGGTGCCCAAATTAAATCCAATGTCTACCCAATTGATCCCAATCTTGCCCAATTTCAATTCCAAACTTTATTTCAAAATCTCCAATACCAATCTAAGCCAAATCCAAGCTCAAATTGACCCACCTTTGAGTTCAATTTCACTTAAAACCTAAAATCCTTAATTTTTCTTAAGTGACCCAAATCCCCCAAGTTGACCCAATAACAATCAATTTCTCCCCAATTTCAATTCTAAAACCTTCATAACACTCCCCTAAATTGAGCCCAAGTCTCACCCAAATCCACTTAAAGTCCAAAACTCTTAATTTTGACTCAAACATGCCATATGCCCAAAATCTCCCAAATTGATTGCCTTACTCGCAAAATTTCCATCCAATTAAGGTTCCGAACTCTTTATGACATCCCCATAGGCCATTTAGAACCTTCAATTGGCCTAAACCCCACTCTATCCCAACCTAAACTCAAGCTTAGCCAACTTGCCCCAAATTGACCAAAGCACCAAACCAAGCTAAATTGAACCCCCAAACCTCTCCAATACCACCCCAATCCTTTTCTAAACACTTTATGACAATCATGTGGACCATTTTGAACAATCAATTTGGTCCAACTCAAGCTTAAACCCAAGCTATCCTAACATAAACCTAGTGTGACCTAAATTGAACCTAAGACCTAATGACACTTAAATGGAACCCAATTGAACGAAATTGGCCAAACCAACTCCATGGAAGCCAAACTTGAGACCCCAAAGAATAGCCAAAACCCACTAGACCCAAGTCCATTGAGCCATGGACCAAAGGTCCTTCACCAAGGACAACTTTCCCTCACCTTTTGGCTTAACCCATCTCTCTAAGCAAGCCACTCATCATGGCAGGCAATTAACTTCATTAACTCCTCTCTTACCTCCCATCAGCCTGCCAGCCACCTTCCCTATCCTTGTCGACCGCCCTAGCCGCCAGAATAGCTTAGCCCGAGCGCCCCCATACCCCTTAAAATTCAAAATTGAACCTTGTTAGTGAGGGATCACCTCAGTGATCAATGACATTACTCTGCCCTCACCTTAAGCAGCCTAAAGCACCCAATGTTAGGCCCTGAGCTCAGCCAATTGTGTATGTCTATAAAATCACCCCCTCACGGCCAAAATCCAAGTGCTGAAAATTTCTTAACCAAACTTTACCAATATCTCACCAAAGCTCCTCCAGGCCTCCCTAAGATTATTCCAGTCACTTTCCCCCTCTGGTTCCCACTGCCTGAGCTCAATTTCAGAGCTTAAACTTGGCCAGAAACCAGAACACTTTCCAATACACCTTCATAAAGCACTAAATCTCAATTAATTGCACCCACACCTTCCCTGTAGTAAAATAAGAAGATCCCCCATCAATGCCTCATTACAGAAGGCCTCTGCACTAGACTTCCATCAAAGCTTGAAATAGTCCTTGGTCACTTTCATACCTAGGCAATTCACCAGAGCAAGAGACTTCATCTTTGAGCTCCTGGGACTCCAACGAAGGTGTAGAGCATCTCTGATTGAAGCTTCACTTCTTAGAGCCAAGGTATTGCCTCCTTCTTCTTCCCGAGCTTCTCTGGATTCTCCATGTAATTAGGGTTAATTTAAACTGTGATTAGTCGTATGGATATATTCGCCATTCTTAGAAGAGTCCATAGGATCAAACCCAAAGTGATTTGGTTGAGTCTAGGCTGAGATATTAGGGTTTTAGTGTGGAAGTCGAAGACAATGAAGGAGCGCCGTCGGATCACGCGTGTAATGCTTGGACGGCCAGGATGGAGTTTGACAGAGATCGGGTACATAAAGCTTGACCGCGTGGACATCCAATCAGATGGCGGTGTTGAATAAAAGCGAACCGCGTGGTCTTTCGGAGCTGCCGAAGATCCAGTCATCGCCGCGTGGTTAAGTACAAAAATCTATATTTTCTGATTTATTTAACTCACTAGAACTTAGAAAATCCATATATTGGCCTAGAAAAATCAGAAAAATAAAAGAGAAATACCTATTGCTCAGTGAACAGAGGGGAACAATGTGGAAATGGTTTGAAGTATTTTATGTATATTTTATTTTTAATAATTTAAATACTGATTTCAATCTTTTATTCTCCACTGACCCAAACATTTCACCATGGCTTGAGCTTTGGGGGTCTTATTCTATCCTTCATTGACCCGACCCACAATAACGCAGTAATTTTTGTATCCAAAAGATGGCAAAAAACTTGACCCAATTTATAAATAGCGGCTAGTGTATAAAATTAAAATGTTGTAGAACTTTAGAAAATATTTTACACACTAGGGGTACTACGCAAGTATACGTATCGTTTCAAGTAATATAAGGTTTTCTTTTATAACCCCAGTATCGATCCCACAGAGAAGCGAGGTAAGAAATCCTTTAGGCTAATTCCAGTCTATTTCTATAAGGCCTAAATTTGGAATGTTGATTAAAATGAGTTTTCTAATAACTAATCCTAAATTCTCTTGCAATTACATAGATAATGTGTAGGAAAGCAATGCTTAGAATTTAATGTAGTGCCAAATAGAAGCAATCCTATTCATTACCCTTTGGTCCAGGCATAAAGATCATTGGCTAATCTATAGATCGGTTCATGATGTTTTATTAGTAGAATGGGTTAATCTAGGCTCACACTATTAGATGTCCAAGGGTGGCTATGGTCGGCCCTACCAGTGACCCGTTCCCTTTCTATAGATCAAATTATTAGAATTTAGTATGTCACTCTAAAAACTAATCAATTCCGCTCCAAATAAATAATATCTCCCTATTTATTTGCACTTCACCTTGAATAACCCGCACAAGGCCTTCGACTACCCAAGGATTCATGTGATATCTCGCTAGTTAAGAATTCATCTCCTTCTAGGTCTCAGAATTCTTCAACGAGTTTTAACAATACAAGTGATCAATTTGTAAAGTAAATGAAGATCTGGTATGAATATCATCACCATAATTTAATAAGAGAATATCTAAGCAAATCTTAATTCCTAAACATGCATCTATTTCATTACAAAATAAAAGTAAATGAAAATAATGACATAAGAAGTAAAAGGGTTGATAGAATTATGTAATAATCTAAGTGCCAACAAGGAACTTATTTCATTAGTATTCTATTATTTTTATGCAACTATCTATAAAAATGATTTTCCTACACATGCCACTACTTCATATTAAAAGAAAGAGTAAAGAAAATCACTTATGAAACATGGATAAATCACGACTGAAAACTTGGTTTAAAACAAAGAAAATCCACTAGAAAGTGTTTACAACAATTACAAGAGAATAAAGAACACAATACTTAGCTTTTTCCTTCTGAAAGAAAGAAGAAGATCTCTCTACCAAAGTTTCCCACTGATCTATGCGACGCTCGTACATCCCTTACATAAATATCTCTAAATCCCTCACCAATCTCTCCATAAGATGTAAAAATCTATATCTTCATAACTCTAAATGACTAAAATGACTAAGGGGGAAGAAATAGACTATAGGGTGCGATTTTCTCTGAAGGAGTGGCCTCTTATTTATAGTCTTCAAGGATTGCCTCAAGGCACCTCTTCAAAATTGTCCACATTCAATGAATCTTCTAGAAGGTGTCTCGGCACCTAGGCACCGGACACCCCGTCCAGTTCTTTGCACCTCTTCACTTTGGCTCGCACCTCTTCGTGATTTAAACCGCTCCAATGTGTCTAGATTCATTGTATCACATGTCCTATATATTAGGAATAACTTTCATGCTTCTAGAAGGTCTAGAAACTACTTAACACAGTCAAAATGACTCATAAAGTCGTCAAAATCCCGTCCAATAACTGTTTCTGGATGATTCTGGTGCCTGGGCACCGGGTTTTGGCGCGTAGGCGACACCCTGTGCGCAGCTCTACGGTTTTGCTCCGTTTGGCTCCGTTTCAACTCCATTTTGCCCCATTTCAGTTGCGTTGTGTTCCTAACATCTTCACCTACAAGATAGAAATAAAAAAAACCTTTCTCAAAGTATAATTTTATCCAAAAACATGTGATAAATATGAAAGATAGTAATCATAGAAAGACATATTGATATGTGCTAAGTCAAAGTTTCTTTCTTGCTCATTTTGGCTTAAAATTGCATAGTTTTTGCTTCATTTTTTTCTAAAATCATATTTTTATACTTGAAAATAAAATATGCAAAATTACTTTCTTTATTTTGTAATATCATTAAAAATATGCATAAAGTGGGCATGAAATGAACACTAAAAATAGGTACTTCTTTTTCATGGATCAAAATCCCCCAAACTTAAACGTTACTTGTCCTCAAGTAACACTATAATCATTAAAAACCACATAAGAAAATAATGTGTATGAGTTTCTTTAGGAGTTCCTAAAATTTTGTTCTAGAAATATAGTAGTCCAATTTAGAAAAAAATTTAGTAAATGAGACCAATTTAAAGTTTAAAAATCTCTTAGATGAAAGAGTATGAAAATATGTGTTGCTATCTAATTCAGAAATGCTTGTAAATTTTTCAAAATATAGGGGTTAGGCATTTTATTTTCTTTACTTAAAAATCTTTATTAAAAATAATTATACTAACTATATTATATTTTAAAGCTTAAGATTTTCTCAAATCTTATACTTTAAAAAGCTCAGGTGTGGAACCAATTTTTGATTAGGCCTTTTAATCCTCAAGCTTCTCCTTCCTTTTTCACATAATATACTCTTTTTTTCTTTTATTTTTCTTTTTCTTTTTCTTTTCCTTTTCTTTCTTTCTTTTCTTTTTTTTTAGGCAAGGATTATTATATCTGGATAGGCCTTTAATAATTTTGAACTCCACCCTTCCTTTCCTAAAGCATAAGGTAGATATAAATCTTTTACTTAGAAATATAATAATAGTTTTGAGAATTATTTTTCAATAAAAGAAATTTAAATATTGAAAACAAAAGTCTAGTCCTTCTATTTTTCTAAAAATACAACTTTTCTTACTAAAGATGGTTACACAATATTTATCATTTCTTCACTAAGAAAAATTAACTTAAAATTTTTCATCACTACTATAAATTTTAACTAAATTTTCTTACTCATTTCTATATTCAAAATTTTATTTCCCTAATAAAACTTCATACACATAATTATTTTTCAATCAAAATCAAATTTATTTATAGCAGTTTTGAGGACAAATAAAATTAATTTTTTGAAAATTGTTTTTCATTCCCCCCAAACTTGAATTTTTAAAAATATTTTGCAATTAATTCCATAAAATGTAGGAGGAAGAAAAATAAAGTTAAATCTACTAACTACTACAACATCCTATCAAATTTAAACACATGCATAATCAGGATAGAATGATTGCAGGAGAAGGTAAATCTAGCCTAAAACATGCGTACAATAATATTAAACTAAAAAGGAAGTATATTAACTTTAAAATATATTTTTCTTCCTACCCCCAAACTTGAATTTGAATATGTATAGCATTCAACACAGAAAATATAAGCAGGAAGAAAAATAGTTCAGAAATTCTATTCACCACAATTGTCTATCAATAACATCTACATGTATTCATCAGGACAGAATAATTTGCAACATAAAGTAAATCTAAACTAACATGCTAGAATAAAATTAAATTAAAGAAAGGTTAAATAAGCATGACGAACATCGGCATTGGAAAATATATTTAAGTGTTCTTCAAATCTCTAAATTGTTGTAACAAAACACAAATACAAACACACAAACTAAAATATCTAGACTCGCAGATTCATACACAAATATCAATTAAGGTTAATTTGATCTCCTTTTCTACTCACATTTTCCCTCCTTACTTTCAATTTCTAACGGAATAAACTACACTAATAACGTGGGTGTATTAATAAAAGTAGTGCAGTTCATCTATATTTTGTTTACTAAATAAGTTCGCGACCTTACTCAATGAAAGCAAAGTCAGTTAAAGGAAGTAACAGAGTTGACATGGAGTGGTCCAAGTCTAAACTCTACATGCTTTAAATTAATGCTCAGCTCCAGTTGAGAACTGAGTTATAACAGACTTGTCAGCCTACTACCACTAGAAGTCATATACAAATTTAGTCAAGACCAAGTCATAACATCACAAATCTAATCTATTCTGCACTAAAGAAAACACAAAACAACACATAAACAATCATGACTCGCAAGCACACTGATAACTATAGGTTGCCTCCCATAAAGCGCTTGGTTTTAACGTCGCGGGCCCGACAAATGTTTCCTCCTGGATCAAAATTCCATTTTAATAATCCTTGATCAATCGCCCAATCATTTCTAAATCCAGGGATTCCTATAAAATCTTCAAATTTTAATTTTTCATTTAGCACTTCATTTTTAGTTTGATTTATATCATTGTTCCCCATATTTCTTTCTAGATCCAATATTCTTCTATTAATTTTATGAATTTGCATATTAATATCATCCTTGAAATTTATAAGAAATGGATCTTTATAAGATACTTCAATATCTCCAAAATTTTGGATCGGATTCTCTTTAGATAATTTAGATTCAAGATTAAATTCTTCTATAATACTCTTCTGTTTCAAATTATCTTCCAATTCTTCCCCTTTATAATTATTAAATGATGGAGAATCTATCTTAGTTGAGGAAATAGGTTTTTCTAATTCCTTAGGAATTTCTTCCAATGGTCTTCTAATATTCTTATCCTCTTTTCTCAACTCAAAGTTCTTTTGAAATATATCCTCAAATTCTATTCCAAGTCTTAGTTCAATAATTTTATCATGTTCATCATTCAATTCAGGTTTTTCTTGTGATTGAGTCGAATCCAAAGATATAAAGACTGGTTGTGTAGATGAATTCCCTAAATAGGTAGGATTTAAAATTGTATGGGGTACATCCATCTTAAGTTAATGAGATTTTTCAATAGATGGAATTAAAAGTTTACTATTTTTTGTGACGTCCATCATTTCACACCTCTCTTGAACATACATACAGTCTTCTTTAAATAACATTTTTGAATCATCATGAAAATCCATTCCTTCCTCATCTATTATCTTACTCTCAAAACTTTCTTGGAAATGGTTTTTATTTAGATAATCAATTTAATCCATCCAAAAACAGTCACCAATTTTCTCAGCTGGATGTTTCATAGTCTTTAATACATAAAAAGTTACTTTCTGGTCATTAATATTCATAGTCAACTTTCCTTTTTGCACATCTATCATAGCTTGTCTAGTAACAAGGAAAGGTCTCCCTAAAATAATTGGAATTTCTTTATCTTCCTCCATATTTAATACAATAAAGTCCACAGGAAAGATAAACTTATCCACTTTAACAAGCACGTCTTCTATAACTCCTTTTGGATAAATGATAGATTGATCAGCTAACATAAGGGTTACAGTAGTGGGAGAAATATCGACTAAACCTAACCTTCTAAATATAGATAGAGGCATCACATTAATGCTCATTCCTAAATCACATAAAGCTTTTCCATGTAATCTTTTTCCAATTGCACAAGGAATTGTAAAGCTACAAAGATTGTTAAGTTTCCGAGGAAAATTTTTCTGAAGTATAGCGCTGCACTCCTTATTTAGTGCAACTGTCTCATAATCCCCAAATTTCTTTTTCTTGTTTAATATCTCCTTCATAAACTTTGCATAACTTGGCATCTGTTCCAAAGCTTCAGTGAAAGGAATATTTATCATTAACTTCTTAAGTATTTTAATGAACTTTGAAAATTTCTTATCCAACTCATGCTGTCTAAGTCTTTGAGGAAATGGAGGTGGTGGTCTTTCCAAACTGATTTTAGTTGGAGAAATTAATTTTTCCATATCCTTAGAAACATGTTTTTCAGGTCTTTTAGTTTCCTTTGTTTCTCTCACAACTTCTTTCTCTTTTTTAATCACTTCCTCTATCTCTCTTTCACTTTTTAATTGGACAGCTTCTACTTGTTCGTTAGTGTTCTCTTTAGGGTTGATCTCAATGTTGCTAGGAAGTGTTCCTTGGAGCCTATCGCTAAGTGAATTAGCCATTTGTCCCAGTTGATTCTCTATATTTTTAATCACAGCATTTTGACATTGCAACTGGTTTCCCATTTTCAATACAACTTCTTCTATAGACATCTTCTTATCCTTAAATTGTTGATCATTGTTAGAGTTCGGTGGATATGAAGGTCTATAGTTTGTGTTCCCCTGATTATTCCAACTTCCATTAAGATTTGCATGATTATTTTCCCATTTTTGGTTTCCACCATCAGTAGTATGATTCCAGTTAAATTTAGGATGATTCTCCCAACCTGTGTTGTAAAAGTTAGAATATAGGTTGTTTGTGGTATTTAAAGTTTCATATGATAAGTTAGAATCAATCATATTCCCTAATGAACTTTCCTTACTTACTGGAGTAAATTGAGGCTGGTTCATTTCAAATTGGTCCAACTTCCTTGATATTGCAGCAACCTGAGATGCAAGAATTGTAATCGCATCTGTATCATGAACACTGGCTACCTTTTTAGGATTTACCCTTGCAGAGGGCCATTCAAATTCATTTGTAGCCATTTCTTCAATTAACACATACGCTTCATAAAATGATTTTGACATTAACGATCCACCAGCGGCAGCGTAAATTATAAACTTAAGGGATCTTACTAACCCATTATAAAAAGTTTGAATGATTAACCAATCGGGCAGAGCATGATGTGGATACTTTCTTAGGAGTTCCTTAAATCTTTCCCAAGCTTTGTATATTGATTCTCCTTCATATTGACAAAATGAGATAATATCGTTTCTAAGTTTAGTAGTCCTTGAAGGTGGAAAAAACTTAGCTAGGAATTTCTGAGTTAACTCCTCCCAATTTTTAATAGAGCCATGTGCTAATGAGTATAACCATATTTTAGCCTTATCCCTTAGTGAGAAAGGAAAAAACCTTAGCCTAACAACATTGTTTGACATAGCGTTATAACTAAATGTAGCACAAAGTTCTAGAAAACATGATAAGTGTAAATAGGGATCCTCCAAAGGAGTTCCCCCAAACTAGTTGTTCTGCACAAGTTGGATAATCTCAGGATTTATTTCAAACTAGTCAGCCTCTACGACAGGGTTTTATATACTTGAGTGAATTTCATCTGTCGTAGGATTTTCATAATCCCTCAATGAAGTATGATGATTTTCTAAGTTATTATCTTGAAAGTTTTCCATTTCCATTTCTAGTTTTTCAAGTCCCTTCTATTTTTTTAATTTTTTCCATTTTTCTAACTTGGGATCATAAGGCACAAGTCCTTCAGATCCTTTGTTTCGCATACAGAGCACAACAAACAGTACATTAACAATTAAACAAATAATAAATAAAATACATTCAACACAACAAAATATTTTCACGAAAATAGTTTTTACGACACTAGAATTTTCCAAGTCTAAACCTAATTATTTCAACTAAAATTCTCCTAAAGTTCTTACCAAAGCTTCCCCGGCAATGGCGCCAAAAACTTAACCCGACCCGCCATAACGCAATAATTTTTGTATCCAAAAGATGGCCAAAAACTTGACCCAATTTATAAATAGTAGCTAGTGTATAAAATTAAAATGTTGTAGAACTTTAGAAAATATTTTACACACTAGGGGTACTATGCAAGTATACGTATCGTTTCAAGTAATATAGGGTTTTCTTTTATAACCCCAGTATCGATCCCACAGAGAAGCGAGGTAAGAAATCCTTTAGGCTAATTCTAGTCTATTTCTATAAGGCCTAAATTTGGAATGTTGATTAAAATGAGTTTTCTAATAATTAATCCTAAATAAAGTTCTCAAATAAAAAGATATCTTATGGATAAATTGATTTGGAGAATTTTGAGAAGTTATAAATTACCTTTCTCTTGCAATTACATAGATAATGTGTAGGAAAGCAATGCTTAGAATTTAATGTAGTGCCAAATAGAAGCAATCCTATTCTTTACCCTTTGGTCCAGGCATAAAGAACATTGGCTAATCTATAGATCGGTTCATGATGTTTTATTAGTAGAATGGGTTAATCTAGGCTCACACTATTAGATGTCCAAGGGTGGCTATGGTCGGCCCTACCAGTGACCCGTTCCCTTTCTATAGATCAAATTATTAGAATTTAGTATGTCACTCTAAAAACTAATCAATTCTGCTCCAAATAAATAATATCTCCCTATTTATTTGCACTTCACCTTGAATAACCCGCACAAGGCCTTCGACTACCCAAGGATTCATGTGATATCTGCTAGTTAAGAATTCATCTCCTTCTAGGTCTCGAATTCTTCAACGAGTTTTAACAATACAAGTGATCAATTTGTAAAGTAAATGAAGATCCGGTATGAATATCATCACCATAATTTAATAAGAGAATATCTAAGCAAATCTTAATTCCTAAACATGCATCTATTTCATTACAAAATAAAAGTAAATGAAAATAATGGCATAAGAAGTAAAAGGGTTGATAGAATTATGTAATAATCTAATTGCCAACAAGGAACTTATTTCATTAGTATTCTATTATTTTTATGCAACTATCTGTCACTTAGAAGCATTTAATAGTTAATTCTATAAAAATGATTTTCCTACACATGCCACTACTTCATATTAAAAGAAAGAGTAAAGAAAATCACTTACGAAATATGGATAAATCACGACAGAAAACTTGGTTTAAAATAAAGAAAATCCACTAGAAAGTGTTTACAACAACTACAAGAGAATGAAGAACACAATACTTAGCTTTTTCCTTCTGAAAGAAAGAAGAAGATCTCTCCACCAAAGTTTCCCACTGATCCATGCGACGCTCGTACAACCCTTACATAAATATCTCAAAATCCCTCACCAATCTCTCCATAAGATGTAAAAATCTACTTCTTCATAACTCTAAATGACTAAAAAGACTAAGGGGGAAGAAAGAGACTATAGGGTGCGATTTTCTCTGAAGGAGTGGCCTCCTATTTATAGGCTTCAAGGGTTGCCTCAAGGCACCTCTTCAAGATGTGTCCACATTCAATGAATCTTCTAGAAAGGTTTCTCTAGCGCCTAGGTGTCGGACACAGCATCTAGTTCTTCGCACCTCTTCACTTTAGCTCGCACCTCTTCATGATTTAAACCGCTCCAATGTGTCTAGATTCATTGTATCACATGTCCTATATATTAGGAATAACTTCCATGCTTCTAGAAGGTCTAGAAACTACTTAACGCCGTCAAAATAACTCCCAAAGTCGTCAAAATTCCGTCCAATAACTGTTTCTGGATGATTCTGGCGCCTGGGCGCCTGGTTTTGGCGCTTAGGCACCACCCTGTGCACAGCTCTACGGTTTTGCTCTGTTTGGCTCTGTTTCAATTCCGTTTCGCCCCATTTCAGTTGCATTGTGTTCCTAACATCTTCACCTACAATATAGAAATAAAAACAACCTTTCTCAAAAGTATAATTTTATCCAAAAATATGTGAGAATTATGAAAGATAGTAAGCATAGATAACATATTGATATGTGCTAAGTCAAAAGTTTCTTTCTTGCTCATTTTGGCTTAAAATTGCATAGTTTTTACTTCATTTTTTTCTAAAATCATATTTTTATACTTAAAAACAAAAATATGCAAAATTACTTCCTTTATAGTGTAATATCATTAAAAATATGCATAAAGTGGGCATCAAATGAACACAAAAAATAGGTACTTCTTTTTCATGGATCAGTCAAAAGGGACCTTCTCTGATTTTTCCATGGTCAGGGGAGATCTCTGTAAGAAGATCTCTATTTTTTAAATTTATTATGTCTGTTTTGGTATAAAACTTGTAACAATAAAAATAATAATTAAAAAATTGCAAAGTAAATTTTGGTTTGTCTCTTATGATTAGAGGACCCTAGGATAACTATTTCAAGGGCTAAATCACTAAGATATGCCCTAATCATCAACTTGACCCAAAAAAATCTTAATTAATTAAGATAAAATAAAAATCAAAATAACCCAAAAATGATTCTCCACTGTGCTTTAGGGACAGAGGAACTCCCCTAAAAATTTTGAAGTCATTTTGAATTAATTTAATAAGTTAAATGATTTTCTTAAGCCCAATGGCATTTTTGGCACTTAAATGAATTTTAATATTTATAAAATTAATTTTAGGAGTTCTCTGTGATTAGAGGGATTTTCTAAAAAAAAAGTTCGAATTTTTATAAAGTTTTTCATTTTTGAACATATTTTAATATTTAAATAATTAAAAATATTAAAAATCACAAAAAAATTAAAAATCATCAAATTGTTACATTTGCTCTTTTAATCACTTAGGAGCCATCCTCATAATTTTCCTAAATCTCTAAGTCAATATATTAATTTTTAAAGGCAAAAATGAATTTCCTTACTTTTGTATTTAAATAATTCTTAAAATTAAAAGAAAAATCAGAAAAAATATGAATTTATTTCTCTGGGTTCCCTGACCTCAGATAGATTTTTGAAAATATAAAATTGAATTTTCAACTTTTAAAATATTTTGTAATTAATTAAAACTCCAGAAATTAAAATAAAATAATAAGTAAATTAAAACTCAAAAAATCATGAAATTTGGTAGAAATGGTCCTCTGGTCTAGGTTTACCTCCTCTAAAAATTTCAAAGTAAAATATTTTCTTTTGATCAAGTTATGGAATTTTCACTAAAAAACTCTATTTTTGTATTAAAACAAATATATAAATTAAATTAAAATTTGAAAAAAAAAACATTTTCTCCTTTGACGTTTTAGTTATCTCATTAGTAAGGTAACATAAAAATTCCAAAGACATTTGAATTGAATTTAAGAAATTATGAAGTGATAAGGCCCCAAGGGCAAAGTTGTAATTTTAAGGGTTTTTAGCCTTAATTAATGATTAGGCTCAATAAAATGGTAAAATGCACAATTAATGATCCTAAATAATATGATTGGATGTTTGAGACATTAAAGGGACAAATGGTAGAAGCCAACTTTAATTTTGTCATATTAAAACTAAATGTTTGGATTTTCCTAATTAGTTATAATTTGGAAGATAATCAAACAAAACAATCCTTAGGGTTAGGGGTTGATCTTGGAGGTCAATAATCCACTAACTTACACCCCTCTTTGGTATATTAAATGATAGCTCAATATTTTGATAAATATTAATTAAACTCATTTTACTTTTTCAAAAAAGAATTACAAATGTATCCATCAAAATTTTAAGGGCTTAGTGGTGAGTTAGGCTTAATTAATCTTACTAAAAGATGTTTAGAAAAGCAAAAATTGTCAAATTCTAAATATTTGAAAATACTACAATCCTAATTATGAAATTAATTGGCTAATTTTCAAAAACAAATTGACTTTGCCTAAAGGGGTTTTCACCCACATAATCTCTAAAAGAAATAACAAATGATAGTTACCCTATCTTTTGGGTTAATTAAAAACACCAACTCACTGAGCATAAGGGTATAAAATAGATAGATTATTTAATAATTATGATATGTTCAAAATGATCTCAAGGAAGCTCAAAATAATTGTGAAACATCTAGGTATCTCCTAGAGGCTCTTCACAAATCTTTTTGACACGTTGCAGGACTGTTGCACAGATCATACTTATTGAATAAAAATATCTCTCAAATGAACAAATAGGACTCGTTAGGTTATGAACTAGGACTTGGTAGGCCGTGACGAACAAATCCATAAGTTTTTACTTCCTGTAAATATAAATGTTTATTACAAGAATACTATAGTTTCACGTGGAGGAACAAGAAGACTCACCAGGTACACTTTTATAAGTCTACAGCGCTTTTTTTTCCCATGTTTTCTTTTCTTTTTTCCACATATTTTAACAATAATAATGGCCAAGTTGTAAAGTAAAAGAAGTTTAGGTAAAATATCATCACAATTTTTATCTAAGAAAAAGAAAAAGTTCTTAAACAAAAAAATCCAAACCTCTTGATTTAATTACATTATATTTGTAAGGAGAAAGAGAAGAAAACTACTTAGAAAGCATTGGATTAACACAACAGAACATATTTATAATCATTAAAACCAAAGCACACAACTTAAGAGTTAAGTTACAAATACTTATCTGGAATGTTCACTAAAGCAATCTTTTGAAGTTCTCTGACTTCTCTAACTCTTTCATACTCTTTACAAGACTTTAAACTTTAGGGAATCACGAACGCTCTCTAAACTCTTACAAACTTGAACTTAAAGTAAAAGAAACTAAGTATTAAATGAGAATGACTCTAAAATAACTCTCCTTTACTGTAGAATTAATTTCTATTTATAGAGCTTCAAAATGACTAAGGGTTGCTTCACACATCTCTTTAAAATTTGTCTAAATTCGTTGAATCTTCTAGAATGTAACTGTCATGCTTAGATGTCAGTTCAATTAATTTATTTTAGTGCTTTTTGCTTCAAGGGACACATCTCTTCATTCAAATATGTCTAGATTCATTGTATATCATTTGAGGCATGCATAACCATCTGGACCTTCTAAAACACCTTGGAACTGCTAAAACTCCAAAAATAACTTCTTCAAACATCTCTGGTGCCTAGGCACCAATTTGGGTGCCTAAGCATTATTTTCTCATCGTCGATGGCGCCGAGGCACCAACCTGTAGGCACCTTCTCTGTTTTGCTCTGTTTCAGCTCCATTTCGCCTCATTTCAGTTGTGTTTTGCTCCTAACAATTAGACTTATAAAATAAACATGAAGAAAACCTTTCTTTAAAGTATAATTTCATTCAAAAACATGTGAAAATTTTAAATTAATTAAGCATAGAAAGACATCGATATGTGTTAGATCAGAATTTTCTTCCTTGCTCATTTTGGCTCCAAATTGCAATGTTTTTACTTCATTTTCTCCAAAAGTCCTTTTCTGATGCCTGAAACCAAAAACATGCAAAATACATTCTTTTAATGTGTAATATCATCAAAAATATGCACATAAAATGATCATAAAATGTACACTAAAAATAGTAAATTTTTAGGTGGATCAATTTCCCCAAAACTTAAATGTTACTTGTCCTCAAGTAACACTAAAATTAAAAATATGTTGATTTTCATTAGTGGGTTTCTTTAAGATGTACTATAATTTTGTTCAAGAGATGTTATAATCCAACTCAAAAGAATTTACAGTAAATTAGATGATATCTAAGGTATCAAAATATTAAGTATTAAACTATAGGAATTCTGATTTTATATTTAATTCAGAAATAATTGAAAATTTTCCAAACTTTGGATTTTTAGAATAATATTAATTTCAGAATTTATGACATCAAGAAAAACAATTTTACTAATACTTACTGAAATTAAGCTTAATATTGATACTAAGTTTTCTTTCGTAGAAAGATTAAAGTGAAATCAATTTTTTATTAGGTCCTATTCATCAAGCTTCTCCTCCCTTTTCCACACTTTACTTTTCTTTTATTATTTTTTTCTTCTTATTTTTCTTTTCTTTTTCTTTTTTTCTTTTTCTTTCAGTATTCTTTTTAATCCTTACATTTGTTTTAGGTGAGGATTACTATATCTAGATATGCCTTTAATGATTTTGAATTTTAATTCTCTTTTCTAAAGTTAAAAACTTATTTTCTTTCCTTAACTTAAAATGTAGAATAGAAAAAGAATTTTTACTAGAGTATAAATTCTTCAAAAAGTATTATTAAAAAAATTCATAGTTTTTCAAAAATTCAAATTTTGCTACTATAAATAGTAAAATCATTTTCCTATTATTTTCTACTAAACATCTTAACTTTAGCTTCATCCAATTTACTAAAGTCCTCACTAAGTTTTCCTACTACATTTCTATACTTTAAAATTTTAGTATTCTTAAAATAACTACACATAGCAAAAATTCAAAATAAAATTTATTTGAAGTTTCTTTAAGGATAAATAAAGTTTAACTATAAAGTTTATTTTTCTTCCTCCCACAAACTTAAATTTTTAAATATTTGCAATCAATTCCATAAAATGTAGCAGGAAGAAAAATAAAAGCTGAATTTACCGACAACTACAACAATCTATCAAATTCATATACATGCATACTTAGGATAGAATTTCAGCAGAAGAAAGTAAATATAGCCTAAATCATGCTTTTAATAATATTAAACTCAAAGGAAGTATACTAACTTTTGAATTTTATATTTTTCTTCCTACCCCCAAACTTGATTTTTAACATGTATAGCATTCATTACAGAATATATAAGCAAGAAGAAAAATAGTTAAGAATATCTATCTACCACAAATGTCTATCAGAAACATTTACAAGTATTTATCAGGATAGAACACCTTGCAATAGAAATTAAATCTAAACTAAACTTGCTAGAATAAAATTAAACTAAAGAAAGGTCCAACAAGTATGACATGTATTAGCATAGTAATATATATTTAATGTGTTCTCCAAATCTCAACATTGTTGTAACTCAAACAGAAACACACAATACATGAGGCCAATTCTTCCTTTAACTCATTGCATCTCACTAACTTACATCTGATTTCTAACATAATTACTACACTAAAAAAGGATTCAAAGGAACTTTAAAGGGATTGAATTAGGGAAGAGAAAGAGATAAGTTGTATTTTCTTTTGTGGTTTGTATGACTTTTCTTTTATACATAAAATCCATGTTTTATTATATCTTCTCCATGAATTTTGAGCAGTCTTCTTTATATTTCTTTTTTCTTAGAGATGTGATGATGTTTTGATGTGGATTTAATGTGCTTTTAATGTATTGAAAAGATTGTGATGGTATTTCATTTAGTACTTAATTTACTTTCGATTTGGCCAATTGAAATGTTAAAATATGTTATTGAACATTAAGTTTGAAAGTATTTAATGTCATACAACAATAATGAAAGATCCATTCAATTTCCATGGATGAATTCCGTAGTTCATGGGAATTGCGTGCAAAGAAATAGGAAAATGTGTTTTAAGGACTTCAATGTGAAGATTTTAGGGTGACAGGCTGAAATCCCCAAATTGGTTCTAAGATTAGTAATTAATATCAAAGGTTAGCCTTCAAGTGAAGGGTGAGTGGGAGCTCTGAAGTGAGAGCTGGTATCCTCCCAGCCTAGCCTTAGAGTTAATGATTAAACTTAGAATATGTCAATATTCTTTTCTTATTTAGAGGAGGGAGTACTCTTCTAAAGGTAAAGAATCATCTATGCTCCTATTTGGCACAATAAATTAGATAACTGATCCATATCAATCCACACATCATATTCTCATTGCAAGAAGAAAGATACTTTTCTCATATATATCAAAAACCTTTCAAATACTTAGTTTAGTGTGTCTGTTAGATAATTCTGTTTTCAAGTAATTAGAAGTAATTGCAGTTTAGTTAGTTGTTACTATTTTTTGCATAGTAGAAGTAATGATTGAACTTTAATCGTAATTAGAGTATAAGATTTAGGTTCTTTATTATAACTTGTGAAACTTTTTACATTACTTCAACTTAAAACCTCCCTGTGGGATTGATAACTAGGACTCCATTAGAATCTGAATTACTTGATACGATACGTATACTTGAATTGAGTACACAGACTTTACAAAATAATTTAAAAAATATATATTTGAGTTCATAAATTATTACATTTATATAAGCCCCTCACAATCAAGTTTTTGGTGTCATTGCTGAAGCTTAAAATCTTCTTACAGTGGTGACAAATTCTTGCATATAAATATATTAAATTAAAGTCCATGTGTGTCAATTTTTTGGCGCCATTTCCGAGGAGGTAACGAAATCAAACTAAAAAAAAGTATTTATGTTATTATATATGCTTAGTAGTGGATCTATATTTTTAGTGCCTTACGATTTAGAGTTAGAGCGTATTGTTAGAAAGATTAGAAAACAACAAAAACAAATCAAAAAACTTTACAAAATGGCGAATATTCAAGATAATCAGAGAAATGATATTGGAAATTTGTCATGACCTTTAAGAGATTATGCTAACCCAACAGGAGATGAAATTCATATAACTATTCAAAATCCTAATGTTGCTGCTAATTCATTTGAACTTAAACCTACTATTATCAAAATGGTACAAAATAATCAATTTACTGGAACACCTAATGAGGATCCAAATTTACATCTCACTAGTTTTTTAGAACTGTGTGCTACTTTTAAATATGATGGAGTGTCTAGTCATGCTGCCAGACTTAGACTTTTTCCTTTCTCGTTAAGGGATAAAGCTAAGGCATGGTTAAACTCGTTAGCACCTGGATCTATTAGAACTTGGGGAGAATTATCTCAAAAGTTTCTTTCAAAATATTTCCCTCCATCAAAGACTGCTAAGCTAAGAAATGATATTACATCTTTTTGTCAGTTTGAAGAAGAGTCAATATATGAAGCTTGGGAGAGATTTAAAGATCTTCTTAGGAAGTGACCACATAATGCTTTACCAGATTGGTTAATAATTCAAACATTTTATAATGGATTAGTGGGATCATTGAGATCTATTATAGATGCTACTGCTGGTGGATCATTAATGTCAAAACCTTTTGATGAAGCGTACACATTAATTGAAGAAATGGCTACTAATAATTTTCAATGGCCCTCTGAGCTGGTAAATCCTAAGAGAATAGCTAGTGTTCATGATTCAGATATGATGACTATGGTAGTTTCTTAAATTGCAGCCCTTTCTAAAAAAATAGATCAATATGGAATGAATTATTCTCAACCACCTCAAGTGTTAGAGGAAAATTCATTTGGACAGATAACTGAATCTCAAATGCCTTATGAGACTATAAATGCTATTAATAGACCTAACAATCCTTATTCGAATTATTATAATTCTGGTTGGATGAATCATCCAAATTTCAATTGGAATAATAGCAATGCTAATGTTAACCCGCACTGGGCTAACAATTCTATGAATCCAATTGGAAATTCCAAAAGTCAAGAAAATACTAATTTTAGACCATCTTCTCCCCCTGGATTCAATAGTAACCCACAATTTAAGGATAAGAAGTTGTCTACTGAAGAAATGATTTTGAATATGGGAAATCAATTGCAAGCTCAAGCTGTTGCTATGAAAAATATTGAAAATCAATTAGGACATATTTTCATTGCACTTAATAATAGACCTTCTGGAACACTTCCAAGCAATGTTGAGATCAATCCAAAAGATCAAAACAAGGAACAACTTAAGGCTATTCAATTAAGGAGTGGAAAAGAATTGGAAACTAGAGTGTAAAAACAAGTTGAAATAGAAAAGGAGAAGGTGAAAATTGAAAAAGGTTCAAACAAGATTTATCCAGACTTAGATTTTCCTTTTGAGCCAATAAAGATAACAATTGAAAAACCACTACCTCCATTTCCTCAAAGATTGAAGAACAAAAATAGGGATAACTGATTTGGAAAATTTTTGGAAATCCTTAAGAAATTAACAATAAATATTCATTTTTTGAAGCATTAGAACAGATGCCTGACTATGCCAAGTTTATGAAGGATATTTTGAGAAAGAAAAGAAACTTTACAGATCATTAAACTGTTGCACTTAGCGGAGAGTGTAGTGCAATAATTCAGAAGAAGCTTCCGAAAAAACTTAAAGATCTTGGTAGTTTCACTATTCCGTGTGTTATAGGTGAAAAATTTTTCGGAAAGGCTTTATGTGATCTGGGAGCGAGTATTAATCTTATGCCTTTATCAACTTTCAAAAGGTTAGGAATAGGAGAAATTTCTCCTACATCTGTGACTCTTCAGTTGGTTGATCGTTCCATTACTTACCCTAAAGGAATGGTGGAAGATGTGTTAGTGAAAGTGGATAAATTTATCTTTCCTGTGGATTTTATTGTACTCGATATATAGGAAGATAAAGAAATTCCAATAATTTTAGGAAGACCATTCCTTGCTACTGGAAGAGTGGTAATTGAGAATTAACTATGAGAGTTAATGATCAAGAGGTGACTTTTAATATTTTAAAATCTATGAAGAATCCCTCAATGGAAAAAAAATAATGAATGTTTTAGGATGGAGGTCTGTGATTATCTGAGAAACTATCATTTCAAAAATATATTTGAAAAAGAGGAAGAATATAAAAAAATATTTGAAGAAGAAATTAAAGATGATGAAAATTCAGATAATGAGAAGAATGAAGATTTGGAGTATGTTTAGGAGAGATTCGAAATATTAAACACTATGGAAGGTGGAAATAAAAGCTTAATTCCATCTATCATAAAACCTTCTGAACTTGAGATGAAAATTCTCCCTAATCATTTAAAGTATATATTTTTAGGAGAATCTTCAAACTTGCCAGTTATAGTATCTTCGGAGTTAAATGATTATCAAGAACAGAAACTGTTAGAAACTTTAAAAAGATACAAGAAAGCTTTTAGATGGACTTTGGAAGATATTAAAGGAGTTAGTCCTTCGATTTGTATGCATAGAATTTTATTAGATGAAGAACATAAACCAAGAGTTGATCCGCAAAGGAGATTAAATTCTACAATGAAAGAAGTAGTTAAGAAAGAGATTTTAAAATGGCTGGATGCTAGAATTATTTATCGTATTTCGGATAGTGCTTGGGTAAGTCCAATACATTGTGTATCTAAAAAGGGAGGAGTGACTGTTGAAGTAAATGAAAGTAATGAAATTATAACCATAAGAAAAATTAATGGATGACAAATTTGTATTGACTATAGGAAATTAAATGCCGCCACCAGAAAAGATTACTTTCCTCTACCTTTTCTCGATCAAATGCTAGATAGACTTGCTGGACACAAGTACTACTATTTTCTGGATGGATATACTGGTTACCACCAAATACCTATTGCTCCTGAGGATCAAGGAAAGACAACATTTACTAGCCCTTACGGAACCTTTGCATTTCAAAGAATGCCTTTTGGACTGTGTAATGCACCTGCAACATTTCAAAGATGTATGATGTCTATCTTTAGTGGTATGATAGATAATGGAATAGAAGTTTTAATGGATGATTTCTCTGTATTCGGGGCTTCATTTGAAATGTGTTTGGAAAACTTAGCAAAAGTTTTGGAGCTTTATGAGAAAACAAATCTAGTTCTGAATTGGGAGAAATGTCAATTTATGGTTGCAGGAGGAATTGTGCTTGGTGTCGGCATATTTTTAAGTTATGTGTTTTATTTTGAAAAGGGGTCGCCTAACAGAAGTTGTCGGCGAATTTTAGATTTTAATTTTAATTTAAATATATATATATATATATGATTTAGAAAGTAGTATTTGATTTTGAAAATAATTTTAAGATATGAAATCAAACCGACCTCACATCCCAGATAGTTTATATAAACGAGCACCGCATCACAAACCGTGTATCTATCCCAAAGAATAGATACACTGTTTGGTGATGGGGCTCGATTAAATAAACTAGAAGATTTGTGACATCCGTTTGGTCTGCGAACCAATTTTATAAGCCGACAAATTCCCCTGCTTAATATAAATGAATTAAACAGGGTTTATATTACCTGGGTTCTTAAAATTTCCTATAAGGGCAAGCCCCTATAGTTAATTACATCTTAAGTGACGGGAATCACCTAAGAAAACTCTTGATAATAATCAGTAGTTCTGCTCTCAAGAATCACAAAGTTTAAGTTTTCAAATGATTCAATTTTAGAATTTCAATAGGGAATGGATCAAATTTGGAACATTTATTTTCAGGAGTCCAAAAGGAAGAGAAGTAGGAGAAGCTGAGGATCCAAGAAGAATCTTGGCAACTTCCCACACTATCCTATGGTTTGGCTTCAATTCGGAAATTTACTTAATGTTTCCATCCTGCCAATTTTAATTAATTAGGACTTATATTTTCATGACGCAGTCATGCAAATAGCCTCGAAGATGTGAGGGTTTATGTCGTATCGGACGACGACCTCGGAATCCTAAAGTGTTAGGGCTTATATTGCACAACAGAGCTGTGCAAAAGCCTAACAAAAAGATTAAGGATTTATGTTGCACTAGGCAAACTACCTCGAAATCCTATGGCTCGGTTATTTAATTCTAAGAAAGTTTTGCTGAAGTAGACTTAGGTTTTGCTGATGACGATGGCCATGCTGCCCACCATGCTCCGAGCTCCTTGTTGTTGCAGATGGTTTAGTTTTATAAAATTGTAATCAAAAGAGAAGAGAGGAGTTTGGTTTTAGAAATCTTAAAGTCCAAGTGTTTTTTATGTTTTAATTAAAACAAATCTTAAAGTTGATTATAACAACACCGGTTAAGATCCCACGGTTCCATCCTTCCGGCATCGTTATTTTTATCGGATTCACTTAGTCCGGATGAATTTGCTAAACTCAACTAAATGAGTTCCACACTTTCATTTAGACCGTGGGAAATCCCGTTAGCAACACGTAGGTTACATCATCCGAGGTATTCCCGATCATCCAACAAGACGTTTTAATTTAGTTATAATTGTAGTTTTGTATTCTGTTTGTGATTAAATTTTGAGTTATTTTATATTTTGAAATGTTGTGACGGTGAATTTTATCTTGTAATGACTTTTAATTTAGTTTTGGTTTCAGTTTTAGGGGCTACCCTAAAGGTGTGAGTTTTCATGCAATTGTTGTTTATCATGCAAGAAAAGTAAAGTGCATTTGCAATAAAGTAAATTGCAAGAAAGTAAATTGCAACCAAATAAAAGCGTACCCTGGAGGGTCTTCCCGTCATCCCGAGCCGCACTTAAACACAATTTAGAATATTTAAGCATTTAAAGCAAGTTCCTAGTAAAAGCTAAGGGAAGGGTTATGGTTTTCTACCAAGTTCCTAATCCTATAGCTAGTCATCTCCTATGACGTCTAGGTTCTTGTGTTTTGGTTTGAGGACTATTTTCTTCATCAAAGAACAATTAAGTTCAATTGTTCTTATAAACATCCTATCATATTGAGGAAGCGCTTAAGACGAATCTTAAACATCTTTTCAATATTGCTAGAATTGTTTTAAGTACAAATGGATTTAATTAATCAGGTGAAGTAATCATCCGAGGTTTAATTAAGTTTTGTTCTCTTGCTCAGTGAACTAGGATGTTTGAACATTCTATGAGTGAAGTAGTACTTCACTTAACACTCCATTTAGGAGTTATGACAATAAGTGTTCTTGAGGGCAACCCGATGTTCAAGTGATTTGTGATTTTAATTTAATTTCAATTAATGGTTTAAGTTTGGAATAGTGTTCAAGTTGTTTTAGATTTACTTTTGAATTCTTTATGTCTTTGATGATGTTATATTTAATTCGATTTAATTTAATTTAATTTTAATTTAATTTAATTTGGTTTAATTTTAGTTTTAATTTAATTTTATTTATTTAATTTTAAATTTATTTTAACTTGATTTTATTATTTTAATTTAACTTAATTTAATATGTTTTGATTTAATTTAATGTGATTTAATTTAATTTAATTTAATTTAATTTTTAATTTAATTTAATTTCATTTTAATTTTAATTTAAATCTTAATTTGGTTTTATTTTTAATTTTAATTTAAATTTAAATTTTAATTTAATTTAATTTTTTTTTATTTTAATTTAATATTTTATTTATATTATTTATGCTTTAAGGAAGATTTAATTTTAATTGTTAAAGTATTAATTTAATTGAAATTTCAAAAGGATTTAATTTAAATGTTTTAATTTTTAATTTAATTTAATGATTAAGTCTTTTAGCATTTTAAATTTTGAATTTGGATTATCATTTTAATTAGGAATTAAATATTATTAAGGTGATTAATTTAGGGATTCTTAGATTAAAGAATAAATTTCTTCCCAATAATATCCCTATTTTAATAATTCCAATTTTTTATTCTTCCAAGTTTAAACAATTATTTAATTAAGGTTTATTTTAATTACTTTCAAATTGTTTGGTAGATTTCTACCCTTTAATTACCTAAGTTTCAAACATCCAAAATCAACTTAGTATCAAATATTTTACCCACCCTTTTAATTAAACCTAAAAATTTTTAATTATAGGTTAAAATTTTAATTACTATTTTGCCCTTTAAACTTACTAATTCCATAACTCACTAAATTGAGTTCAAATGAGTTTGAAATTTTTATGTGACTTCACTCATATGTCAATCAAGACATTAGAGCAGAAAATGTGATTTTTCTGTATTTAATTTATTTATGTAATTATTTTTGGTAGAAAATAGAGATTTTCAAGGAAAATTTAATAATATGATGACCTTAAGAAAATTATGAGACATTCCTAATGACCAGAGGACCACTTGAACCAATTTTGGTGATTTTTTGAATTATATTCTTTTTATTATAATTATTTTGAATTTTAGAGTATTAATTAATTTAAAAATAAAATAAAGATTGAAAAATGAATTTTATATTTTTCATAAAAACCTCTCTAATATCAAGGAAACCAGGGAACCAATTTTTATAATTTTCTAATTTTTCTTTGATTTATTAGAATTATTTTAGTGGAAATGCTAGAAAATATATATTTTTTTTAATTTTAAAATTACCTTAAGGCTTTAAAATTTAATATCTCATCATAGAGACTTAAGAAAAATATGGGGTTTTTTTGCTAAGTGATTAAAATTCAAAATATGACATTTTAGTGAATTTTATTATTTTTGTGATTTTTATTATTTTTTAATTATTAAAATATTAAAATAATGCAAAAATCAACTTTTTTAGAAAATTGCAATTTTGATTTTCTTAAATTTCCCTGATATCAGAGAGGCTCCAAAACCAATTTGGTGAATTTTTGAAAAGTATTTTAAAAGTTATGAATTTTTAAAGTTTAAGTTGGCTAAATGGCTTAATCAACCCATTTGGTAGAGCTAACCAAGTCCAATCGACTTCAAATTTTTATGGTGGGTTCCTCCGATCCTAAAGGTCAGTGGAGAATTGATTTCAAGTCAATTTGATGTATGATTAGCTCTAATTAATTAAGGACCTATTTTGGGTGTTTAAGCCAATTAGGGTTATTCCAAGTGGATTAATTCAAAACCTATTTTTCCTAGAGTCCTGCTGGTCATAAGAAACATCCTCAAATTTTCCTAGAATTTATTTCACAACATGCTAATTATTGGAATTAAAATATTCAGAATAGTGACCTAGAATTGAAAAATCAATAACTCTTCATAGGGGTGGCCTCTGACTTTGGAAAATTTAGGGAATGTTCCCAAATTCAGAGGCTTCAAAAGCCCTATGGTCTCATGCCATTTTGAATTGTATACATGCATGGAGAATTGAAATAGTGCAGAGAGTAAATAAATTATTAAAAATTAAATACTCAATGAAATTAAATGATTTCTTTTCTACATTATTCTCCTCTGTTCACTGAGTAAGAAGGTATTTTTATTTTATTTTTCTGATTTTTCTACATAAAGTTATGTATTTTTGAAGTTTAGGGAATTAAATAAATAAGAAAATGCATATTTTCCTACTTATTTGAATCGGCGCCGCGTCAACCTTAGCATCCCCGAACAGCCACGCGGCGCTTTCTGGTTCGACGCCGCCATCCGACTCGGCGCCATGCGGCCCGTGGTTCACGTATCATCTCCTGGTCCGACGCCATCTGAGCCATCCGTCTACGCATGTATTGAATGAACGACATCCGTTCATCGTCCCCAAGCCTCCTAGCCCGAGAACCATCCACACTAAAACCCTAAGAACTCACTCATTTCTCAACGAATTTTCATGTTCTTGTGCTCAATGGATTCATCTTGAAGAGACGAACACATCTATACGGTGATCATGCATTGAAAGTAAAGCATTTGGAATAGACAATCTCCAGAGGCTCGGGATAAAGAGTGAGCTCATACCTTAGCTCAGAGAAGTGTGGCTTCGATCTGAGGGTTGTGTCACCTTTGATTGAGTCCAAACAAACTCCAGATGAAGTCTCTTGGCCTGGTGAATTGTCCAGGTATGATTTCGACCACAGCCGATTACAAAGCTTGGAGTCTGGAACATATGGGTGGCCTGGAGAGGGGGCTTTCACTGGGGAACTTCTCCTCTTGACCTTGTGCAGGTGTAGGTGAGTTTAATTTGACTTTGGTGAAGGATTTGGGAATGTCCTGTTCTGGCCTGAGAATTGAGCTCCAAAATTGAGCTCAATTAGTGGGGATTAGGGCAGGAGGACAGTGGGGATCAAGTGCTCTAGGTGTGGGGAGAGTCTGGAGTGATTTTGGCAGAGTTTCCTTAAGGTTTTTTTTTCAGCACCTTTTTTCATGGCTGAGAGAGGTGAGGTTTAAATAGGAGAGGCTGGAGGGCCTCCCAGGGGGAGTTAGGGCTTGGGATCAGCTGCTCTTGGCAAGAGAAGAACAGCTGCAATGGCCACTGGGGATGGGGCAGCTCAGCAGGTGGAATTCCAAAATTTGGCTCTTCCCAAGGTCTCGGCCATGGTGTTTTCCGGCGATCCAGGCGACTGGCCGGCCGGCATGGGTCACCCTCAGGTCCAGGTGGGTCAGGGCTGGAAGTTTGTGCAGTCAATTGGCCATGGACATGTGTAAAGGGTTTGGATTAAAATGGTATGGGGGAGAGGTCACTTTGGGTCCAAATGGGTCAACCCACAATTTTGGGTTTGGTGCACCCTTCCAAGTTTTGGTTTTGGGCTGGGAGGATCATGTGAGTCAACCTACCAAAGGTAGTGAAGTCCACATCAAGGATTAGGTGGGAAAGTATGGTTTAGAGTGTATCATGTTTAAGGTAAAAAGGGTTTAAAAAAGGTTTAAGAAAGAGATCCCCTCTCTTGCCATTAATGGCTTGGTGAGGTGGAAAGTAGATTCCATGGCTCTCATGGCTCCTATAGGGCTCATGCATGGCTTCATGGCTTGCCTATGGCTTAGGATAAAGCTTGGTCAATTTCATGGAAGTAGAATTTAGGAATTTTGGTATTTTGGTGGAGAATTTTCATGAAGCTTGATTTGGAATGATTTAATGATGATCTTGAAACTTAGGGGTGATTTTGATCAAATGGATGAGGAGGGGAAGTGTCATGTGGGCTTTGGATGGATTTTGGGCCTTTTGAAGTCATTTTTAATGGGCTTTTAGGAAGGCTAAAAGGGGATGGGCCTTTAGGTTTAAGAATGAATTCATGGATGGGAATTTTTTCGAAGTTTGGGCCAAGTAATTGTTGGGTTTGGTTTAGGGATGTTTCATGAGTGATTTGGAATAAATTTGAGGTGGTTTGGGCTTGAATTGGGTTGGATTTGGGTTTAGGTCAAAATTGGGCCTTTTAGCTTTGGGTTGAATTTGAGTGGGGTTTGGGTCTAAATTTTGGGTAAATCATGTTAGTGTTTTGTTTTTTGGGATGTTAAGGAAGGTTTAGAAAAGGTTTGGGGTTAATTGGAGTTGAATTGGGTTAGTTTGGGCTAAGTTTGGGTCATGGGTCCAAATTGGGCTTTAAGGTCAAAAGTGAAATTAGATTCAAATGCCAACCAAATTGGAGTTGGATTTTGTCTAGATTGGTGTTGGGGATCTTGAATTGAAGTTTAGAATTGAATTGGACCAGAATTTGGGTCAATTGGGTAGGTTTGGTTTGACATTGGGTTCATTTTGGGTTAAAATGGGTCAAATTGGGGATTTTGATAAAAGTGGGGTAAATTGACAAAATTATCCCATGGTATAGTTGAACAAAATGAAATTGGGAATATTTTGGATTTTCTGAAATTTTCTGGGAATTTTCTGAATTTTTGGATTTTTGGGTCAAGAGGGGCATTTTGGGTATTTGGAGGGTATTGGGGGGTATTTTTGGAATTTTTGGTATTTTTGGCTATGAATGATCAATTTGAGTAATGTGGGAATGTTTAGGATTGTTCTTGAGGAATTTTGGGTGATTTGGAGTTTTTTTTGAAAATTTTGGGTAATTTCAAGGGTTTTGGGTAGGCTAGGCGGGTCCGGGGTCCCGGGGGTCAAAAATTGAAAATTTGGAAAATTGAAGATTGGGTGAATGTAAGTGGAATGAAATCATTTTGGTTGAGCCATGAAGCCATATCAAGCCCACATGAGCCATGAAAGGACTCATTTGAGGCATTCACTATGTTGTTCCTAACCCTCTTAGCCAAGGGCTTAGGGGTTAAGGACCATCCATGTGAATCACCGTCATGAGTTAGGAGGTCAAGTTGGGTATGGATGTGGTCTTAGGAGGTGTGTGAAAGTGTAGTGTACAAGTGTAAGGTGTGTGTAAGTCAGCCCTCACTGCACTGAGCCACCCAGTAGGCGCCCTAAGGCCAAAGAGTCCTATAGGAACTCATCCTTTAAACTTCCACATTTGATTTCAACCCTCAAGGTGATTAGGGGTCTACAATCAAGTTTGTGGAGTTTGCAGGGAGTTAAGAAGTGGTTTGACATTCTAAAGGGTGGGTCCCAATTCTAATCCTCTAGGATAGTCAAAGGAAAAGCCTATGGCTAGATCCTAAGTACTAAAGAAGAAAGAGAAGACCTCATCAAAAATGAGGTCAACACTTGGGCATAAAATTTCTGAACATGGTATAGAGGTCGATCCTGCTAAAATTAGAGTGATTGAGAGATTACCACCACCCACTACTGTGAGAGAGGTGATGAGTTTCTTAGGACACACTAGATTTTACATGCGATATATAAAAGATTTTTCTAAAATTACTAAACCTTTGTGCCAACTTTTAGATAATGATAGAAAGTTTGATTTTAATGATGAATGCTTCAGAGCTTTCGAATTATTAAAAGAAAAGTTAATCAATGCACCTATAATTGTTTCACCCGATTGGGAGAAACCATTTGAACTGATGTGTGATGCTAGTGATTATGCAATCGGAGTAGCATTGGGGCAAAGGTATGATAAAGTTTTTAAAGTTATTTATTATTCTAGTAAACTCTTAATGAGGCTCAAATTAATTATACCACAATAAAAAGAGATTCATTAGATATATTATTTTCTTTTAAAAAATTTAGACCTTATTTAATTGGAACTAAAAGTATTGTGCATACAAACCATTCGGCTATGAAATATTTAATGCAAAAGAAGGATGCAAAACTTAGACTCGTTAGATGGATACTTCTTCTGCAAGAATTTAATTTTATGATAGTTGATAGGAAGGGAACTGATAACCAAATAGCTGATCATTTGTCCATAATAGAAAATGATAAATTATCTAAATTTGAAAAATAAGTTATAGAAAATTTCCCTAATGAGCAACTTTATACTATTATGGAAATAAATTTACCTTAGCATTCTGATATTGTGAATTATATTGTAAGTGATATTGTACCACCTGATTTAGCAAGGCAACAACAAAAGAAGTTTAAATATGATACAAAATTCTATTTTTGGGATGAGACCTATCTATATAAATAGTGTAAGGATCTGATTAATTGGGAAATGTGTGCCACAAGAAGAAACAAATTTGATTATTCAACAATGTCATGATTCTGAATTTGGAGGTCATTTTGGTGTTGATAAAACTGATTTTAAGATTTTATAATCTGGATTTTATTGGCCTACTCTATTTAAAGATGTTTATAGATAGATTAAATCATGTTATCGATGTCAGAGAGAAGGTAATATATCTAGAAGAAATGAAATGCCTCTAAATTATAATTTGGAAGTTGAAATTTTCGATGTATGGGGATTAGATTTCATGGGACCATTTACTCCTTCTTTTAGAAATCTATATATACTAATTGCTGTTGACTATGTCTCGAAATGGATTGAAGCTGTTGCTTGACCAAAATGTGATGCTCGGAGTGTTTCAAGATTTTTAAAGAAAAATATATTTATAATATATGGAATGCCGAGAGTGATCATAACTGATGGTGGATCCCATTTCAGGAATAATCAAATTAAGAGATTAAGTGAGAAGTATAATATTATTCATAGAATCTCTACTGCTTATCATCCCCAGACTAGTGATTTAGCAGAAGTCTCTAATCGTGAAATTAAAAGAATTTTGGAGAAAACTGTGGATAATCATAAATTAGACTAGTCTGCTCGATTAGATACTGCTTTATGGGCTTATAGAACTGCTTTTAAAACCTCTATCGGAATGTCTCCTTATAGACCAGTGTTTGGTAAGACTTGTCATTTACCAGTTGAATTGGAGCATAAAGCATATTTGGCGATAAAAGAGTTAAATTTTAATTTGAAAAACGCTGGAGAGAAAAGACTTATGCAATTAAATGAATTGGAAGAGATTAGAAATGCATCTTATCACAATGATAGGATTTATAAAGAGAAAATGAAATTATGGCATGATCGGAAAATATTGAAAAAGAACTTGGAATTTGGACAAAAAGTTTTATTATACAACACAAGATTGAAGTTATTTCCTAGAAAACTCAAGTCTAAATGGTTAGGACCTTTTACAGTTGTAAAAGTTCACTCTTTTGGAGTTGTTGATATTAAAGATCCTAATACTGGAATGATTTTCAAGGTTAATGGGCATCGATTAAAGCCTTACTTTGACAGGTTCCAAGCTGATTTCAAATAGGTTTTAATGTTGAGTCATCTCGATTAACTGAATGGTTTGTCTTGTAGTTATGCTTTTTTTAGTTAGTTGTTTTTGAATCCTAATTACTCCTAAAAATTTTAAAAATTAATAAATGATGGATCGAATCGAGATATTGGAATATTTTGGATCAAACGAAGTTCGGTGAAAGTTTTTGACCACTGGCCCCACCGGCACTAGAATGGGAGCCACCGGCACTAGAATGGGCGCCGCCGGCACCCTATCGTTTATACCATACTGAACTTATCTGTTTGAGCGCCGCCGACACCTAAATTCTGCTTGTGGTTTTTAAGTTTCAAAACACGAGTTTTGGCGGTTATTTACGGGATCTTCATCCTTATAACTCCCCAAACTCCATTTTTGACTTCTTAACTTCAGAAAAACAAAAACTATCAATACCAATTCGGTTCCTAAGGGTTTCTATGCCATTGAAACCTCTCGATCTCACATTTGCAATAGAAGGAAGTTCATAAGTTTCAAAGCGCAGCGTTTGTTCAACAAAGTGATGATGAAAATTCGGATTATCAAGGAATGGGGCTTCATAAATCTAGGTATGGATAATCCTACAACTAGAACTGAAGAAATTATTAAGGAGAGACATGGGGAAGTCCTTTGCTTCACTACCGCCGCCGTTGTTGTTCCTGTCGTGAAAGAATTCTATGTGAATCTTCACAGGATCAACCAAGGATTTGTATTTGTGCGTGGTAGATTTGTGCAATTCACTCCTACACGAATCAACAATCTCTTCATGATTGAAAACATTCATATATGCCATTATTCTAATTTCAGTGCCATGAAGGATAATATGAATGATGTGTATCTGTATTTAATGGATGAGAATGAGGAATGGGAAATCAGGGAGAATGGATATATTAGTTTCCCATCTGCATCTCTCAATCCAATATCGAAGCAGTGTCATTACTTCATTTCACTAAAATTGCTTCCGACATTGAAGATAATCAAGGTGACCAAGGAAAGCGCCAATTTGAATTTTTGCATTCAAACTGGAAGGCCGATTGACATTGGTAATCTTATTGTGAAATCAATACTAGGATTAATTGTGCATGGATCTAAATATGGGCTTGGACACCCGTCTACCATATTCTAGTTATGTAGTCAGTCACAGGTTCCATATGAAAGTTGGGAAAATGTTCTTCTTCCATGGAGACCTATTGATCCAACCAATCTCTACGACTACCAGACAGTTGGAGATGAAAATGATATGAATCTACTTACTAATCAACCAATGCAGACTTCAGAGTCGATTCAACCCTACTTTCCTAAAGGTTCCAGAATTATATTGCAGAGGATCAAGCAATTGGAGAAAGAGGTACGAAAAGTTATGAACACTATCAATAACATTTCTGATTTGTTCGATCATATAGATTGGAGAATGAAAGAGCAGTTTGATCACACTGGTCGAATTGAGATAGGATTGATCAATCTGATGAAGAAGAACGTGATGATTGCTGAAGAATCATCTGATGAATTTTCATTTCGTCCATTCTATAACTTTTTTGTGCATCAGCAATTAATTGGAGACATTAGAGGAGAGGATAGTTCTGAAACTGACATGGAGTAATTTGATGGATTCTACTTATATATTTTGTGTGTTTAGTTTACTTTGCTTAGTTATGTTTGGTTTGTCTAGTATTTGCTTTGCTTTGAACTTGGATTTAGATGTGCTTGCTTTCATTGTGTGCTTAGATATTAGTGCTTGCCTATCGTAGAGTACTTGTAGCACTAAATATCTAAAAATAGTTAGTTTGAATGAACTTATTTGGTGTGTTTGATGTAACTTGGATTATATATATATAAGATTGTTGTGTGTTGTTTGTGTGAAGAAATGTGTTAATTATTGCTTATGGGATGATGTAAATGCTTATTGAAGTGTTAAACATAATTGTGGATGTCGAAATGATCGAAATTACGAAACAATTTTCAGACCCAAGAAATATTATGGACTGACGCCGTCGGTGCCCAAATTCAGTGAGTTTGCCAATATTTTTAAATAGAGTGCCGCCGGTGCCCTATCGAGCGTCGCCGGTGCCCAAACCCAGAATTTGGTTTTAAACCCTCGATTTCACAATTTTTGCCCTGGGACCCGCAAATTTTTCTATTTCCTTCATCTTCTTCTTCCATTTTCGCGATTTTGAATATCTAGGGCTTGCTAGATCCTAGATTTAAGGAGTTTTCAAGGCTTTTCGACACCGGATTTGCACTTCTCTTGGTAAGAGCTTCATTTTAAGTTAAATTTTTTGGATTTTCACCATGGAAATCTCTCACATTGCTTATGTTGGAATTTTTGGAGTTTTAGAGAGATTTTGAGATTTCCATGATGAAATTTGCTCTTACTTATTAAGATAGTTGTTGACCTCATTTTTGATGAGGTCTTCTCTTCTTCTTTTTAGTGCTTAGGATCTAGCCTTAGGCTTTTCCTTTGACTATCTTAGAGGACTAGAATTGGGACCCACCTTTTAGAAACTCAAACCACTTCTAAACTCCCTTCAAACTCCACAAACTTGACTATAGACCCCTAATCACCTAGAGGGTTGAAATCAAATGTGGAAGTTTAAAGGATGAGTTCCTATAGACTTTTCGGCCTTAGATCGCCCTCGGTGGCCTCGGTCCGGTGAAGGGGCCGACTTACACACACACTACACTTACACACTACACCTATACACTACACTTTCACACACTTCCTAAAAACACACCCATACCCAACTTGACCTCCCGACTCATGTAGGTGATTCACATGGATGGTCCTTAACCCCCGAGCCCTCGGCAAGAGGTTAGTGAACAACATAGTGAATGCCTCAAATGAGTCCCTTCATGGCTCATATGGGCTTGATATGGCTTCATGGCTCAACCAAAATGATTTCATTCCACTTACATCCACCCAATCTTCAATTTCCCAAATTTTCAATTTTTGACCCCCGGGACCCTACACCCGCTTAACCTACCCAAAACTCTCAAATTACCCAAATTTTTGCAAAATTTCCAAATTACCCAAAATCCTCCAAAATCATTCCCAAACATTTCCACATCACCCAAATTGATCATCCATACCCAAAAATACCAAAAATTCCAAAAATACCTCCCAATACCCTCCAAATACCCAAAATACCCCTCTTGGCCAAAAAATCCAAAAATTCAAAAAATTCCCAGAAAATTCCAAGAAAATCCCAAATATTCCCAATTTCATTTTATCCAACTACACCATGGGCCAATTTTGTCAATTTACCCTACTTTTGTCAAAACCCCAATTTGACCCATTTTAACTCTAAGTGAACCCAATGTCAAACCAAACCTACCCAATTGACCCAAATTCTGGTCCAATTCAGTTCTAAACTTCAATTCAACATTCCCAACACCAATCTAGACCAAATCCAAGTCCAATTTGATTGACATTTGGATCCAATTTCACTTTTGGCCTTAAAGCCCAATTTGGACCCATGACCCAAACCTAACCCAAACTCACCCAATTCAACTCCAATTAACCCCAAATCTTTTCTAAATCTTCCTTAACATTCCCACAAACAAAACACTAACATGATTTGCCCAAAATTTAGACCCAAACCCCACTCAAATTCAACCCAAAGCTAAAAGGCCCATTTTCGACCTAAACCCAAACCTAACCCAAATGAGCCCAAACCCCAAAATCAAAGCCCAACCAAAGTCAAAACCTCTTTGAAACACTCCCATAAATATTTCTCAACATTAATTTTACATCAATTTCAACCCTAGCCCAACATTGGCCCAAGTTAGCCCAATTTGACCTACATAGGCCCACTTACCAAATAAATCCAAATTCAAACCAATTCAACCCCAAATCACACCAAATTGACTCCAAGCCCTTCATAGAACATCCCTAAACCAATTATAACCCTTATTTGACAAGGTCCTTCACAAAATCTTCACCCAAATGCCCATCCTAAAATCAAAAAGCCCATTCCCCTTAAACTTTCCTAAAAAGCCCACTTCCTTCAAATTCAAAAGCCCAAATTCATCTAAAGCCCACATGGCACTTCCCCTCATCATCCATTTAATCAAAATTGCCCCTAAGTTTCAAAGTCATCAATTAAACAATTCCAAATCAAGCCCCATACAAATTCCCATCAAAATATCAAAATTTTCTTAAATCCCTTTTTATGAAATTGACCCAAGCTTTTCCCAAGCCAAATGGAGCCAAGGATGAGCCATTCACAAGCCATATGGAGCCATGAAAGTTTGGCATGTGACCATGCCATTAATGGTAAAAGGAGGGGCTCCTTTCCTAATCTTTCATTAAGCTTTTTAACCTTATCCATGACACACTCTAAACCATGTTTAGCCACCTCATCATGGATAGAGACCACACCATTCTCTCTTGGTCGACCCAACCGATCCTCTCAGCCCAAAATCAGAGCCATGGGGAGGTGCACCCAACCCAAACCAATGGGTTGACCAAATTGAAGCCAAAATGACCCCTTCTCCATTCCATTTTAATTCAAAGCCTTTACACATGTCAAACTCCACCGACTTCACCAACTTCAAGCCCCGGACTCCCCGACCCCGAAGGTGACCCATGCCCGCCGGCCAGCCACCCGGATCGCCGGAAAACACCATGGCCGAGACCTCGGGAGGAGCCAAACTTTGGAATTCCACCTTGCCGAGCCGCCCCATGCCCAATGGCCACCATGGTCGTTCTTCCCATGACCGCAGCAGCTCGATCCCAACCCTCGGTCATCCCCGGGAGGCTCTCCACCCACCTCTATTTAAACCCGACTCCCTCACGGCCATGAGAAGAGAGTTGCACAAACCTTGCCGAAACTCGCCAAAATTGTTTCAAACCCGTCTCCACCCTTAGAGCAACTTGATCCCCGATGTCAATTTGCCCTAATCCCCACCGACAAAACCCAATTTCTCAACCGAAATTCCACCCAAAACCATGACACTTCTCCACAGCTGAGCCAATCCCCAAATCGATTTGTTCTACCCCTTCACCGTACCAAGGGAAGGTGTCCACCAAGCAAAAGCCCCATCTCCGAGCTTCCCAGCTTCTCCAGCCTCCAAGCTTTGTGATCGGCTGTGGTCGAAATCCAACCTAGACAATTCACTGCACCGAGAGACTTCATCCGGAGCTTGCTAGGATCCAATCGAAGGTGCAACAACTCTCAGATCGAAGCCACACTTCTCTGAGCAAAGGTATGAGCTAATTCTTCATCCCGAGCTTCTGGAGATTCTCCATTTCAAATGCTTTCATTTCAATGCATGATAACCGTATAGATGTGTTCGTCTCTTCAAGACGAATCCATAGAGCATAAGAACATGAAAATCCATCGAGTATCGAGCGAGATATTGGGGATTTAGTGTGGACGGCTCTCGGGCGAGGACACTGGGGACGATGAACGGATGCCGTCCATTTAATACACGCGCGGACGGACGGCCAGGATCGCGTCGGATCGAAGACGAACGATAGCGCCGAGCCCCGGAGCGCCGAGTCGATGGCGGCGTCGAACGGGAGCGCGCCACGCGGCGTTTCGGAGCCGCCGAGGCCGACGCGGCGCCGCGTGGATAAATAGAAAATTAGGGATTTTTTCTGATTTATTTAATTCCCTAAACTTTAAAAATTCATAACTTTGTGTAAAAAAATCAGAAAAATAAAATAAAAATACTCTCTCGCTCAGATGAATCGGAGGATAATGTGGAAAAGAAATCATTTAATTTCATTAAGTATTTTATTTTTTATAATTTATTTACTCTCTGCATACATTTAATTCTCCATGCATGTATACAATTCACCATGGCATGAGACCATAGGGCTTTTGAAGCCTCCGAATTTGGGAACATTCCCTGAATTTTCCAAAGTCGAGGCCATCCCTATGAAGAGTTATTGATTTTTCAAATTCATGTTACTCGTTTTGAGTATTTTAATTCCAATAAATAGCATGTTGTGAAATAAATTCTAGGAAAATTTGATGATGTTCCTTATGACCGAGAGAACCCTAGGAAAAATAGGTTTTGAGTTAGTTCATTTAAAACAACCCTAATCGGCTTAAACACTCAAAATAGGTCTCTAATTATTTAGAGCTAACCATACATTAAATTGACTTCAAATCAATTCTCCACTGACCTTTAGGATCAGAGGAACCCACCATAAAAATTTGAGTTCAATCGGACTTGGTTAGCCCCACAAATCGGGTTGATTAAGCCACTTAGTCATTTTAAACTTTAAAAATTCATAACTTTCAAAATACCTTTCAAAAATTCACCAAATTGGTTTTGGAGCCTCTCTGATATTAGGGGAATCTAAGAAAATTAAAATTTCAATTTTCTAAAAAAGTTGATTTTTTATATTATTTTAATATTTTTAACAATTAAAAAATAATAAAAATCACAAAAATAATAAAATTCATCAAAATGTCACATTTTGAATTTTAATCACTTAGGAACAAACCCCATATTTTTCTTAGGTCTATTTAGTGAGATATTGAATTTTAAAGCTCTAGGGTAATTTTAAAATTAAAAAAATGTATTTTCTAGCATTTTCACTAAAATAATTATAATAAATCATAGAAAAATCAGAAAATTGTAAAATTTGCTTCTTTAATTTCCTTGATATCAGAGAGATTTTTGAAAAATATAAAATTCATTTTTCAACATTTATTTTATTTTTAAATTAATTAACACTCCAAAACTTAAAATAATTATAAAAAAAATAATATAATTCAAAAAATCATCAAAATTGGTCCAAGTGGTCCTCTGGTCATTAGGAATGTCCCCTAATTTTCTTAAGGACAGAAACTTTCCCTTGGTCATGTTATTAAATTTTCCTTGAAAATCTCTATTTTCTACCAAAAATAATTATATAAATAAATTAAATACAGAAAAATCACATTTTCTCCTCTCATGTCTTTATTGACATATGAGTGAAGTCACGTGAAAATTTCAAGTTCAATTTAAAGTGAGTTATGAAATTATTAAGCTTAAAGGGTAAAAATGGTAATTAAAAATCTTAATCCTTAATTAAAACTTTAGGTTTAATAAAAATTAACAAGTAAAATCTTTGATCCTAATTTGATTTGGATGATTGAAATTTAAATAATTAAAGGGTAGAAACCCATTAAGCAGTTTAAAATAATTAAACTTTAATTAAATAATTGATTAAATTTGGAAGAATAATAAAATTAGAATTATTAAAATATGGATATTATTAGGAAGAGATTTGTTCTTTAATTTAAAAATCCCTAAATTAATCATTTCATTAATATTTAATTCTTAATTAAAATGATAACTCAAATTCAAAACATTAAAAGACTTAATCATTAAACTAAAATTAAATTATTAAACTCTTTTAAAAATTTCAATTAAAATTAAAAAATAAAATTAAATTAAAAATTAAATTAAATTAAGTAAATTAAATTGGATTAAGTTAAATTAAATTAAATTAAAATTAAAAAGTGAATTAAATTAAAGATTAAATTAAATTAAATTAAATAAACAAATCAAATTAAATTGAATGAATAAATTAAATTAAATTAAATTAATTAAATAAAACCAAATTAAATTAAGTTAAACCAAATTAAAAATTAAATTAAATTAAATTAAATTAAATCAAATTAAATTAAATTAAATTAAATCAAATTAAATTAAAACTAAATCAAATCAAATTAATTTAATGTAACATCAAATCAAACTAAATCGAAGTTAAATTGAATTAAATTAAATTAAAACTCAATTAAATTAAATTAAATTAAATTAAGTTGAATTAAATATAACATCACCAAAGACATAAAGAATTCAAAATAAATCTAAAATAATTTAACACTATTCCAAATTTAAACCCATTAATGGAAATTAAACTAAATCACAAATCATTTGAACACCAATTTGCCCTCGAAAGCTTTGGTTATTATAACTCCTAAACAGTAACATTAAATGAAATGTTACTTAACCTATAGGATATTCAAATGTCCTAGTTTACCGAAGCAAGATAACAACAAAACTCGAATTCCCTGACGATTAATTCATTTGTATAATTAAATTCATTCTGACTTAAAACAATCCTAGAAATATTGAAAAGATGTTTAAGATTTGTCTTAAGCACTTCCTCGATATGATAGGATGTTCATAAGAACAATTGAACTTAATTATTCTTCGATGAAGAAAATCGTCTTCAACCCAAAACACAAGAACCTAGACGTCATAGGAAATGCACTAACTATAGGATTAGGAATTTGGTAGAAAACCATAACCCTTCCCTTAGCTTTACCTAGGAACTTGTTTAAGTATTCTAATTGTGTTTTAAGTGCAGCTTGGGATGACGGGAAGACCCTCCGGTACGCTTTTATTTTATTGCAATTTACTTTCCCGCAATTTACTTTCTTGCAATTTATTTAACCGCATCGCACTTACTTTTTCTTGCATGATAAACAACCGTTGCATGAAAACCCACACCTTTAGGATAGTCCCTAAAACTCGAAACCAAAACTAAGTTAAAAGTCATTGCAAGATAAAATTCACCGCCACAACATTTCAAAATATAAAACAACTCAAAATTTAATCACAAATAGAACACAAAACTACAATTACAATTAAATTAAAATGTCATGTTGGATGATCGGGAATACCTCGGATGATGTAACATACGTGTTGCTAACGGGATTTCCCACGGTCTAAATGAAAGTGTGGAACTCATTCAACTGAGTTTAGCAAATTCATCCGGACTAAGTGAATCCAATAAAAATAATGATGCCGGAAGGATGGAACCGTGGGATCTTAACCGGTGTCGTTATAATCAACTTTAAGATTTGTTTTAATTAAAACACAAAAAAAACACTTGGAAATTAAGAATTCTCTAAACCAAAACACTTTTCTCATCCCCTGATTTATGACTTCTAAAACTAAACCCCTGCAACAACAAGGAGCTCAGAGCATGGTGGGCAGCACGGCCATCGTCGTCAGCAAAACTTGAATCTACATCAGCAAAACTTTCCTAGAATTAAATAACAAAGCCATAGGACTTCGGGGTTGTTTGCCTAGTGCAACATAAATCCTCAACTCTTTGTTAGGCACTTGCATTGCAAATTAAGCCCTAAACGGTCTTAGGATTCCGAGGTAGTCGTCCGGTACGACAATAAACCCTCACATCTTCGAGGCTATTTGTTTGATTTTATCATACAAATATAAGCCCTAATTAATTAAAATTGGCAAGATCAAAACATTTAAATAAACATTAGGACTTTCCTAAATCCAAGCCAAACAATAGGATAGTCAGGAGATTACCGAAGTTCGCTTCGAATCTGTAATTTTTCTTACTTTTCTTCCTTTGAATTCTCAAAATAAAATGTTCCAAATTTGATCCATTCCCTATCGAAATTCCAAAATTCAATCCCTTGAAAACTTAAACTTTGAAATTCTTGAGAGCAGAATTATTGATTATTATCGAGAGTTTTCTTAGGTGATTCTCGTCACTTAAGATGTAATTAACTATAAGGGCTTGCCCTTATATGGAATTTTAAAGAACCCGTGTAATATAAACCCCGTTTAATGCTTTCATATTAAGCGAGGGAATTTGTCGGCTTATAAAATTGGTTCGCGGACCAAACGGATGTCACAAATCTTCTAGTTTATTTAATCGAGCCCCACCATCAAGCGAGTGTGTCTATCCTTAGGGATAGATACACGGTTTGTGGTACGGTGCTCGTTTATATAAACTATTCGGGATGTGAGATCGGTTTGATTTCATATCTTAAAATCTTCAAATCTAAAAATTATTTTTAAAATCAAATACTACTTTTCAAATTATTTATTTAAATTAAATTAAAAATTCGCCGACAACTTCTGTTAGGCGACCCCTTTTCAAAATAAAACACACAACCTGAAAATAAGCCGCACAAATTTCTGGCGACTCCGCTGGGGACAATTCCTCTCTCCATTTTAGTCAAATAATTTCAAAAATCGGTAGTGTATCCATGTCCCTAATGGATCAAACTACCCTTCTTTCCATCGGGATACTATGTTTATTTCTACCTCGAACAAGTATAGCCAACATTCTCTCGGATTTAGGAACCACCGTTTAGACACCCCTAAACAGAGAGGTTCCGAGATCCTTTTACCTCATTTCTGAGGTGGGGTGGACCCCCAATAGGTGTTAGTTTAGGAATGATCCTTCGAGTCGAGAAGTCTTGCTTAAGACTCTCTTTTCCTTTCCAACTCCGAATCTAATTCCTTACCTTCTCTACACCTTTGAACATTCCGTTCTAAATAAACAAACCCTCTAATAAGTGATTCTTTTAACAAATGATTCCTTCTTATAAATACATGAACAAGAATGTGTTCGGACACTTTTCAATTCCTTTCTTTTCATCCTAAAGAAAAGAAGCATAACTCGGGACCGACAACCGTAATCTACCCCGCGAAATGGAAGCCCCGAAACCGATTTTCTCCTTCACCAATGGACTGGACTTCGCTGTCTATAAGGATGAGCTGCCCAACAATGGGATCATCCGATTTGGACAAGGGTTTGAAAACACGAATGTCAAGATCACTGACGTCTCCCTCTTTGCACTGACGAACAAGGTATCTGAAGCTGAGGAGCCGCTGCTTGAGTTCAACCTTAGGTCGACCCAAGAGTTTCCTCCCCTGCAAAGGATCCCGACTAAGAGGAGTACTGCTATCCGCAGGAGGACTGTTCTTACTACCCCCACTGGTCTAGTTGTTTCTGCACCTACCCCGACTTCTGCCAAATCAAAGGGGAAAGAAATCCAGAATTATGGTAAACCTGTTACCATGGAGGGTACAGATCTTCCTGTGAGACCTTCTATTTTCGAAATAGGGTTCAGTTCAAAGATTTCATCACTGACAAGGACCCAAAGAAGAAACAGAAGTAGAAGGATCGCTAGAGAAGCCGTAGCCGCCGAAATTGCTTTCCTAGAGGAAATTCCAGTAAACCGCCGTAATATACACCGTCGCTCGAATACATACCACTCTTGGGAGGAAGCGAGTTCCATCCCCTCTCCGCCACGGAGGACGAGGAGAATGTTCGCAAGATTTCGCCACATTACCTCGACCCGCATATTACAACGATAGCCGCAAGAAAAGGACTAGAACTACGCCGTTTGCTCGACCGCAAACTTTGGTAGAAAAGTTAGCAAAGAAGGAAAACCGCCCGTATCGGAGATTCTACGAAGGATAGGGCGGGTGCCGCTCAAATCCCGTCCGGGCCCCGAGTAGAACCCGCCATCATGACGAAAAGCCAAGCAAAAGAATGAAGGCTAGTCCGCCCGTTGTTGTCTCGGATTACAGATTAGGGAGGATACCACCTTCCAAAGCATTTGGCCGACGCACCATCCGGTCCTAGCACCTTCGCCGCTAGAAGGATGGTATGGCGTCCCACTACCGGCGATTAAGACCGAAACAGACAGCTCGAGAAAGAAAGTCTCGCCGAGAGGCCGGAATCCGAAGAAAGTGCTACCGCGATAAAGGGACTCGTGAAAAGGGGACCCGACAGCCTATCACACGACAACCGCAAAGACACACGAAAGCCCCGCTAGAAGATGCCATGGAAAAGTCGAGAACCGATATCCGACGGTCGGCAAAAGAAAGAGAAGAAAAGTTCGGAGATGAGATTGATTCATCGAAATTCATGGACGACGAATACGCAGAAATCAACATGCGAGACACGAGCTTCATCGCCTTCGCAAGGTGCTCCCGCAGCCGCAGAAGAGAGGAGCCGTAACCGATGAGAAGGCAACTTCAGGAAAAGACGACACGATCGCTCAAATGGCGAAAAGGATGGAAGAGATGGCCGTAGCTCCGGCCACTCTCCGCAGTCAAGTACAACCACAAAGAGAGACACCCCCGCAGGTCATTCACATTATAGACGGAGGAAAGGAGATTACATCCGTCAATGGGGATGATCACCGAAAAGGATACAACACAAAGTATGATCCCCGAAAAGGATATCAAGAACTTGGTGGAACAACAGAGTGCGAGAAGCCTTAGCACAATCGAAGAGCGGGACATCCATTCGGACGGGTAGACCTTACCCGTAAGAATTCGACGCCGTCCAATACCCGAAAGGCTTCGTACCACCTCTCGTTCAAGACCTTCGATGGAACCGGAACCCCCGACAGCATGTTGCACACTTTCGTGCCGCTTGTTGTAATGCCGGCGGAGCGATGCATTACTCTTCCTACAGCTTCGTCGCCAGTCCGTCGTGAATCACCTTCGACCGGTATGCAGAATTACCAAATGGTTCGGTGAAGATGTTCTAAGAACTAGAGAACCTCTTCATCAAGCGATTCGCCGGAGCTCAGCACCACATCACTATAGGTGATTTAGTGGTAGAGAAACAAAGGCTGAATGAAACTTTGGTGGATTACATACTTTGATGGAGGAACTTAAGCATGAAGTGTGAACCACAACCGCAAGAACAACATGCAAGTCGGCATTTTACTTAAAAGCATTCACGGCCCGATAAGCACTTCTCCTCAAAGGATTCACTATTAAGACTTTCGAGAAGTTGTTAAGCAAGGCCGGAAGCTTGCAAGAAGAGGCGAAGCAATTAAGTTTCACCGACAAGACGGACAAGCGTGCCGGTGAAGACCTTCGAAAAGAAATCCGGGATCGTTGCAGCGAGTTGACAAAGGCAAGCAACCGATGCAAATACCACCGTAACGGCCGCAACGAACCACAACAGAATTACCAAGCAACCCCGGTCCAGACTATCAGTCGTCTTCGCAAGATGAACAACCATCTCGTCCGCAACGTACATTAAGGGAACTTCCGAGCGGAGAATATCCGTTCAAGAATGAAGCAAGATCGAAAATGTTCCGTAGTCCGATGAAGACTCCGCATTTCCACTCGCCGAGCCTAAAAGACCGAGAGGAAGTCAACAAGAAAGGTGATCCCAACTTTTGCCCCTACCACCGGATGCTTCGGCACAAGATAGAAGATTGCATTACCTTTAAAAGTTGGCTCAACGACAACCTTCGGAAAGGGAATATAACAATCCCGAAAGAGTACATGAAGGAACCCCGTAAAGGAGGTTCCGTCAATGTTATCTCAACCGATCCCATCATTCCGATAGATCCCTATACGACCGACGATGGATGGACTACCGCCCGGACGAGGTCTTCGAAAAGATTTTAGACGACGATCCGAACCGCCTCGGTGCGAGCTTCAATTCGTAGTTCGAGACCCGTTAAGCCGATACTATCACTTGCGATAGAAGAACCACCACAACAGGAGACGATCGAAGAGAAGAAGAAAATCGACGAAGAAGAGAGGACCGAGACTCCTAAGGCTAGTACTAGGGGCCGCTTATCCTAGGATAGTTGTTTCCGATTCGGGGAGAAATCCCTCGAACCTCCGATTTTGTATGATTATCTGCTCACTTCGGTGGGATCATATAATGATAAGGGTGATGGCATTGGCTACGTTTTGACTGTTTCTAACTATTACGTAACTATCGACAATCCGGACATCGATTTCGATACCAACGACAATTCTCAAATCATACAAAATCTCGACGATCAAAATAACGAAGAAGACATCCATCAAGGAGGCTACGAAAGCACAACAAGCAAAGAATCTATCTGCGAGTTTCGAGGAGCTCCAGTTGCAATAGAGTTAGAGCCTTCAGACTCTGAAGCTAATACAGAAGAACCTGTCATTCCGATTCAGGAGGAGACACCGGCGAACTCAACACTAGATTCGAAGAAATTACGAAGTCAACTTAAGAAGTGGAAGAGTTCTACCTCCAAGAATGGGTCCAAAGGACAAAGGAAAGCGGTGGTTGTTCAAGAAGAACCAACCCCAGAGAAGAAATACCCGTTCGAGAAGAAGCCGAGACACATGGAAATAAAGTGGACTACAATGTGCTAGCCCATCTTAGGAAACTACCGGCCAACCGAGCATTTACGATGCTCTCATCTTATCAAAGGTGATGAGAGAAGCTCGATCAAGGCCTTACTTGATCCGGAAATTTGCTTAGCTCAAATGGCCGGAGATTCCTTAGATGAGGTTTGCTCGTTAAAAGAACAAGCGAGGCGTTACCTTCACGGACGCGTGACCTACTACTGGGGATGCGAGATCACAACCGACCGTTGTACATTTCGAGCTACAATCGGGAAGTTTACGCTCTCCGCAGTATTGGTGGATCCAGGAGCATCAATCAATATAATGAGTCTTCGAACACTAAGCATATTTGGAAATTGATGCTCGCGAGCTCGGCGTACAAAATGTTATTAAGAGGATTCAACCGTAAAGGAGAAAGGGCCCTCGGGTCAATAACGCTATTGATGAAGACCGGTGACTTAGCAAAGACAACCGCAAAATTTCACATAATTGATTCAGAGACATCGTTCAACGCTCTGCTGGGCCGACCGTGGATACATGAAAACAGGATGGTACCATCATCTCTGCATCAGTGCATCAAATACTACGATGGAGGGGAACAGTGCATCAAAGGCGACTTACAACCATTCTCCGTACATGAAATTGGAATCCATGAAGATGCAGCTTATTATGCACCACCGAAGAAAACGATCTTCTCCAGAGATACCGTAACAAATGAAGCAAAGAAAGTTCAGGACGACGAAGAACCTGAAGTTCTAGTCCAACAGTCACTCACCACTCCCTTACGGCGAGATGGTGAAGGTTTCTCCACAACTCGCATCCGAGGTCGAGGCCGGGGACAAGGTCGTGGTAGAGACGCTAGGACAGTTGGACGGAGGAAACCAGCCATCAATGTTGATCGGGAAGATAGTTCGAAGAAGAAAAAGAAATCAAACAAGAAGCAACGACAATAAGTCAGAAGAAGCCGCAATTCAAGATCTCTCTCGAAGATGAGAAGAACGAAGAATACAAATCAATGTACGAAAAGATTAACCACTACGTACATACTATGACCCTAACCCCGATTCATTCTAACAAGATCGAGGGTATGGTGGTCAAAGAGGTACGTAACGACGGTGCAAGGCCAACCAAATTCTACCGTGGTGCTTCTTCCTCCAAAACTGAAAATAATGTACAATTCGAAGATGTCACTTCATCAGAATTAATGGAATTACCTTTTGAGTGGTACTCTCCCTGTGTTCAAAATTTAATTCAGCGTGGTTTCTTACCTCGACAATGGACAAAAGGCCAATCACAACATTTTGAAAAATTATGGAATAATTCCGGTCGTCCACCCAATTCAAAGTATGGACTCGGATTCGGCACAGTAGGATCAGTCGACGATACTGAATTTTGTTTGGTTGTCACTTGCGAATCCAATGAAAGCTTCATGGAAACTATAGACGAACTCGAAGATGTACAAATTGAGACGCTCCACAGAATTCGAAGAAGAAATCAAATCTACAATAGATGAGTTAACGGAAGTTAACTTAGGTACTAGCGAAGAGCCTAAACCTACCTTTGTTAGCTCCTTACTCAATAAAGAAGACTCCGAAGAAATAATCAAATTATTAATGGAATTTAAAGACTCGTTTTGCTTGGAACTATGACGAGATGCCGAATTAGCTCCGCAGGTCATGCAGTCCATAAGCTAGGAGTGGATCCTACTTCATCCCAGCCGACAAGGTCCCGTAAGAATGCGTCTAGAAATTGAACAACAAGTCATAGCCGAAGTTAAAAAGCTAATAGACGCTAAATTTGTTCGTGAAGAACAATACCCGACTTGGCTAGCCAATGTAGTGCCGACCGTAAAGAAGAATGGTCGTATCGGAATTTGTGTGGATTTCAGTAGATTTAAACAAGGCATGTCAAAAAGATGAATTCCCTCTACCGATCCCGAATTAATGATCGACATTGCTTCAACACATGAAATATTCTCGTTCATGGATGGATCATCGTGATACAACCGGATAAAAATGGCTCCGTAAGATGAAAAGCTTACAAGCATTCGAACGCCGATCGGAGTATTTTGCTACACGAATGATGCCATTCGGACCGAAGAACGCAGGAGCAACCTACCGAGAGCAATGACAAGAATTTTTGATGATCTCATCCACAATCAAGTCGAATGCTACGTGGACGATGTGGTCATCAAAAGCAAAGTAAAGGAAAACCACCTGTATGATTCGAGAATTGTTTTCGAACGATTAAGACAATTTAACCTTAAGATGAATCCCTTAAAATGCGCCTTCGGTGTCACCTCCGGAAATTCTTAGGATTCGTTGTCCGACATCGTGGAATTGAAATCGACCCGGAGAAGATTAAAGCTATCTTAGAAATGCCGCCTCCCAAAACCTTAAAACAACTACGATCTTTTCAAGGGAAGCTGGCATATCTTCGACGCTTTATCTCAAACCTTTCAAGTAGGTGTCAGCCTTTCTCGGCACTAGTTAAAAAGGACGCCAAATTTATTTGGGAAGAGAAATGCCGAAGGCCTTCGAGGACATTAAACAATATTTAATGACACCTCCTCGTCTTAGCAGCCCCGGCCTCGTGTAGACCGTCGATACTTTACACCGCGGCTTTAGATGACTCTCTCGAGCCCCGTTAGCCTGTGTCAATGATGAGGGTAAAGAAAATGCTCTTTAATACTTAAGCCGTCGTTTACTTCCGACGGAAGTAAGGTATCCCGCAATTGAAAAGCATTGTTTAGCCCCGATCTTCGTCGCTCAAAAGCTCGTGCACTACATGCTTTCTCATAAGGTCAACCTAATCTCGAAGTTTAATCCATTGCAATACTTGATGACTCGTCCAACACTTTCCGACAGACTTGCCAGATGGTCAATGATATTATTGCAATTCTATATAACTTTCGTGCCTCTGCGTGCCGTGAAGGGACAAGTCTTAGCGGACTTTCTCGCAAGACACCCTTTGCCGTGCGAATCTCCTCTCAATGATGATTTGCCGGATGAACAAATAATGAATCTAGAAGACCCCGATGATCGACGTTGGGAATTATATTTTGACGGAGCATCTTCAAGACACAAAGACGAAGAATCGCAAGTGATAAGTGCCCTGTGAAGGCAGAATCGGGCTAATCTTTATAACGCCGGAGCGGGGGATGTTAAGATACTCCTACCACTGACGTAACCGTGTACAAACAACGAAGCGAATACGAAGCCCTCATAACGGGACCGGAATTAACTATTCAAATGGGGATAACGGACATCAACATCTACGGGGATTCGCAGTTAATCATTCAACGTATCGCCGGACAATACGAATTTTAAAGGCAAGACTCGAACAATACTTCCAAGATGCCATACAACTTGTTGGAACGATTCCAAATGTAACGATCTACAAAATTCCCGTGAAAAGAAAATGCTTTAGCAGATGCTTTAGCCCGTCTCGCAAAAGAATTTGCCCGTTTGCAAGATGAATCGAGTGGAAGTGTCGGCTCACTGGACGTCGAGTCCTATCACGCACTCGACATAGACACAATACACAAATCGAAAAAGAAAAAGAATCAGCTTGCAAGCAAGGACGTAAAAACACGTAAGATCGGCGACGACCATTGATAGACTACCCGCAAGCGGGAAAGCTACCAGACGATATGTCTCTAGCCCATCGGATCAAGAAAAGAACTCGTCTTACGCATTAATAAACAACACATCGTACGGAAGGTCTTTTGATCAAATGTGGCTAAGGTGCCTAAGCGGGTCCGAGGCCCGTGAAATTGTTAAGGAAGTGCATTCGGGACTCCGTGGCGCTCACCGACGGGTCCGAAGATGAAAATAAAAATTAAAAGACTAGGGGTACTACCGGCCCTCGATGATGACCGACCGCATGAAAATTGCCAAGAGCCGTCACCAATGCCAAGTGCACGGAGTGGTTCTACACCAACCTCCAAATGTGCTACATCCGACAATCGCGTCATGGCCATTCGAATGTTGGGGCACGGATATAGTGGGTCCAATAGAACCACCATCTTCAAAAGGACATCGCTTCATTTTTGCGGCTACAGATTACTTTTCCAAGTGGGCAGAGGCAGTTCCACTTAGAGAAGTGAAAGAACACCACGTGCTACAATTTTTCAAGAACCAAGTTGTCTACCGTTTCGGAGTGCCGCGCAGATCATCTCGGATAATGGGTCGGCGTTCGAAGCACGCAAATCAACAATTTTGTCGGGAGACACGGAATCGACTGGCGATACTCAACAATTTACTACCCAAGAGCAAACGGCCTCGCTGAGGCTTTTAATAAAACTCTCGTTCAAATCTTAAAGAAAACTTTGGACGATAATAAGAGGAATTGGCACGAGAAGTTGTTAGAAGCCTTATGGGCCTACCGGACGACCTTCAGAACTCCTACTCAAGCTACACCTTACGCTCTGGTGTATGGGTCCGAGGCGATGTTACCTTTAGAGGTTCGAGCCTTCCTTCACTCGGAATTGCAGCTTGCAAACAAGATCACGGCGAAGAAAACGCCAAATTACGACTAGAAGAATTAGAAAGCCCGGAAGGGAAAAGACTTGCAGCGCAGACAGAATTTAGAACTATACCAAGCTAAGATGGTTCAAGCCCATGACAAACCGGTCCGCCCAAGAACCTTCAAAGTTGGTGACTTAGTTCTCGTTCTCAAGAGACCTATCCTCGCACACCGCAAGATAGGAGGAAAATTTGAACCCACTTGGGAAGGGCCGTTTGTGGTTGAAGCAAGTATACTCGGGAGGTTCCTACCGGCTAGTGAATTGCCGTGGAGAACGACATATGCTTCCGATCAACGGACGATACTTGAAAAAGTATTACGCTACCTGATGTTTTGAAGGAATGAATTCTTCATCCCTAAGAAACACGGGCGTAGTAATTACTTATGATCGAGTCCGAACCCAAAAATAATAAAATGTGCTAAAATAAATAAAATCGTGATAATAAAGTTTTCCTTGTTTTCTTTTCCAAATCAAAATCTCTTTCCTGATCTTATCCCGCTTCATTCCTGTTAAATTTTAAAATATAAGAGTAATAAAAAAAAATGTCTTTAATAAACGTTTTCTTAATGTTCTTGTTCTTAGTACAGCCCCTGATCCTTTTCCTTGTCTTTTCGCAGGGAAATGTCGAACGGGCGGTTGGTCCTGAACTTTAAGAATGGCGTAAGCCTTGCACTCGATGAAAAGAGGGTGAAAGATGGAGCGATAATCGAGATTGACTCGGATTTCGCACCGGCAGGCCTACAAGACGAGGAAAGTGACCGGGTCCCGGCTGATCGAGAAGAACCGCCCGGCAGTACAAGGATGAAAGTGGGTGGCCCAAGCCACCAATCCAGCAGCAAGAAAAGAAAGGCAAATACTGAAGAAGACAAGAAAATGAAATCTGTAGTCGCTACAGCAGAGGGCAGGCTTGTCAGCGCCGCGCCCACGGAGATTCAAGAAGTGCGGAGAGCTACTCTCACAGCAACGCAACGAAGAAATAAGAATCGCCGTATCCGTAAGATGTTAACAAAACTAGCCGCGGACCGCCGCAACGAGACAGCTTACTACGCCGCGACGTACACTTCAAGGACACCGGTTCACCGAGAACCCGAAGAAAGGAGGCCAGCTCCTAGGATAACGAAAGGACCAGTGGAAATCTCACAAAGACCCGAAGAAAGAAGGCTACCACGCCACCGGATAGAACCACCAGGTGATGCATGACCTTGTTGCAGAAGCAACCCCGGGGATGTCCCGACGGCATCATCCCCGAGGAGCCGAGGTATGCGGGAGAACGTGAAGGGATTGAACCGTATATCCCATAATATGTCACAAGGCCTCGCCATTTGCGGATCATTCCGGAATACGAGCCGGAGAGAATGCAAAATGTTGAAAAGAAAACCTTCGAATACTTCGAGAGAATTAGAGGCGAAGGATCAACATACTAGAGGGCCTCGAGCTACATACGTACGTATTCTCGTAGTATGAACAACAGCAAATCGTGGATTGTATCCGGGATTTGAAAAGAATGGGCCGAGCAGGCCGCCTAAGGGAAAATACCTACTCAGAACCTCGGAGATGGATGCCAGGGAAGGGAAGAATCACAATACAATGCGGATGCTGCTACAACTTTGCGGAGGACAGGAAGGGAAACCCACCGGGAATACTCCGTCATGGGCAAGTGGATCCGATGCCATTAGTCATCAAGAGAATGGTAAAGAGATTGATAACATGGAGGGTACCGCGCAGTATTGCATACCCAATAGTTGCATTATCAACATCTACAAACAGGGTGACCGCATACCCCCACACATAGATCACCACGACTTTGTCGACCCTTCGCACGGTCTCTTTCCCGAACGAGTGTAACATCATGTTCGGATCCGACCTCCGGATAGCAGGCCCGGTGAGTTCCGAGGGCCGGTGAAGATATCTTTACCGGTAGGTTCCGTCATGATACCGAAGGGCAACGGAGCGGATATCGCTAAGCATTGCATACCGAGAGTACCGGTGAAGCGGATCTCGGTTACTTTCGAGAGAATGGATGACAGGAAGACACCTTACCATTTCCAACTGGACCCGCAGCTGGAGAACCTCCGGCCTTACGAGCCGTGAGTTACATGGAAAATATCACACCTCCAATGTACATCCATACGGCATCCTTGCCAAGGATGGCTTGGAAGGTGATGTTATTGACCATGTACCCCACTATTCGTACATGGATTTTTGACAAATGCTTCTTTGGATGGATCAACAAAGATCATACATAGTCCGTTTCGAGTCTACATGGATTGTATGAGATGTATTCCAGATCGAGTTGTATGATGTATCTTCAACATGATTGGAATGAAAGTGACCATGTCACATTTTTGGCCTTCACCTCTTTTGTGCAAATTGACTGGGAAACGCCATTAAAGTTAAATGAACTTCGAACAAAGAACAAAAAAGAAAAAAAGAAGAATAAAAGAAAACTTTCCTAAAAAAAAATCTAAAAATGACGAACACCAAATTCACATGAACATTAAATAAACAATAAAGTAAAATTTAGATCATTAAAAGATAAACAAAATCAACATAAGTGTTAAATCAAATCTCAAATCAAATTCTCAATCAAATTTCGAATCCAATCTCGATCAAATTTCAAATTTGATCTTCCAAATTTCAAATCAAATCTTAAATCAAATCTCAACCGAGTTCAAACTCATCCTTCCAAATCTCAAATTCAATCTTTCCAGATCTCAAATATCAATCAATTTCAAATTCAATTTCTTCCAGATCTCGAATCAAATCTCAATCAAATTCAAACTTTTGGGTTGAGGATTTTACATCCAAGACTGCACTGCTTTAGGATTCTTTCCCTATTGCACCGAAATACATCAAATTCAAATTTTTGGGTCGAGGATTTTACATCCAAGACCGCATCGCTTTAGGATTCTTTCCCTATTGCACCGAAATACATCAAATTCAAATTTTTGGGTCGAGGATTTTACATCCAAGACCGCACTCGCTTTAGGATTCTTTCCCTATTGCACCGAAATACATCAAATTCAAATTTTTGGGTCGAGGATTTTACATCCAAGACCGCACTACTTTAGGATTCTTTCCTTATTGCACCGAAATACATCAAAATTCAAATTTTTGGGTCGAGGATTTTACATCTAAGACCGCATCGCTTTAGGATTCTTTCCCTATCGCACTCGAAATACATCAAATTCAAATTTTTGGGTCGAGGATTTTACATCCAAGACCGCACTCGCTTTAGGATTCTTTCCCTATCGCACTCGAAATACATCAAATTCAAATTTTTGGGTCGAGGATTTTACATCCAAGACCGCACCGCTTTAGGATTCTTTCCCTATTGCACTCGAAATACATCAAAATTCAAATTTTTGGGTCGAGGATTTTACATCCAAGACCGCACCGCTTTAGGATTCTTTCCCTATCGCACTCGAAATACATCAAATTCAAATTTTTGGGTCGAGGATTTTACATCCAAGACCGCACCGCTTTAGGATTCTTTCCCTATCGCACCGAAATACATCAAATTCAAATTTTTGGGTCGAGGATTTTACATCCAAGACCGCATCGCTTTAGGATTCTTTCCCTATTGCACCTGAAATATATCAAATTCAAACTTTTGGGTCGAGGATTTTACATCCAAGACCGCATCGCTTTAGGATTCTTTCCCTATCATGACTCGAAATACATCAAAATTCAAATTTTTGGGTCGAGGATTTTACATCCAAGACCGTACCGCTTTAGGATTCTTTCCCTATTGCACTTCGAAATACATCAAATTCAAATTTTTGGGTCGAGGATTTTACATTCAAGACCTGACCGTTTTAGGATTCTTTCCCTATTAGCACTCGAAATACATCAAATTCAAATTTTTGGGTCGAGGATTTTACATCCAAGACCTGCACCGTTTTAGGATTCTTTCCCTATTGCACTTCGAAATACATCAAATTCAAATTTTTGGGTCGAGGATTTTACATCCAAGACTGCACTGCTTTAGGATTCTTTCCTTATTGCACTGAAATACATCAAAATTCAAATTTTTGGGTCGAGGATTTTACATCTAAGACTGCACTGCTTTAGGATTCTTTCCCTATTGCACTGAAATACATCAAATTCAAATTTTTGGGTCGAGGATTTTACATCCAAGACTTGCACTCGCTTTAGGATTCTTTCCCTATCGCACTCTGAAATACATCAAATTCAAAGTTTTGGGTCGAGGATTTTACATCCAAGACCGCACTCGCTTTAGGATTCTTTCCTGTGCCTACTGAAATACATCAAAATTCAAATTTTTGGGTCGAGGATTTTACATCCAAGACTGCACTGCTTTAGGATTCTTTCCCTATTGCACTGAAATACATCAAATTCAAATTTTTGGGTCGAGGATTTTACATCCAAGACTGCACTGCTTTAGGATTCTTTCCCTATTGCACTGAAATACATCAAATTCAAATTTTTGGGTCGAGGATTTTACATCCAAGATCAGCACTTTTAGGATTCTTTCCCTATTGCACTCTGAAATACATCAAATTCAAACTTTTGGGTCGAGGATTTTACATCCAAGACTGCATCGCTTTAGGATTCTTTCCCTATTGCACTGAAATACATCAAAATTCAAATTTTTGGGTCGAGGATTTTACATCCAAGACTGCACTGCTTTAGGATTCTTTCCCTATTGCACTGAAATACATCAAAATTCAAATTTTTGGGTCGAGGATTTTACATCCAAGACTGCACTGCTTTAGGATTCTTTCCCAATTGCACTGAAATACATCAAATTCAAATTTTTGGGTCGAGGATTTTACATCCAAGACTGCACTGCTTTAGGATTCTTTCCTATTGCACTGAAATACATCAAATTCAAATTTTTGGGTCGAGGATTTTACATCCAAGACCGCACTTGCTTTAGGATTCTTTCCCTATTGCACCGAAATACATCAAATTCAAATTTTTTGGTCGAGGATTTTACATCCAAGACTGCATCGCTTTAGGATTCTTTCCATATTGCACTGAAATACATCAAAATTCAAATTTTTGGGTCGAAGATTTTACATCCAAGACTGCACTGCTTTAGGATTCTTTCCCTATTGCACTGAAATACATCAAATTCAAATTTTTGGGTCGAGGATTTTACATCCAAGACCTGACCGCTTAGGATTCTTTCCCTATTGCACTGAAATACATCAAATTCAAATTTTTGGGTCGAGGATTTTACATCCAAGACTGCACTGCTTTAGGATTCTTTCCATATTGCACTGAAATACATCAAAATTCAAATTTTTGGGTCGAGGATTTTACATCGAAGACTGCACTGCTTTAGGATTCTTTCCCTTTTGCACTGAAATACATCAAATTCAAATTTTTGGGTCGAGGATTTTACATCCAAGTACCGCATCGCTTTAGGATTCTTTCCCTATTGCACTTCGAAATACATCAAATTCAAATTTTTGGGTCGAGGATTTTACATCCAAGATCGCACTTGCTTTAGGATTCTTTCCCTATTGACCTTGAAATACATCAAAATTCAAATTTTTGGGTCGAGGATTTTACATCCAAGACCGTACTCGCTTTAGGATTCTTTCCCTATTGCACTTCGAAATACATCAAATTCAAATTTTTGGGTCGAGGATTTTACATCCAAGATCGCACCGCTTTAGGATTCTTTCCCTATTGCACCTTGAAATACATCAAATTCAAATTTTTGGGTCGAGGATTTTACATCCAAGACTGCACTCGCTTTAGGATTCTTTCCCTATTGCACAGAAATACATCAAAATTCAAATTTTTGGGTCGAGGATTTTACATCCAAGACTGCATCGCTTTAGGATTCTTTCCCTATTGCACTTGATATACATCAAAATTCAAATTTTTGGGTCGAGGATTTTACATCCAAGACCGTACTGCTTAGGATTCTTTCCCTATTGCACTGAAATACATCAAATTCAAATTTTTGGGTCGAGGATTTTACATCCGAGACCGACTGCTTTAGGATTCTTTCCTATTGCACTCGAAATACATCAAATTCAAATTTTTGGGTCGAGGATTTTACATCCAAGACCGCACTCGCTTTAGGATTCTTTCCCTATTGCACCTGAAATATATCAAATTCAAATTTTTGGGTCGAGGATTTTACATCCAAGACCGTATCGCTTTAGGATTCTTTCCCTATTGCATCGAAATACATCAAATTCAAATTTTTGGGTCGAGGATTTTATATCCAAGTACCGCATTGCTTAGGATTCTTTCCTATTGACCTGAAATATATCAAATTCAAACTTTTGGGTCGAGGATTTTACATCCAAGACTGCACTCGCTTTAGGATTCTTTCCTGTCGCACTCGAAATACATCAAAATTCAAATTTTTGGGTCGAGGATTTTACATCCAAGATCGCACCGTTTTAGGATTCTTTCCCTATTGCACTCGAAATACATCAAATTCAAATTTTTGGGTCGAGGATTTTACATCCAAGACCGCATCGCTTTAGGATTCTTTCCCTATTGCACTGAAATACATCAAATTCAAATTTTTTGGTCGAGGATTTTACATCCAAGACTGCATCGCTTTAGGATTCTTTCCATATTGCACTGAAATACATCAAAATTCAAATTTTTGGGTCGAAGATTTTACATCCAAGACCGCACCGCTTTAGGATTCTTTCCCTATTGCACTCGAAATACATCAAATTCAAATTTTTGGGTCGAGGATTTTACATCCAAGACCGCACTTGCTTTAGGATTCTTTCCCTATCGCACCGAAATACATCAAATTCAAATTTTTGGGTCGAGGATTTTACATCCAAGACCGCATCGCTTTAGGATTCTTTCCATATTGCACTTGAAATACATCAAAATTCAAATTTTTGGGTCGAGGATTTTACATCGAAGACCGCATCGCTTTAGGATTCTTTCCTATTGCCTTTGAAATACATCAAATTCAAATTTTTGGGTCGAGGATTTTACATCCAAGTACCGCATCGCTTTAGGATTCTTTCCCTATTGCACTCGAAATACATCAAATTCAAATTTTTGGGTCGAGGATTTTACATCCAAGACCGCACTTGCTTTAGGATTCTTTCCCTATTGACCTTGAAATACATCAAAATTCAAATTTTTGGGTCGAGGATTTTACATCCAAGACTGCACTGCTTTAGGATTCTTTCCCTATTGCACTGAAATACATCAAATTCAAATTTTTGAGTCGAGGATTTTACATCCAAGACTGTACTGCTTTAGGATTCTTTCCCTATTGCACGGAATACATCAAATTCAAATTTTTGGGTCGAGGATTTTACATTCAAGATCGCACTGCTTTTAGGATTCTTTCCCTATTGCACTCGAAATACATCAAAATTCAAATTTTTGGGTCGAGGATTTTACATCCAAGACCGCACTGCTTTAGGATTCTTTCCTATTGCATCGATATACATCAAAATTCAAATTTTTGGGTCGAGGATTTTACATCCAAGACTGCACTGCTTTAGGATTCTTTCCCTATTGCACTGAAATACATCAAAATCAAACTTTTTGGGTCGAGGATTTTACATCCGAGACCGCATTGCTTTAGGATTCTTTCCCTATTGCACTGAAATACATCAAATTCAAATTTTTGGGTCGAGGATTTTACATCCCAGACTGCACTACTTTAGGATTCTTTCCTATTGCATCTGAAATATATCAAATTCAAACTTTTGGGTCGAGGATTTTACATCCAAGATTGCACTTGCTTTAGGATTCTTTCCCTATTGCACTTTGAAATACATCAAAATTCAAATTTTTTGGTCGAGGATTTTACATCCAAGACTGCATCGCTTTAGGATTCTTTCCCTATTGCACTTGAAATACATCAAATTCAAATTTTTGGGTCGAGGATTTTACATCCAAGACCGTACCGCTTTAGGATTCTTTCCTATTGCACTCGAAATACATCAAATTCAAACTTTTGGGTCGAGGATTTTACATCCAAGACTGCACTGCTTCAGGATTCTTTCCCTATTGCACTGAAATACATCAAAATCAAACTTTTTGGGTCGAGGATTTTTACATCCAAGACTGCACTGCTTTAGGATTCTTTCCCTACAGCAATGAAATACATAAAAATCAAACTCTTGAGGTTAAGGATTTTACATCCAATACCGCATTGCTCTGAGATATCTCCTCATTGCAATGATTCAATTTGATCAATTCAATTTTCTTTCGAGGTTGAAGATGTTACATCTAAAACCTCAGAATTCCAATTTTCATTTCAAATCAAATCCCTCAAATTAATTTTGACAAAACTTCAATCTAAATTAAAACTTCAAACTAAAATCTAAGTTCACACGTCAAATTTAAACCAAAACAAAATAAAATCTAAATCGAAATTCTCCCGAGTCATGTGATTCGGAATTCACCTCCTTTTCTTTTCCCCAGGCGAGAGTTCGGGTATCTCCGGCTTTGGGAACATACCCGATACTCCCCGGCGGAAATTCTTTTGCTTTGTCCTAAGTTTGTCACTTGGACGTTTGTGTTGGTTTTGTTGATCGCTTCGGTCAACACCAATACGCGCGGTGTGCTCCGTCAACTCACCACACCTATTGGGGGTCCATTTGTTGACCTCATTTTTGATGAGGTCTTCTCTTCTTCTTTTTAGTGCTTAGGATCTAGCCTTAGGCTTTTCCTTTGACTATCTTAGAGGACTAGAATTGGGACCCACCTTTTAGAAACTCAAACCACTTCTAAACTCCCTTCAAACTCCACAAACTTGACTATAGACCCCTAATCACCTAGAGGGTTGAAATCGAATGTGGAAGTTTAAAGGATGAGTTCCTATAGGACTCTTTGGCCTTAGGACTGCCCTGGGTGGCCTGGTCTGGTGAAGGGGCTGACTTACACACACACTACACTTACACACTACACCTATACACTACACTTTCACACACTTCCTAAAAAACACACCCATACCCAACTTGACCTCCTGACTCATGTAGGTGATTCACATGGATGGTCCTTAACCCCTGAGCCCTTGGTAAGAGGGTTAGGAACAACATAGTGAATGCCTCAAATGAGTCCCTTCATGGCTCATATGGGCTTGATATGGCTTCATGGATCAACCAAAATGATTTCATTCCACTTACATCCACCCAATCTTCAATTTCCCAAATTTTCGATTTTGACCCCGGGACCCTACACCGCTTAACTTACCCAAAACTCTTGAAATTACCCAAATTTTTGCAAAATTTCCAAATTACCCAAAATCCTCCAAAATCATTCCCAAACATTTCCACATCACCCAAATTGATCATCCATACACAAAAATACCAAAAATTCCAAAAATACCTCCTAATACCCTCCAAATACCCAAAATACCCCTCTTGGCCAAAAAATCCAAAAATTCAGAAAATTCCCAGAAAATTCAAAGAAAATCCCAAATATTCCCAATTTCATTTTGTCCAACTACACCATGGGCCAATTTTGTCAATTTACCCTACTTTTGTCAAAACCCCAATTTGACCCATTTTAACCCTAAGTGAACCCAATGTCAAACCAAACCTACCCAATTGACCCAAATTCTGGTCCAATTCAGTTCTAAACTTCAATTCAACATTCCCAACACCAATCTAGACCAAATCCAAGTCCAATTTGATTGACATTTGGATCCAATTTCACTTTTGGCCTTAAAGCCCAATTTAGACCCATGACCCAAACCTAACCCAAACTCACCCAATTCAACTCCAATTAACCCCAAATATTTTCTAAAACTTCCTTAACATTCCCACAAACAAAACACTAACATGATTTGCCCAAAATTTAGACCCAAACCCCACTCAAATTCAACCCAAAGCTAAAAGGCCCATTTTTGACCTAAACCCAAACCTAACCCAAATGAGCCCAAACCCCAAAATCAAAGCCCAACCAAAGTCAAAACCTCTTTGAAACACTCCCATAAATATTTCTCAACATTAATTTTACATCAATTTCAACCCTAGCCCAACATTGGCCCAAGTTATCCCAATTTGACCTACATAGGCCCACTTACCAAATAAATCCAAATTCAAACCAATTCAACCCCAAATCACACCAAATTGACTCCAAGCCCTTCATAGAACATCCCTAAACCAATTATAACACTTATTTGACAAGGTCCTTCACAAAATCTTCACCCAAATGCCCATCCTAAAATCAAAAAGCCCATTCCCCTTAAACTTTCCTAAAAAGCCCACTTCCTTCAAATTCAAAAGCCCAAATTCATCTAAAGCCCACATGGCACTTCCCCTCATCATCCATTTAATCAAAATTGCCCCTAAGTTTCAAAGTCATCAATTAAACAATTCCAAATCAATCCCCATACAAATTCCCATCAAAATATCAAAATTTTCTTAAATCCCTTTTTATGAAATTGACCCAAGCTTTTCCCAAGCCAAATGGAGCCAAGGATGAGCCATTCACAAGCCATATGGAGCCATGAAAGTTTGGCATGTGACCATGCCATTAATGGTAAAAGGAGGGGCTCCTTTCCTAATCTTTCATTAAGCTTTTTAACCTTATCCATGACACACTCTAAACCATGTTTAGCCACCTCATCATGGATAGAGACCACACCATTCTCTCTTGGCCGATCCAATCGATCCTCTCAGCCCAAAATCGAGCCATGGGGAGGTGCACCCAACCCAAACCAATGGGTTGACCAAATTGAAGCCAAAATGACCCCTTCTCCATTCCATTTTAATTCAAAGCCTTTACACATGTCAAACTCCAATTGACTTCACCAACTTCAAGCCACGGACTCCACGACCACGAAGGTGACCCATGCCTGCAGCCAGCCGCCTGGATCGCCGGAAAACACCATGGCCGAGACCTCGGGAGGAGCCAAACTTTGGAATTCCACCTTGCTCGAGCTGCCCCATGCCCAATGGCCACCATGGCTGTTCTTCCCATGACCGAGCAGTCGATCCCGACCCTCGGCCATCCCTGGGAGGCTCTCCAGCCACCTCTATTTAAACCCGACCCCCTCACGGCCATGAGAAGAGAGTTGCACAAACCTTGCCGAAACTCTACCAAAATTGTTTCAAACCCTTCTCCACCCTTAGAGCAGTTGATCCCCAGTGTCAATTTGCCCTAATCCCCACTGACAAAACCTAATTTTTCAACTAAAATTCCACCCAAAACCAGGACACTTCTCCACAGTGAGCCAATCCCCAAATTAATTGGTTCTACACCTTCACCAGACCAAGGGAAGGTGTCCACCAGCAAAAGCCCCATCTCCAGGCTTCCCAGTTGCTCCAGCCTCCAAGCTTTGTGATCGGGCGTGGTCGAAATCCAACCTGAGACAATTCACTGGACCGGGAGACTTCATGCGGAGCTTGCTAGGATCCAATCGAATGTGCAATAACTCTCAGATCGAAGCCACACTTCTCTGAGCAAAGGTATGAGCTAATTCTTCATCCCGAGCTTCTGGAGATTCTCCATTTCAAATGCTTTAATTTCAATGCATGATAACCGTATAGATGTGTTTGTCTCTTCAAGACGAATCCATAGAGCATAAGAACATGAAAATCCATTGAGTATCGAGTGAGATATTAGGGATTTAGTGTGGACGGCTCTCGGGTGAGGACACTTGGGGAAGATGAACGGATGCCGTCCATTTAATACACGCGCGGACGGACGGCCATGATCGCGTCGGATCAGAAGACGGAACGATACAGCGGGCCCCGGGAGCGCTGAGTCAGATGGCGGCGTCGAATGGGAGCGCGCCACGCGGCGTTTTGGAGCTGCCGAGGTTGACGCGGCGCCGCGTGGATAAATAGAAAATTAGGGATTTTTTCTGATTTATTTAATTCCCTAAACTTCAAAAATTCATAACTTTGTGTAGAAAAATCAGAAAAATAAAATAAAAATACCCTCTTGCTTAGTGAACAGAGGAGGATAATGTGGAAAAGAAATCATTTAATTTCATTAAGTATTTTATTTTTTATAATTTATTTACTCTCTGCATACATTTAATTCTCCATGCATGTATACAATTCACCATGGCATGAGACCATAGGGCTTTTGAAGCCTCCGAATTTGGGAACATTCCCTGAATTTTCCAAAGTCGAGGCCATCCTATGAAGAGTTATTGATTTTTCAAATTCATGTTACTGTTTTGAGTATTTTAATTCCAATAAATAGCATGTTGTGAAATAAATTCTAGGAAAATTTGATGATGTTCCTTATGACCAGAGAACCCTAGGAAAAATAGGTTTTGAGTTAGTTCATTTAAAACAACCCTAATTGGCTTAAACACTCAAAATAGGTCTCTAATTATTTAGAGCTAACCATACATTAAATTGACTTCAAATCAATTCTCCACTGACCTTTAGGATCAGAGGAACCCACCATAAAAATTTGAGTTCAATTGGACTTGGTTAGCCCCACAAATTGGGTTGATTAAGCCACTTAGTCATTTTAAACTTTAAAAATTCATAACTTTCAAAATACCTTTCAAAAATTCACCAAATTGGTTTTGGAGCCTCTCTGATATTAGGGGAATCTAAGAAAATTAAAATTTAAATTTTCTAAAAAAGTTGATTTTTTATATTATTTTAATATTTTTAACAATTAAAAAATAATAAAAATCACAAAAATAATAAAATTCATCAAAATGTCACATTTTGAATTTTAATCACTTAGGAACAAACCCCATATTTTTCTTAGGTCTATTTAGTGAGATATTGAATTTTAAAGCTCTAGGGTAATTTTAAAATTAAAAAAATGTATTTTCTAGCATTTTCACTAAAATAATTATAATAAATCATAGAAAAATCAGAAAATTGTAAAATTTGCTTCTCTAATTTCCTTGATATCAGAGAGATTTTTGAAAAATATAAAATTCATTTTTCAACATTTATTTTATTTTTAAATTAATTAACACTCCAAAACTTAAAATAATTATAAAAAAAATAATATAATTCAAAAAATCATCAAAATTGGTCCAAGTGGTCCTCTGGTCATTAGGAATGTCCCCTAATTTTCTTAAGGACAGAAACTTTCCCTTGGTCATGTTATTAAATTTTCCTTGAAAATCTCTATTTTCTACCAAAAATAATTATATAAATAAATTAAATACAGAAAAATCACATTTTCTCCTCTCATGTCTTTATTGACATATGAGTGAAGTCACGTGAAAATTTCAAGTTCAATTTAGTGAGTTATGAAATTATTAAGCTTAAAGGGTAAAAATGGTAATTAAAAATCTTAATCCTTAATTAAAACTTTAGGTTTAATAAAAATTAACAAGTAAAATCTTTGATCCTAATTTGATTTGGATGATTGAAATTTAAATAATTAAAGGGTAGAAACCCATTAAGCAGCTTTAAAATAATTAAACTTTAATTAAATAATTGATTAAATTTGGAAGAATAATAAAATTGGAATTATTAAAATAGGGATATTATTAGGAAGAGATTTGTTCTTTAATTTAAAAATCCCTAAATTAATCATTTCATTAATATTTAATTCTTAATTAAAATGATAACTCAAATTCAAAACATTAAAAGACTTAATCATTAAACTAAAATTAAATTATTAAACTCTTTTAAAAATTTCAATTAAAATTAAAAAATAAAATTAAATTAAAAATTAAATTAAATTAAGTAAATTAAATTGGATTAAGTTAAATTAAATTAAATTAGAATTAAAAAGTGAATTAAATTAAAGATTAAATTAAATTAAATTAAATAAACAAATCAAATTAAATTGAATGAATAAATTAAATTAAATTAAATTAATTAAATAAAACCAAATTAAATTAAGTTAAACCAAATTAAAAATTAAATTAAATTAAATTAAATTAAATCAAATTAAATTAAATTAAATTAAATCAAATTAAATTAAAACTAAATCAAATCAAATTAATTTAATGTAACATCAAATCAAACTAAATTGAGTTAAATTGAATTAAATTAAATTAAAACTCAATTAAATTAAATTAAATTAAATTAAGTTGAATTAAATATAACATCACCAAAGACATAAAGAATTCAAAATAAATCTAAAATAATTTGAACATTATTCCAAATTTAAACCCATTAATGGAAATTAAACTAAATCACAAATCATTTGAACACCAATTTGCCCTCGAAAGCTTTGGTTATTATAACTCCTAAACAGAACATTAAATGAAATGTTACTTCACCTATAGGATATTCAAATGTCCTAGTTCACTGAGCAAGATAACAACAAAACTTGAATTCCTGGACGATTAATTCATTTGTATAATTAAATTCATTTGGACTTAAAACAATCCTAGAAATATTGAAAAGATGTTTAAGATTTGTCTTAAGCACTTCCTCGATATGATAGGATGTTCATAAGAACAATTGAACTTAATTATTCTTTGATGAAGAAAATCGTCTTCAAACCAAAACACAAGAACCTAGACGTCATAGGAAATGACTAGCTATAGGATTAGGAATTTGGTAGAAAACCATAACCCTTCCCTTAGCTTTACCTAGGAACTTGTTTAAGTATTCTAATTGTGTTTTAAGTGCAGCTTGGGATGACGGGAAGACCCTCCACGTACGCTTTTATTTTATTGCAATTTACTTTCTTGCAATTTACTTTCTTGCAATTTATTTAACTGCATTGCACATACTTTTTCTTGCATGATAAACAACTGTTGCATGAAAACCCACACCTTTAGGATAGTCCCTAAAACTGAAACCAAAACTAAGTTAAAAGTCATTACAAGATAAAATTCACCGCCACAACATTTCAAAATATAAAACAACTCAAAATTTAATCACAAACAGAACACAAAACTACAATTACAATTAAATTAAAACGTCCTGTTGGATGATCGGGAATACCTCGGATGATGTAACCTACGTGTTGCTAACGGGATTTCCCACGGTCTAAATGAAAGTGTGGAACTCATTCAGTTGAGTTTAGCAAATTCATCCGGACTAAGTGAATCCGATAAAAATAATGATGCCGGAAGGATGGAACCGTGGGATCTTAACCGGTGTCGTTATAATCAACTTTAAGATTTGTTTTAATTAAAACACAAAAAAAACACTTGGAAATTAAGACTTCTCTAAACCAAAACACTTTTCTCATCCCCTGATTTATGAATTCTAAAACTAAACCCCTGCAACAACAAGGAGCTCGGAGCATGGTGGGCAAGCACGGCCATCGTCGTCAGCGAAACTTGAATCTACATCAACAAAACTTTCCTAGAATTAAATAACAAAGCCATAGGACTTCGGGGTAGTTTGCCTAGTGCAACATAAATCCTCAACTCTTCGTTAGGCACTTGCATTGCAAATTAAGCCCTAACCGAGTCTTAGGATTCCGAGGTAGTCGTCCGTACGACAATAAACCCTCACATCTTCGAGGCTATTTGTTTGATTTTATCATACAAATATAAGCCCTAATTAATTAAAATTGGCAAGATCAAAACATTTAAATAAACATTAGGACTTTCCTAAATCCAAGCCAAACAATAGGATAGTCGGGAGATTACCGAAGTTCGCTTCGAATCTGTAATTTCTCCTACTTTTCTTCCTTTGAATTCTCAAAATAAAATGTTCCAAATTTGATCCATTCCCTATCGAAATTCCAAAATTCAATCCCTTGAAAACTTAAACTTTGAAATTCTTGAGAGCAGAATTATTGATTATTATCGAGAGTTTTCTTAGGTGATTCTCGTCACTTAAGATGTAATTAACTATAAGGGCTTGCCCTTATAGGGAATTTTAAAGAACCTGAGTAATATAAACCCCGTTTAATGCTTTCATATTAAGCGGGGAATTTGTCGGCTTATAAAATTGGTTCGCGGACCAAACGGATGTCACAAATCTTCTAGTTTATTTAATCGAGCCCCACCATCAAGCGGTGTGTCTATCCTAGGGATAGATACACGGCTTGTGGTACGGTGCTCGTTTATATAAACTATTTGGGATGTGAGATCGGTTTGATTTCATATCTTAAAATCTTCAAATCTAAAAGTTATTTTTAAAATCAAATACTACTTTTCAAATTATTTATTTAAATTAAATTAAAAATTCGCCGACAACTTCTGTTAGGCGACCCCTTTTCAAAATAAAACACACAACCTGAAAATAAGCCGTACAATAGTGTTTGGAGTTGATACATTGTCAATTTGAGATTTATTAGAATTATTTTCGCAAATTTTAGAAATTCACATGGCTCCAAGAGGAAAGACTAAATTGGATTTTGATGAGGAGAGATTTGTCAATATCAAAGCCCAATTTCTCTATAACTCTATCCTTCACAACAAGAAGTGTATCCAGGATCGAGCTTTTGATAGTCTCGCGCATTTGTAGAACAATTAATTGCGAGAGCGAAACTCGGGAAAGATTTTGTTATTTCACTGCGAATGCTGTTATGGGAGTTGTTCGAGAATTCTATGTGAATGCACCCTGGACTGAGACTGAGCATGTGCTTGTTAGAGGAAAGATGGTTGATTTTACTCCTCAACACAAATGCTTTTTATCATACTCGGGAACCATTCGTGTGTGAGTATGAAAACTTTGACACTGGAAGGGAGAATATAGGAGAAGTTATTACTTTTCTGACTGACGGGCGAGGAGAATTGAAATTAAGTCAAACACAGTTGATAAATCTCCCCGCCTCCACTTTGAATGTTACTTCAAAGGTCTGGCATTATTTCATTTCTGCAAGGTTATTACCATCTTATCACCACAGTAAAGTTACTAGAGATAGAGCAATTCTGAACTACTGTACACAGAAGATGAAAAAGATTTATATTGGATCTATTATTTACAAGAATATTCAGACAGTTGCGAAAGGCGAGACAAATGGAGGATTAGGACATCCTGCTTTAATCCATGCCTTGTGAGTTCAGTCTGGAGTGGAGTTCAGTAGTTCTGAAGAAGTGGCTATACCATTGAGACCTATTACAAAGAATATTGTTCATACTTATGAGTCTCATGTAGGAGCCAGAGTTGAGCGTAGGAGTATTGATATTCCTACTACAAGTTATGATGTTCCATCTACATCTGAGCCGCCTACCTTATCTGCATTATGGAGCAGCTGAGATTACAGAGTACTAGTATGGATAGACTCTATGGTAATATGGATGTATTTGAGGCGAGGAGTGATGTGAACAAAGATTATCTGCAAAGGAGAGTGGAGTTGATATTACTTATTATGATGCTAAGGTCAAATTTATGAGGAGGGGAGTCTGAAGTGATTTTTCCTACTTGCCCCAACTATACACCATATAGACCTGACCCTACTAATGACCCTGCTGATGATCCTGCTGCTGATCCTGGTGATGGAGACTGGTAGATAGTTTGTTTGTTTGTTTTTATTTCTGTTGATCTTGTTCTGTTGGGTTTTACTGATGTGATTTAGTGGATATTTACTTCCATGTGATGTGTAACCCTGTGTTGTACTATGTGATGTAATGTTATTTACTTTTTATGATGTATTGTTATGTTGTACTGAGATTTTGAAATTTTTAGTTGTACTGTTAGTAGTGTGATAGTTTGTTTCATGTTGTAGTGTTTTGTTAGATGTTTGGATGTTTAATGTTGATTTCTCTTTACCCGTGCAAATATTTAAAATTGTTATATCACTGCTACTAATTGTTTCATGCCTGCTAGTTGTAAATTTTAACGAATACCAGATAGTTGTTAAAGATTTCAGAATCCCAGCACAAAGAGGTTAGTTTTCTTATACTCTCAACTATTTTGAATTTATTGAAAAACTTAAGTTTGGGGAGGGTAGAGAAATACTAAACTTTTACTTGTTCTCAACTATTATATTTTTTCAAAAGTTATTAGCATAACTTCAGGCAGTTGAACTTCATTGTAAGATAACTAAAACTTTTCATTTCAGATGACTATTATGGAAGGATAAGATGAAACTTTTTGGTAATAAAAGTTGATTTTATAAACGTAAGACATTTGGTATGAAAGAATTTGATTATAGTTAACTATTTAAAGTAAAGAAAACTGTATTTTGAAATGTTAAGGGACTTAAAGTATTGTGTATTAAGAAGAGATTTTTACTTTATGAAAAATAATAAAGCTTGTACTTAACCATAAAGTAAGGTGGTGTTTCAAGTTTAAACTTTAGAAAGTGGAGAGTGAAGTTCAAAATCATTAAAGGCTATCCAGATATAGTAATCCTCAAGAAAAGAAAAGAAAATAATGATTAAAAAACAATCCCTAAAAAAATAGAAAAGAAAAAAAGAAAAGAAAAATGTTTATGAGGAGAAGCTTGAGGAGATGCCTAATCAAAAATTGGCTTCACTGGAATCATCATAAAGGGAAAACTTGATTTCATTTCTGAATTTATATTTAAAGTACTAGCCTACATTCTAGTAAAGTTTGCATGAACTCTTTTTCACATATTCTTTTAAGGCACTCTTAATATGACAAATTATAGTTTATCTTGAAATAAATAGAAGACTAGAACTCTTATACTTGATTACTGAATATTCTTATACATGTAATGTTAACCTGAGTTACTAATTTTTTTCTGAAAATCTAACCAATATATTCTTATGAATGAAAATTTTAGTGTCTTACAGTTGAAAATTACATTACCTAGAGTTATTTTTATGTAGTAAAAGGATTACTTGAGGACAAGTAATAGTTTAAGTTTGGGGATTTTGATGCACCAAAAATATATATGGTTTTTGCTATAAAATTTTACCCATTTTTTGTGATATTGCACTTTAATGAAAGTTATTTTTCATGATTTGTTGCAGGTATGATGATTTTAGGTGATTGGAACGAAAAGATGCAAAAAGGAACAAATTCGGAGCAAAAAGGAGCAAAATGATGAAAAAGTGTTCTGGCGCCGCCGGCGCCCAAATCCAGAGACTCCATAATTAATCAGCATGATAGAGCACTGCCGGCGCCCAAAGTCGGTGGAATTCAAAATTTGAGAGTTTTAGCAAAATTTTGAAGGGATGCCTATGGAATATCTTGGGATTTCGTCCCTAACTCTTAAGTAACTGATTTTGAATGAGAGAAGGGGGCTCTCTTGCATTTTATTTCTCTCTCTTAGTGATTTAGTGTGTGTTAAGTGTTAGGGTTTAGTAGAGTAGTGTATAGAAGAGAGGATTTGAGAGGAATTCTTCTCTAAGGAGTGAAGGAGAAGAAGTAAAGTGAGAGATTGCTTCTTCCTTTCCATTCTAAAGAGAGAATCAAGTGTTGTAAAGAAGAGAGAAGAGGATTCAAAGGAACTTCAAAGGGGTTGCATTGGGGAAGAGAAAGAGATAAGTTTTATTTGATTTTGTGGTTTGTATGACTTTTCTTTTATATATAAAATCCAAGTTTTATTATATCTTCTCTATGAATTATGAGTAGTCTTCTTTATCTTTCTTCTTGCTTAGAGATGTGATGATGGTTTGATGTGGATTTAATGTGCTTTAATGTATTGAAAAGATTGTGATGGTTTTTCATTTAGAACTTAATTTACTTTTGATTTGGCTAATTGAAATGTTAAAATATGTTGTTGAACATTAAGTTTGAAAGGATTTAATGTCCTACAACAATAATGAACGATCCATTCAATTACCATGGATGAATTCCGTAGTTCATGGGAATTGCGTGCCAATAAATAGGAAAATGTGTTTTGAAGGACTTCAATGTAGAGATTTCAGGGTGACAGGCTGAAATCCCCAAATTGGTTCTAAGATTAGTAATTAATATCAAATGTTAGCCTTCGGGTGAAGGGTGAGTGGGAGCTCCGAAGTGAGAGTCGGTATCCTCCCAGCCTAGCCTTAAAGTTAATGACTAAACTTAGAATATGTCAATGTTCTTTTCTTATTTAGAGGAGGGGGTACTCTTCTCAAGGTAAAGAATCATCTATGCTCCTATTTGGGACAATAAATTAGATAACTGATCCATATGAATCCACAAATCATATTCTCATTTCAAGAAGAAAGATACTTTTCTCATATACATCAAAAACCTTTCAAATACTTAGTTTAGTGTGTATGTTAGATAATTATGTTTTCAAGTAATTAGAAGTAATTGTAGTTTAGTTGGTTGTTACTGTTTTCTGCATAGTAGTAGTAGAAGTAAGAATTGAACTTTAATCATAATTAGAGTATAAGATTTATGTGCTTTATTATAACTTGTGAAACTTTTTACTTTACTTCAACTTAAAACCTCCCTGTGGGATCGATAACCAGTACTCTATTAGAGCCCTGTATTACTTGATACGATACGTATACTTGCGTTGAGTGCACGGACTTTACAAAATAATTTAAAAAATATAAATTTGAGTTCATAAATTATTACATATATATAGGCCCATCACAATCAAGTTTTTAGTGTCGTTTTTTAAGCTTAAAATCTTCTTACAGTGGTTACAAATTCTTGCATATAAATATATTAAATTAAATTCCACATGTGTCAACGGTCTACCTAGGATAGGGGCTGCTAAAACAGGAGGTAGCATTAGATATCGTTTAATATCTTTGAAAGCCTGTTGATACGGCTCTGCCCAAATGAATGTGACATCCTTTCGAAGCAAGTTTGAAAAGGGTAGATACCTTCCTAACAAATTAGATATAAAACGTCTTAGATCTATCAGTTTTCCTTGAAAAGATCATAATTGTTTTAAGGTTCTAGGAGGAGGCATTTCTATTATCAATTTAATCTTCTCTAGATCGATTTCGATTCCCCGATGACGGACAACAAATCCTAGAAATTTCTCGGAGGTAACGCCGAAGGCACATTTTAAGGGATTCATCTTGAGATTATATTGTTGTAATCGTTCAAATACGATCCTTAAATCATTTAAGTGATTGTATTTTACTTTTCTCTTGATGATCAAATCATCCACGTAACATTCTACTTGGTTGTGAATGAGGTCATCGAAGATCTTCGTCATTGCTCTTTGATATGTTGCTCCTGCATTCTTCAATCCAAATGGCATCACGGTATAGCAATAAATCCCGATCAGAGTTCTGAATGTTGTAAGCGTTGCATCTTCTGGAGCCATCTTGATTTGATTATAACCTGACAATCCATCCATGAAGGAGAAAATTTTGTGTGACGACGCAATGTCGACCAATAATTCCGGTATCGGCAAAGGGAATTCGTCTTTTGGACATGCTTTATTCAAATTCCTAAAGTCGACACACACCCGGATTTGTCCATTTTTCTTCTTTACTGGCACAACATTAGCTAGCCATGTTGGATATTATTCTTCTCTAATAAAGTTAGTGTCTATTAATTTATTTATTTCTATCATAACTTGCTATTTGATTTCGAGGCGCATTCTTCTGGGAGCTTGCTTTACCGGTATTGTACTTCGATCCACTCCTAGCCGGTGAACTGCAACCCCTAGAGATAGTCTATGCATTTTGTTATAGCTTCAAGCGAAGCAATCTTTAAATTCTGATAGTAACCTGACCAAGTTTGTAACCTCTTCTTTGTTGAGCAACGAACCTATGAAAGTTGGCCAGGGCTGCTCCTCAGTCTCGAGATTGATCTCCTTTAATTCGTTGACTGTTGACTTGATTTCTTTTTCGAATTATGGTGGAGCCTCTGCTATTGGTTGATCTTCATATTTATCTTAGATGTCCAAGCAATCTTCCACTGGCTGACTAGTAACAACCATGCAAAATCCCAAGTCAACGACGGGTCCGATCGTACCAAACCCAAGACCATTTTTTGAGTTGAGTTTCTTTCCTTTTGTATTCCATAATTTTTCAAAAATGATTATAACTTATCTTTTGGCATGTGCTTTGGCACATATCCTTGTTGAATTAGCTTTTGTACGCACAACAAAAAGTAACCAAAAGGTAATTTCTTTAATTCATTAGAATCATTTTTTTTAGAGTTACACAAGGTTCAGAAGTAGAAGGAGAAGCTTTATAAAACTTGATCGGTTTAAAACCATCATTATGGACTTCCTTGACTTCCATACTCTTGATATTTTGAGGATGGATCAGATTTAGAGTCATGGCTTGAACATAATGATTAATTTAATCATACATTGATTCATATTTATCTCTTTTTGTGTCATCCGTAAAAATCTCGATCTGAGGCTTCTTATGACTTATCATCATTGTATCTTTATCTTCTTCGGAGCTTCATTTTACTTCAATGTTGATCGGCGGCTTCGTCCGTTCAACAATTTGGTGGACTCTTCCTCGACCACGTCCCCGACCTCAAATTTGTGGGCTAAAAAAACCTCCACCAGCTCGTTGCAAAGGAGTGGCGGGAGATCATTGAATTGGAGTTGTATGGTCCCGTTCTCATAGTTCTTCTAAATCTTCTGCTTTACTTATCACAATTTCTCTTGAAAGTATTGTTCTCTTTGGAGGGGCGTAGTAGGCGGCGTCTTCGTGAATGCCTACTTCATGTATTGAAAAAGGTTGTAAGTCTCCCTTAATGCAATATTCTTATCCATCCTTATAGTATTTGATGCACTAGTGTAGTGACGACGGGACCATAATGTACTCGTGAAGCCACGGCCGACCAAGCAGTGTATTGACTGACGTATCCTCATCGATGACATGGAATGTTGCAGTTGTTATTAGATTTCTAACTTTCATTTGTAGTGTTATAGATTCGAGGACTCTTTCTCCTTTCTGATTGAATCCTAGTAGCATCATTTTATCAATAGACAGTTCTCGAGCGTTGATATCCAAGTAGGCTAGCGTTCGTGGACTCATTATGTTGAGTGACGCTCCAAGATCCACTAACACTGGAAAGTATGAACCTGCCGATGATGACGGAAATGTAGAGCGGACGGTTGTGATCGGCTGTATCGAGTAGCAAATCTTCATCGGTGAAGGTTACGCCAGGCTGTTCTTTTAAAGTGCAAACTCCATCTGAGGATTTGCTAGCCAACTGTGCTAAGCAAATATCCGGATCAAGTAGAGCCTTGATCAAATTTTCTTTCATCTCTTTGGACAGGATAAGAGCGTCGTAAATGCTTAGTTTGGTTGGCAACTTCCTGAGATGAGATAGTGATCCCCTGATACTTATACTTACAAATATGATATGAAAATTGGTAATGGCACCAAAAAGTTGATACTGTCATGTAAATGTAACGACGCTAAAAACTTGATTCCCGACAAACAGCGCCAAAAACTTGGGCCGCTAGGAATATATGCACTGATGATTTAGATATGAAAATTATGATTTTATAATATGAGATACTACGCAAGTATACGTATCGTTTATCAAGTAATATAAGACTTTTTGATTAAGCCCCGAGATATCGAACCCACAGGAAAAATGTAAAAATCTTTAAAGGAATCAGAAAACTATCTTTTTACTTTCTTTAATTTTTTTTTGAAAAAGTATGTCTTGATTTTGAAAAGTTTTGAAAGTTGATTTGTCTTTTGAAATTTCCTTTTCTTTTGAAATTTCCTTAAAAGGTTAAGCAAGAAATTAAAATTATAATAACTAATAACACTGGATGTAAAATACTATTAACTAGAATATCTTTTTCTTTCCTTTTATGAAGTAGTAATAATTCTTAAAGTATTGTTGTGGAAGTATTCCAATTTGTTGTGACAGATAGAAGCAAATGTGTTTTTTACCTTTAGTTGGTTCTATAAAGAACATAGGTTAATTTGAAATTTTTATTATTTTGAACATGGTTAGATAGGGAAGATACCAGTCTCTCACTCTAGAGTTCCCTCAATTCTCACCACCTGGGGCTAACTTCTCATAACAAAAATCAAAACTTCAAACCAAATTAGGGGGTTTTAGCCTGTCACTCCAAAATCCTCTAATTTTACTCCCTTTTATAAAAATTTCTTCTAATATTACATTCAATTATATGGACTACAATTCTCACCCATAAAATTGCATGTGATTCTTACTAACTTTTATGAGACAATACCGCATTATATCTTACATAATCTCAAGAAATTCTACAACTTAACAGGCCAAATTAAGAAGTAAATAAAGTTTTTAGAATAAATCTTCACAACTTCTTCCAACTTTTAAACACTTATACCTTCCATAACAATTCTTTGTAAATTAATTACTTCTCCATTTAAGAAAGAAAAAGATAAAGTAAACTACTCAGAATGCATTGAGAAAATACAAAAACACATTGATTTGAAATTAAAAATAATAAGAAAAATAACAAATTAAAGCAAGTATTAATATAAAGATTAAAAGTAAATACTTATCTGAAAATCCTCTCCACAAGACTAAGGAAGTTCCTCTGAAACTTTGACTCTTCGCTAAACTACTCCTCATAGCAAGTCTCCCAACTCCGTTGACTCAGAATACAAACTTCATACTTCAATAAAAACTAAACCAAAAGAAAGAAAAGAAGTGGGAAGAACAAGACTTCACTCCGACCCTTTCTCCTTTCTACTCTCTACTCCTACTCTAAAAAAACTCTTAAAATACAGTGGAAGAACAAAAGAAAGAAAGAAAGAACCCTTCAAAATGCAAAGGAAGAGTCTCCTAATCTTTCCTAAGACTCTCTTTAAATAGTAAACCAAAAGGTGCCTTGGTTTCTCTTCAAAATGTGTCCAGATTCAATGTATTTACCAAGGAACGCACCCCTTCATTCAAACTTGCGGCCCAAAGGAAGTTATGGTAGTTACCACTTGCATCCCATCCCCTTTGAAATTTGTGCCAAATTCATTTGAATTTTGATTTTTAACTGTGTCGGCTAAGCGCCGGCCCAGCGGCGCTTAGCCGCTAGTGCCAAAATTTTGATTTTTCATTTTTTTGCTCCAAATTTGATCCAATTTTGCTCCTTTCATCATGACCATCCATTTTCATCATACCTGCAAGAAAAACACAAAATACCTTCCATTAAAGTTCAATATCATTAAAAATAGGTATAAAATGTTCATAAAATACTAAATATTTTAGGTGTATCAAAATCCCTCAAACTTAAAATGTTACTTGTCCTCAAGTGACAGTTAATCTCATAAAACATTTTAGCATGCAAATTATGTAATGAGTATCTTAGGAAGATAAATAAATTTTTCTCTAGAAATGGAATAGTCCAATTTAGAAAAAATTTCAGTAATTAAAACCAACTTAAAGTTTAGAAAGTTCTTAAGTAAAGGAAAATGAAAAATATAAGTTTCTATCTATTTCAGAAATATTTGTAGATTCTTCAAAATATAGGATTCAAACACTTATTTTTCTCACTTAAAAATCTTTATTTGAAAATAATTTTTACTTACTATATTATAACCTTAAGCTTTAGATTTTCTCTTAACTTAAATCTTAAACTTTAGGTATGAAACCAATTTTTGATTAGGCCCTTAAATCCTCAAGCTTCTCCTCCTTTTTCATATACTATTTTTCATTTTTTCTCCTTTGTTTTTTTTTTGTAAGGAAAGGATTACTATATCTGGATAGGCCTTTAATGATTTTGACTTCCATCCTTCCATTTAAAATAAAGGTCAGATATACATCTTTTACTTAAAAATCATAATAATAGTATTTGAAAATTATTCTTCAATAAAAGAAATTTAAGCTTTGAAGAATAAAAGTCAAATCTTCTATTTATCCAAAAATACAAAACTTCTTATTAAAGATAGTTTAACTTTATTTAAGACCTCTTCATTAAGAAAATTTTAACTCTAAGTTTTTTATGATAAATATAAATTTTAACTAAATTATTTTATTCATTTCTATATTCAAAATTTTTTTCCCCTAATATAACTTCATGTACATAATTGTTCTCAATCAAAAATATGATATATTTTTAAGTATTCTTGAGAATCAAATAAAATTTTAGGTTTTTGAAAATCTTTGTTTTTTTAAAATCCCCCCAAACTTTAATTTGTTAATTAAGATAAAACATTTAAGCATAAGAAATGATATATGGGTGAGAAATAAAAACTAACATATCATGCTTGCAGGAATTTTTAATATCCTAATATGCAAGTATAACAATTTAAATAACAGGAGTAAAATGAAATCAAATGTAGTTTTTCAAAACATTTTTTTTTATACATAGAAAGGTAAAAATTTCAAAAAGACTTCTACAGTAGTGGAGGTTTTCAAAGCAAATACACACCAACTAAAATAACACACTGATACAGATAACAGATAGTAGTGGAATTTGAAAAATTTTAAACATGTAGTTTCCTAAGTAGAAGTTCCTAATAGTGGTTTATAATCTCCTAACAGTTCTTGAATTAAAGTACACACTACTAAAAACTCTGACATAACATACACATAAAAAACATTTACTATTACACACCATCACAAAGCAACATATAAAACAACAACACAACAATAATACCTGAATATGCATAACAGAAAAATAGTACAACTACAATCTGCATACTTTCAAGGTTCACATCACAAATAATGAAATTAAATACTAACAAAACAAACATACATCAACAACAACACCACAACAAAAATAAATAACACAAATCTACTCAGCATCCTCATCATCATCATCATCCTGCTCGTTTCAATCCCTCGATGGCACATAAGGTATGTAGAATGGATGAGGGGGCATCTCAGCACTCTGATCACCTCTAATCAGTCTATCCACATATTGTTGATAATTCTCCTCATATTCATCATGTTTTACAATATATCTTTCCACATTATCCAGCTTACCATCCATATCTCTCATATGCTCTCGAGTAAGACTCACTTTTTTCAAAATCTTTCTTAATAAACTAGTCTGCGAATCAGTAGATGATGAAGCACGTGAAGTAGTTGCATGTGAAGTAGATGCAGCATAAGCAGAAGCAGTAGAAGCCCTACCAAATCCTCCTCTCCAGCCAAACTCTGAATGTACAGTGTAAGCACCAACGTTTATACTAGTAATTGGTCGCAATGGCTGAAGTACCTCTTCCCAGGTTTCAAACTTCAGTCCAGATCGTTCACATAGTGAATGAATCAAGGAAGGAAATCTCATACCTGCAGTAGTGGTTGATCTAGCACAGTTCAAAACATAATCATAAATTATACTTCCAATGTCAATAGGCTTCCCTTGCTGAATACAATGGTTCAACACAGCTCTTTATCTTGTTACTTCACTAGTATGGCTCGAAGGTAACAACTTAGATGGGATAAAATAATGCCACGCCTTAGAAATGGCATTCATTTTGGAAGCAGGAAAGTTCACTCTTCTATCATTTGTTATTTTCCGTAATCCTCTTCCATCTGTCAGAAATTCCATGATCTCATCTAATTCTCCTTCCAAAGGATGATAGTTAGAATAAAAACAGAACATGTCAGGAGGTAGTTCATAAAAAGTATTGATTGCACCAGAAGAAAAGTTGACCTCCTGCCGTCTAACCATCACTTGATTCTCTTCTGCAGCATGTAAATTTGCATAAAAATCATTAACCATAGAAACAACAGCAACAGCGGAGAAGCAACAGTAATTCTCCCAGTTTCTTCTAGCAATCATATCTTCAATCACCTCTCCTAGCTTACTAAACACACGCTCAGGAATCAACTGACGTGATTGCAATGCATCGACGTATCGTTCCTCAGCCCTCATACTAACAAATTTGTCAGAATCAAACTTCATCTTTTCTCGTACACGCTTTGACTTTGGAGCCATCTCTAAAAATTCACGAAAAATTCACCATAAATTCCAAAATCAAACAAAACTTACTAAAATATCTTCCAAATGATATTTTCACTAAATCCAAGAAATTTCTCAAGTTTTTCCTCAAATTTTCACCATGAATAGTGATTTTAAGATTTTCCATAAAGTACTTAAAATACGTGGTAAAAATCAAAATTTTTTACTTAGGAGTAGTGCTCTTACCTCAAGGGATTCAAATCTAACAATTTTTGTTGAGATCGGCTCTTAAATGATCCACAAAATGATATCCTAGGCTTGTTTTTCACGATAAATGAAGGTTGAAGACGATGGGGCTGTTGAAAATGGCAATTTTCGGGTTTTTAACTTTCGGGAACCAATTTTCGCGAACTGGCGCCTAAGCACAAACTTTCGGCGCTTAAACGCAAAATCTGGCACATAAGCGCTGGCACTTTGGTGCTTAGCGCGTAAGCGCCAGCACTCTGGCGCTTGGCCGGCAGTACCCAAATTTTCATAATTAAGGTATATGCACTAAATCACTTTGTTAATTACCCTTAATTACTCTAGAATAATTATTTCTCACCACAAATCTTCCAATACTCCAAATCAAAGTTAAATAACCATTAATTCCACACAAATTTCACAAAAACACTAACTTATATTAAAACAAACATCACATTTAATACAATACTAGAATTTCTATCCAAACATAAAGGATGAAATTCTCAAAATACAAGAGACTTTAATCTCAGACAGATAAGTATACATCTCTAGGATGTAACTATCACATCATCAGGCTTAGTTAATACTTAAATATAAACACTAAACACACCAAACATAACAACAAGAACACTAAACATAACACATAAGAACACTAACAAAACAAAACAAAGTACTCTTAATTCCATTCTCCATTAGGCGGAATATATCCAGGATCACTATTATTCTCATTTGACCCTTCTGGAATATAAATTTGATAGAATGGGTGATCATTGTTCATTCTTATATCATCTTCTTCAATCCATTTGTTCTTTACAAACATCATCTTATCTATTTCTTCCACGTACTTTGAATGGTTGAATTGCATCTTAAGTTTCCATCCCATGTGATCCAAATGCAGGTTAGTTTCATTGATCTTTGCTTCCATCGAAGTCACTCTGGCTTCAATTTTTGCAATCATTTATGCAATACCTTGAATACTAACAGCGAGATATCCATTAAATAACTCCTTAGCACTATCACTGATGAACTTACTTTTTTCAGAATCTTGCTTCTTCTTCATCTCGTTCTCCCAGGAAGACAGACACACTCAAAATTCTCTTCTTAGAACTTCAGAAATGAAAATAGGACTTGGGGCAAGTGTTTTTCTTAAGTCGGATTCTTTTTATAGACTTGAGAAATGCTAGAATATTCCCCAAGACATTTAGAAAATCCTAAATAACTCCCAAAACTTCTCCCCCATGATCTAGGCTTCTATATCCACATTTTTCACGTTTTTTATAACTGTGGCGCCTAAGCGCCAACTAGTCGGCGCTTAGCCGCCAGTGTACAATTTTGCACAGGTCTGCTAAGTGTCCAAATTTTCATTCTGTCTTCTCTTAATCATCAATTAAGGTCAAATAAACTCTACTTAAGTTTAAAAACTCCAAATTACTACCACTAAAAACATAAAAACAAACAAAACAAAGCAACCAAAACACACAAAACAAACATAAAGCAAAGCACACCGATAAATATGGGTTGCCTCCCACAAAGTGTTTATTTTAACGTCTTCAGTCGGACTTACCCAGAACTCATTCTAAATGACCCAACATCAAATTCTCATCAAATTTAGATTTATTGACTGAAAATATGATTTAAGTCTATGTCTGTTAACTTTAAATATTTTTCCAGTCTTAGGATCTTGAATATCAACAACTCCATAAGAATAAACTTTTATCACAATAAATGGACCCATCCACCTGGACTTAAGTTTTCCATAAAATATTCTCAATCTAGCATTATACAGTAAAACTTGTTGTCCTGGTACAAGATTTTTGGTAAGAATCTTCTGATGATGTCATAACTTCATCTTTTCCTTATAAATCTTAGCATTTTCATAAGATTCATTCCTTATTTCTTCAAGCTCATGCAATTGCAATAATCTCTTTTCAGCAGCACCTTTCAAATTATAGTTGAACTCTTTAATAGCCCAATATGCTTTATGCTCAAGTTCACAAGGTAAATGACAAGCTTTTCCAAAAATCAGCCTATATGGAGACATTCCTATAGGTGTTCTATAAGCAGTCCTACAGGCCCACAAAGCATAATCCAGTTTAATTGACCAATCCTTTCTATTTTGATTAACAATTTTTTCCAATATTCTTTTAATTTCACGATTGGATAATTCAACGGATGATAAGTAGTAGCAATGTGATGATTAATATCATATTTCTTTACTAACTTCCTAATAATCGCATTTCTAAAATGACTTCTCTCATCAGTTATGATTAATCTTGATATTCCAAATTTGTAAAATATATTCTTTTCTAAAAACTTTGCAACACTTTAAGCATCACATCGAGGTAAAGCAATAGCTTCAATCCATTTCGAAACATAGTCTACTGCTATCAAAATATAAACATTTCTGAAAGATGGTGTAAATGGTCCCATAAAATCGAGTCCCCAAACATCAAATATTTCAACTTCCAACATATGATTGAGGGGCATCTCATTTCTTCTAGAAATATTGCCTACAGGCTGACATATATCACAATTTTTAATATAAACATTCACATCCTTAAAAATTGTAGGCCAATAAAATCCTGATTGTAATATTTTATATGTAGTTTTATCACATCCAAAATGTCCCCCATAATCAGAATCATGACATTTTTGAATAATTTCATAAGTTTATTCCAAAGGTACACATCTTCGAATTATAAGATCCTTTCCTTATTTATATAAAAATGGGTCATCCCAAAAATAAGTCTTAGCATCAGACAAAAATTTCTTCTTTTCATGATATGTCAAACCATAGGGTATAATATTACTAACAATAAAGTTTACTATGTCTGCATACCACAGAACATGCAATTCTTTAAAAGTGAACAATTTTTCATTAGGAAAATGTTCATTAATTTCTTCAATATCACAGAGAGATTTTTCAATTTCAAGCCTGAAAAAATGATCGGCAATTTGATTATCAGAACCCTTCCTATCTACTCTCTTAAAATCAAATTCTTGCAAAAGAAGAATCCATCTTATCAGTCTTGGTTTTGCATCATTTTTCTTCATTAATTATTTAATAGCAAAATGATCCGTATGCACCACAGATTTAGTTCCAATTAAATATGATCAAAATTTATTAAAGACAAATACTATAGCTAATAACTCTTTCCCAGTAGTGGTATAATTAATTTGAGCTTCATTAAGAGTTTTACTAGAATAATAAATTACTTTGAAAATTTTATCATATTTCTGACCCAAAACAGCACCAATAGCATAATCACTAGCATCACACATTAATTCAAAAGGTTTTTCCTAATTTGGTGAAATTACTACAGGTGCAGTAATTAATTTTTCTTTTAATGTTTCAAAGGCTTTGAGGCAATCATCATTACAATTAAAAATTGCATCCTTTTCCAGTAAACGGCATAAAGGTTTTGTTATCTTTGAAAAGTCTTTGATGTAACGCCTGTAGAATCCAGCATGTCCTAAAAAACTTCTAATTCCCCTTACGTTGGTTGGGCAAGGTAAATTAGATATAACTTGAATTTTTGCAGGATCTACCTCCAAACCTTTTTCTGAAATCCGATGTCTCAAAACAATTCCTCCTGCTACCATAAATTGGAATTTTTCCAAATTAAGGACCAAATTAGTTTCTTCACAGCGTTTTAGAACTTTAGATAGATGTTCTAAACATGATTCAAACGAAATTCCAAACACTGAAAAGTCATCCATAAAAACTTCAATCCCTTTTTCAATTAAATCACAAAAAATAGCCATCATACATCTCTGAAATGTAGCAGGGACATTACATAAACCAAAGGGCATTCTTCTAAAAGCAAACGTACCATAAGGACTGGTAAACGTAGTTTTCTTTTGATCCTCTGGAGAAATTTGAATTTGGTGGTAACCAGCATATCCATCTAGAAAACGAAAATATTTATGCCCAGCCAGTCCATCCAACATTTGATCTAGAAAAGGGAGTGGAAAATGATCTTTCCTTGTGGCAAGGTTTACCTTTCTATAATCAATGCATATTCGCCACCCTGTAACTTGTCTTGTTGGTATTATTTCATTTTTCTCATTAACATTCACAGTTACTCCTCCTTTTTTAGGAACACAGTGAATAGGACTAACCCATGCACTATCTGAAATAAGGTAGATAATTCCAGATCCAACCATTTTAAAATTTATTTCTTAACAACGTCTTTCATGATATGATTTAATCTCCTTTGGGGATCGGCCTGCGGTTTGCAATTATCTTCCATAAGAATTTTGTGCATACAAATTGAAGAACTGATTCCTTTAATATCAGCAATTTTCCATCCAAAGGCTTTCTTGTGTTTCATCAAAATTTCAAGCAAACTCTCTTCTTCTTTTTCAGTTAATTGAGAGGAAATTATAAAAGGCAAGGTTGAGGATTCGCCTACAAAAACATACTTCAAATGATCAGGATGAATTTTTAACTCAAGTTCAGGAGGTTTTTCAATTGATAAACCATAAGATTCATCTTTCTCATTCATATCCAACAATTCAAAACTTTCACGAACAAACTTTAAATCTTCCTCTTGAAATCTTCAAAATCAAATCACTCCTCTTCTTGCTTATATTCAAATTCTTCTCTTTCAGCTTTCTCTTCATAAATTGATTTGAAATGACATTCACTTAAATATTCAATAACATCCATCCTATAACACTCATCTTTTTTACCTCTAGCAGGATATTTCATCGATTTGAAATATTAAATGTAACAGTCTGATCATTAACCCTCATCTTCAATTCCCTTTTTTTCACATCTATCATGGCTCTGCTTGTTGCTAGAAAAGGTCTACCCAAAATTATGGGTATCTCTTTATCTTCCTCCATATCTAACACAATGAAATCCACAGGAAAAATAAATTGATCCACTTTTAACAAAACATCTTCTATAACTCCTTTAGGATATGTGATTGAACGATCTGCTAATTACAGAGTTACAGTAGTTAGGGTTATTTCTCCTAGTCCCAGTCTTTTGAATATTGATAGAGGCATAAGGTTAAAGCTTGCACCCAAATCACATAAAGCTTTTCCACAGAATCTTTCTCCGATTGCACATGGAATTGTGAAACTACCAGGATCTTTAGGTTTTCAGGACGCTTTTTCTGAATTATCGCACTGCACTCTTCACTAAGTGCAATAGTCTCATTTTCTTCAAACTTACTCTTTTTATTAAGAATATCCTTCATAAATTTTGCATAGCTTGGCATTTGTTATAGGGCTTCAGCAAATGGAATATTGATGGTAAGCTTCTTTAATATCTCCAAGAATTTTGAAAATTGCTTATCCAACTTTTGTTGACGAAGTCTCTGAGGAAATGGAGGTGGTGGTTTTTCTAAATCAACCTTAGGTGGCGAAATAGGTCTTTCAAAACCTTTTGGAGCGTCCTCTTTAGGTCTTTAAATTTCTTCTTTCTCTACTTCAGTTTCTTTCTGAACTCTACATTCCAATTTCTTTCCACTTTTCAGTTAAATTGCTTTCACTTGTTATTTATTCTTTTCTCTTGAATTCACTTCAGTATTACTTGGAAGCATTCCTTGGGATCTATTACTTAAGGCATTTGCAATTTGTTCCAATTGATTTTTAATATTTCTGATGGTTGCTCCTCGAATTTGTAATTGATTTCCATATGTGATACTACTTCTCCCATAGACAACTTCTTCTCCTTATTTTGTAAAGCATTGTTATAACCTGAAGGATAAGTTAATCTATTATTATTATTACCTTGGTTATTCCAATTCCCCAATGGGTTTACTTGGGTGTTCCTCCATTATTGATTAACACCACCCTGATTGTTGTTATTCCAGTTAAAATTTGGATGATTCTTCCAACTTGGGTTATAATAATTGGAATATGGGTTGTTAGGTTTGATTATAATATTCACAGTTTCTGGTGAAGAATAAGAATCAACCATTTGGCCTAATGAATTTTCTTCAATCATGAGATTTGGTTGAGAAAAATTCATCCCAAATTGGTCTATCTTCATTGATACAACAACAACTTGATTTCGCTAACATTGTAAAAGCACCATTTTCATAAACACTCGGTTACCTTTTTAGGATTTAACCTTTCGTAAGGCCATTGAAAATTATTAGTAACCATTTCTTCAATTAAAGCATAAGCATCTGAAAATGGTTTAGACATTAATGATCCACCAGCAGCAGCATCGATGATTGATCTAAGAGATCCAACTAATCTATTATAAAAAGTTTGAATTATTAAACAATCTGGTATCACATGATGTGGACATTTCCTGAGGAGATCTTTAAATATTTCTCATACTTCATATATTGATTCCCCTTTAAACTGATAAAAAGATGTTATATCATTTCTTAACTTAGCAGTCTTAGATGGTGGAAAATATTTAGCAAGGAATTTTTGTGATAGTTCACCCCAACTTCTTATTGATCCAGATGCTAATGAATGTAACCACATTTTAGCTTTATCCCTTAGTGAGAAAGGAAAAAGTCTAAGTCTAAAAGCATCATCCGAAACACCATCATATTTAATAGTAGCACACAACTCTAGAAAATTAGAAGATATAAATTAGGATCTTCAGTTGTTGCTCCCCCAAACTGATTATTAGACATCATTTGGATAATAGTAGGTTTAAGCTTAAAAGAATTAGCAGCTACAACAGGGTTTTGAATACTGCCTCGAAGTTCATCTACTGTAGGGTTAACATAATCTCTTAAAGGTCTTAATTCTTGATGAATGCCAACATTTTGATTTTGATGATTTGTCATTTCATGAATATTTTTATTTTTTTCTGTATTTTTAATTTTTTTTTTTGGTTTTTCTGATAGTTCTTTCTAATTCAGAATCGTAAGGCACAAGTCCTTCAGAACCTGAACTACGCATACAACAATAAAACAAAACAAAACACAACACACTAAAAAAAAAGAAAAATAAAAAATTTAAAATTTCTTAATTCTCTTTAAAATGCGATTTAATTAATTTTCCCCGGCAATGGTCGCCAAAAACTTGATCCCCTGATATTTATACTTACAAATATGATATGAAAATTGGCAACGGCACCAAAAACTTGATACTGTCCTGTAAATGTAACGACGCAAAATACTTGATTCCCTGTAAACAATGCCAAAAACCTGGGCCGCTAGGAATATATGCGCTGATGATTTAGATATGAAAATTATAATTTTATAATATGGGATACTACGCAAGTATACGTATCGTTTATCAAGTAATATAGAACTTTTTGATTAAGCCTCGAGATATCGAACCCACAGGGAAAATGTAAAAATCTTTAAAGGAATCAGAAAACTATCTTTTTCTTTCTTTAATTGTTTTTGAAAAAGTATGTCTTGATTTTGAAAAGTTTTGAAAGTTGATTTGTCTTTTGAAATTTTCTTAAAAGGTTAAGCAAGAAATTAAAATTATAATAACTAAAACACTGGATGTAAAATACTATTAACTAGAATACAATTTTCTTTCCTTTTATAAAGTAGTAATAATTCTTAAAGTATTATTATGGAAGTATTCAAATTTGTTGAGACAGATAGAAGCAAATTTGTTCTTTACCCTTACTTGGTTCTATAAAGAACATAGGTTAATTTGAAATTTTTATTATTTTGAACATGGTTAGGCAAGGAAAATATCAGTCTCTCACTCTAGAGTTCCCTCGATTCCCACCACCTGGGGGCTAACTTCTCATAACAAAACTCAAAACTTCAAACCAAATTAGGGGGTTTTAGCCTGTCACTCTAAAATCCTCTAATTTTACTCCCTTTTACGAAATATCTTCTAATATTACATTCAATTATATGGATTACAATTCTCACCCATATAATTGCATGTGATTCTTACTAAATTTTATGAGACAACATCGCATTGGATCTTACATAATCTCAAGAAATTCTACAACTTAACAGGCCAAATTAAGAAGTAAACAAAGTTTTTAGAATCAATCTTCACAACTGCTTCCAACTTTTAAACACTTATACCTTCCACAAAAATTCTTTGTAAATTAATTACTTCTCCATTTAAGAAAGAAAAAAGATAAAGTAAACTACTCAGAATGCATTGAGAAAACACAAAAACACATTGATTTGAAATTAAAAATAATAAGAAAAAATAACAAACTAAAGCAAGTATTAATATAAAGATTAAAAGTAAACACTTATCTGTAAATCCTCTCTACAAGACTAAGGAAGTTCCTCTGAAACTTTGACTCTTCACTAAAATACTCCTTAGAGCAAGTCTCACAACTCTGATGACTCATAATACAGACTTCAGACTTCAATAAAAACTAAACTAAAAGAAAGAAAAGAAGTGGGAAGAAGAAGACTTCACTCCAACCCTTTTCTCCTTTCTACTCTCTACTCCTACTCTAAAATAAAAACTCTTAAAATGCAGTGGAAGAACAAAAGAAAGAAAGAAAGAACCCTTCAAAATGCAAAGGAAGAGTCTCCTAATCTTTCCTAAGACTCTCTTTAAATAGTAAACCAAAAGGTGCCTTGGTGTCTCTTCAAAATGTGTCCAGATTCAATGTATCTACCAAGGAATGCACCCCTTCATTCAAACTTGCCGCCCAAAGGAAGTTATGGTAGTTAACACCAAGAGCTTCTTCTCATCCCCCTTGAAATTTGCACCAAATTCATTTGAATTTCTATTTTTTACTGTGGCGGATAAGCGAGCGGCGCTTAGCCGCCAGTGCCAAAATTTTGATTTTTCATTTTTTGCTCCAAATTTGATCCAATTTTGCTCCTTTCATCATGACCATCCATTTTCATCATACCTGCAAGAAAAACACAAAATACCTTCCATTAAAGAGCAATATCATTAAAAATAGGTATAAAATGCGCATAAAAATATTAAATATTTTAGGTGTATCAGATAGCACGTTGTAATCCACTTTGTTTGAATTTTCATTTTTGTCTCAAACTTGCACTTCTTCCATTGCTGGAGACACTTCTTCTTGATTAATTTCCTATGTTCCTTTATCCATTGGAGCTGACCTTGGCGGTAGAACCTTAACACTTCTTAAATCTACTTCTGTTATTTCTTCTTCTTATGGACCCAAAGATCCTTCTACTATTGTATATGGCTCTTCTATATCTGAAAAGTCCACGTTGATGGCAAGTGGAGCTCCATCGCATTCGATGGTTGGCTCCTCGCTTTCGGTGCTATCATAGCCGGTATTGTTGATATCTTTTTTTATTTTCATCAACATTCTCGTCGGGAACATTCACGAGTTGAGGATCATTTTGGGTAGGGGTTAGAGAGGTTGTGATTAGTTACGTCATCACTAGAGACAATATGAACATAGCCAACATCGTTTATATTATCATTATGAGATCCTGGAGGGGCATAAATTTAATGGTACAAGGTCAAAGGTTCGAGTGGTTTCACCCTCGAATCTGAAACAACCAATCTAATAGGTGCAGCCTCTATCCTTCCCTTCACTCTATCGTCCTTAATTTCATTCACGATCTGTTTCTTCCTTCATTCTTTTCGCGGTGTTTGCCTTGGTGCAACCTTCTTCTTGGACTGGGCTGGTGGCAGACTTCGGACAATAACTTTCTTTGGTGCAGACTAGACCTGATCCATGACTCTCTTGAGCTCATTCCAAATCATACTCCATCCACCTTTGTCGGCATATGGATCAATCAGGGAGATCGGCTCGGCTGAAATCACATTTATAGAACCTCTTTCAGGTTCTTTTAAGTATTCTTTTTGTATCGTTATGTTTTCTTCTTTGTAATTCCGCTCGAGCCAATCCTTGAAACTAAAACAACTTTTTATAGTGTGTCCGAGCATCCTGTGGTAGGGGCAGAAGTTGGGCTGATCCTTCTTGTCCACCTCTTCCGGCTTCTTTGGCTCGGGCAATCTGAACTCGGGTTTCTTCATTAGATTCTTGAACATCTTTGCTACGGCGTCGTCTTTGAAGGAGTAATTTCTACGAAGCTGTTCTGATATTGTCAGACCTTATCGTCCATCTGTCTTGTATGACCTCTGCTCTTGACCAGAGTGATTGCTCTGCTATGCACGAGGCTGACCATAATGCTGATGCTGATTGTACTGAGGCGGCTGACTGTACTTCTGCTTAGGCTAAATCCTCATTGGCTGCTTTCATTTTTCGACTGTTGCCACTATGTCAGATCTCTTCTCATATGTTTCAGCAGGTTTTTTCTTTTATGTATTTTCTGCAGGCTCCATATACTTGACTTCTTCTTGTAAGCTGTTGGCTTTACTGGGTAGCTTCTCGAAGGATTTGATGGTGAGACTCTTAAGCATGAAGGCTACCGGACCTTGGATACTCTTGAGTAGTATCTCGATCGCTTGTTGTTCTTGTAGCTGAGGTTCACATTTCATGCTTAAGTTTCTCCACCTGAGAATGTAGTCGACCAAGGATTCAACGGGCTTCTGCAGTTCCACCACGAGATCTCCTATGGTGACATGATGTCGGGCACCGGCGAATCTTTTCACGAACATGTTTTCCATTTCTGAAAAGTCTTTATTGATCCATTGGGAATCTCGGTATACCAATCAAATGCTATTCCTGATAGGCTGCTGACAAACTGACAGAACAACAAAGCTTCACTTCCTCCGGTATTGCAACAACTAGCTTTGAAATGTGTTATGTGCTGACAAGGATTTCCTGTCCGATCGAACGTCTTGAAAGTCGGGGGCATGAAGCCTTTAGGGTAAGGAACGACATGGAACTCCCCCGGGTAGGGTCTACCCTTTGAAACTGATGCACCTCCTTTGGACTGAGCCAAGGCCTCCTGAACTTGCTGTTCAATAATCTGTTTAATGTCTTTTTCTGGCGGGTTCAGAGTCAAATCTCTTCTTGGTGGTTAATACACCTAAAATATATAGTATTTTTATGCACATTTTTATACCTATTTTTAATGATATTGCACTTTAATGGAAGGTATTTTGTATTTTTCTTGCAGGTATGATGAAAATGGATGGTCATGATGAAAGAAGTAAAATTGGATCAAATTTGGAGCAAAAAATGAAAAATCAAAATTTTGGCACTGGCGGAAATCTAGATTAAATTGAATTTGGAGTTATTTTCAAAGGGAATGGGAAGCAAATCTTGGTGGTAACTTCCATAACCTCTTTTGGGCGGCAAGTTTGAATGAAGGGGTGCATTCTTTGGTAGATACATTGAATCTGGACAAATTTTGAAGAGACACCAAGGCAACTTTTGGTTTAATATTTAAAGAGAGTCTTAGGAAAGATTAGGGGGCTCTTTGTTTGCATTTTGAAGGGTTCTTTCATTCTTTAGCTCTTCCACTTGCATTTTGAAGAGAATTTTTACAGTGTTTTATTTTTATTTTATGAGAGTTTTAAAGAGTAGGAGTAGAGAGTAGAAAGGAGAAAAGGGTCGGAGTGAAGTCTTCTTCTTCCCACTTCTTTTCTTTCTTTTAATTTAGTTTCTATTAGAGTCTGAAGTTTATTCTGAGTCATCGGAGTTGGGAGATCCGCTCTGAGGAGTAGTTTAGTGAAGAGTTAAAGTTTCAGAGGAACTTCCTGAGTCTTGTGGAGAGAATTTTCAGATAAGTGATTACTTTTGTTCTTACATTTAGTTTTTTTTTTAATTAATACTTGTTTTTATTTTGTTGTTTTTCTTATGGTTTTTAATTTCAAATCAATGTGTTTTTGTATTTTCTCAATGCATTCTGAGTAGTTTACTTTATTTTTTTCTTTTCTTAAATGGAGAAGTAATTAGTTTATGAAGAATTGTTATGGAAAGTATAAGTATTTAAAGTTGGAAGAAGTTGTGAAGATTGATTCTGAAAACTTTGTTTACTTCTTAATTTGGCCTGTTAAGTTGCAGAATTTCTTGAGATTATGTAAGATTCAATGCGGTATTGTCTCATAAAAGTTAGTAAGAATCAAATGCAATTATATGGGTGAGAATTGTAGTTCATATAATTGAATGTAATATTAGAAGATATTTTTATGGAAGGGAGTAAAATTAGAGGATTTTAGAGTGACAGGCTAAAACCCCTAATTTGGTTTAAAGTTTTGAGTTTTGTTATGAGAAGTTAGACCCCAGTTGGTAGGAATCGAGGAACTCTAGAGTGAGAGACTCGGTATCTTCCCTGCCTAACCATGTTCAAAATGATAAAAATTTCAAATTAACCTATGTCTTTATAGAACCAAGTAAGGGTAAAGAACACATTTGCTTCTATCTGTCACAACAAATTTATATACTTTCACAAAAATACTTTAAAAATTATTACTACTTCATAAAAGGAAAGAAAAAGATATTCTAGTTAATGGTGTTTTACATACAGTGTTATTAGTTATTATAATTTTAATTTCTTTCTTAACAATTTATTAAAGATATTTCAAAAGATAAATCAACTTTCAAAACTTTTCAAAATCAAGACATACTTTTCAAAAACCATTAAAAATGTAAAAAGATAATTTTCTGATTCCTTTAAAGATTTTCATCCTTTCCCTGTTGGTTCGATATCTCGAGGCTTAATCAGAAAGTCCTATATTACTTCATAAATGATACTTATATTTGCATAGCACCCACATTATAAATCAAAATCATCAGCATATATATATCTGGTGGGATCAAGATTTTTTTGTCGTTGTTAATTTTCATATCATATTTGTAAGTATAAATATTCGGTACGGAGTCAAGTTTTTGGTGTCGTTGTCGGGGAAAGAAAAATAATTAAATTGCATTTTTAAGAGAATTAAGAAATTTTAAATATTTATTTTTCTTTGTTTTTGTTAGTGTGTTGTATTTTGTTTTGTTTTATTATTGTATGCGTAGTTCAGGTTCTGAGGGACTTGTGCCTTACGATTCTGAATTAGAAAGAACTATCAGAAAAATCGAAAAAATTAAAATTACAGAAAAAGATAAAAATATTCAAGACATGGCAAATCATCAAAATCAAATGTAGGCATCCATCAAGAATTAAGACATTTAAGAGATTATGTTAACCATAAAGTAGATGAACTTCGTGGTAGTATTCAAAGCCTTACTGTAGCTGCTAAGTCTTTTGAGCTTAAACCTGCTGTAGGTATATTTTTAAGTTAAGTGTTTTGTATTTTGAAAAGGGGTCGCCTACAGAAGTTGTCGGTGAATTTTAAATTTAATTTATATATATATATATATATATATATATATATATATATAGTTTGGAAAGTAACATTTGATTTTTGAAAATAATTTTAAGTTTGAAAATTTTTAAGATATGAAATCAAATCGATCCCACATCCCAAATAGTTTATATAAACGAGCACCACGCCACAAACCGTGTATCTATCACGAAGAATAGACACACTGCTTGATGATGGAGCTCGATTATATAAACTAGAAGATTTGTGACATTCGTTTGGTCTGCGAACCAATTTTATAAGCCGACAAGTTCCCCTGCTTAATATAAAGGAATTAAGCGTAGTTTATATTACATCAGGTTCTTAAGGTTCCCTATAAGGGCAAGACCCTATAGTTAATTACATCCTAAGTGACTGGAATCACTTAAGAAAACTCTCGATAACGATCAGTGGTTTTGCTTTCAAGAATTTCAAAGTTTAAGGTTTTCAAATAAAGTGGATTTTGGAAATTTCAATAGGGAATAGCTCCAATTTGAAACAGTTTATTTCAGGAATCCAAAGGAAAAGAAGTAGGGGATGTCACAGACCCGAAATGAACTTCGGTGACTTCCCGACTATCCTATTGTTTGGCTTCAATTTGAGAGAAATATTTAATGTTGCAATCCTGTCAATTTTAATTAATTAGGACTTATATTTGTATGACACAATCATACAAATAGCCTCGAAGATGTGAGGGTTTATGTCATACCAAATGACTACCTCAGAGTTCTAAGACCGATTAGAGCTTAATTTGCATAACATGATTATGCAAATGCCTAACGAAAAGTTAAGGATTTATGTTGCACTAAGAAAACTACCTCAAAATCCTATGGCTTAGTTATTTAATTCTAAGAAAGGTTTTGTTGATGTAGATCCAAGTTTTACTGATGAAGATGGTCGTGCTGCCCACTATGCTCCAAGCTCCTTGTTGTTGCAGAGGTTTAGTTTTAGAAGGTGAAAATCAAGAGATGAGATAAGTGTTTTGATTTAGAAAAGTTGAAAATTGAGATGGCTTAGTATTTTAATTAAAACAAATCTTAAATTTGATTAAGCATAACCGATTAAGATCCCACGGTTCCATCATCCCAGCACCGCTATTTTCATCAAATTCACTTAGTCCAAATGAATTTGCTAAACTCAACTGAATGAGTTCCACACTTTCATTTAGACAGTGGGAAATCTCGTTAGCAACACGTGGGTTACATCATCTGAGGGATTCCCGATCATCAACGAGATGTTTTAATTTAGATGTAGTTATAGTTTTATTGTTCTGTTTGTGATTAAATTTTGAGTTGTTTTATCTTTTGAATGTTGTGGCGGTGAATTTTATCTTATGTTGATTTTAATTTAGTTTTGGGTTTCAGTTTTGTGGCTATCCTAAAACTTTCAGTTTTCATGTAGGGTGACATTGTTGTTTAACATGCAAGAGAAGTAAAGTACAGTGCAGGTAAATAAATCGCAATAAAATAAAAGCGTACCTGGTGGATCTTCTCGTCATTCCCGGCTGCACTTAAAACACATGTCAGAGCATTTAAATATTTGCAACAAGTACCTAGGTAAAGCTAAGGGAAGGTTCTGGTTGTCTACCAAAATCCTAATCCTACTGCTAGTCAATTCCTATAACGTCTAGGCTCTTGTGTTTTGTTGAGGATGATACTCTTCATCAAAGAACAATTAAGTTCAATTGCTCTTCCAAAACACCCCCATCATATTGAGAAAGTGTTTAGGACGAGTCCTAAACATCTTTTCAATGCTTATGGGATTATTTCGAGTCCAAATGAATTCCATCGTTCGAATGAACTGATCATCCGGGGTTTAGTTGAGTCTTGACTCTTGCTCTGTGAATTTAGATGTTTTAATTATCTTATGAGAAAGATGACATTCACTTGGCATTTCATTTAAGAGTTATGTGGGTGAAAGTCTTTAGGGGCAGGTTAGGTTATTAAGAAACTTAACCATCTTGCTTGAAGTTGAGTTGGTTTTTTAAGAATGATTCAAATTAATTATAATATTTTAGTTTAATTATAATTGTCTTATATTATTTCAATTTGATTGTGTAATTTCAAAAGTTTACTTAGTTATTTTAAAATTGTTTTAACTTTAATTTTAGTTATATTTATTTTAATTGCATTGATTCGAAATTGATTTTAAGTTAGTTATATTAATTTAATTTGATTTAAAGTTGATTAAATTATTTTAAAATTATTTTAAAATTATTTTAATTTAATTATATTTAATTTAAATTATTTTTAATTAATCATGTCATTTTAAAATTATTTTTAATTTAACTAATTATATTGTTTTAAAATTATTTTTTTATTAAATTATCTTAGAAATTGTTTTAATTTAGTTATTTAGTTTATCTTAGAAATTATTTTAATTTGATTATTTAATTCATCTTAGTTTTCGTTAATGAGTTATTAAATTAACATTAAGTGATATTTGATTTCTATCATTAATTAGGGGTTAAGATTAATAAATTAATATCTTCCAAGATTAAACCCCTTCCCTTAATACATTCTCTTTCAATTAACTTCAAATTTTCAATAATTTAAGAAATTATAATCATTTTGTTTATGTTGGAAAAGTGATAAATGGGTTCCTACCCTTTAACTTCTCATGTTTCAATCATCTAAGGAGATTAATTAGGATCGTTTATTACTCATTACCCATAATTAAGCCTAATATTAATTAAGGCTAAATTTCACTGATTACCATTTTGCCCCTTAGGCTTGTTCACTTCATAATTCATTAAATATAACTCAAATGACTTTGAAATTTTTATGTCATCCTACTCATGGGTTAATTAAAAAATCAGAGGAGAAAATATGATTTTTCTGAATTTAATTTAATTTATATATTTATTTTAATGTAAAAATAGGGTTTTTAATGAAAAATCAATAACTTGACCAAGGAAAGACCTATGACTTTGAAATTTTTATTGGAAGTGAAACTTGACCAGAGGACCATTTGGACCAAAGTTGGGGATTTTTAAAATTTTAATTTAATTATTAGAATTATATTAAATTCTGGAGAATTATTTCAATTTAAAATATTTTAAAGGTGGAAAAATTAATTTTATATTTTTAGAAAATCTCTATGTAGTCAAAGAATCTATAGAAACAAATTTTTTTTAATTATTTTTTTTATTAGAATTATTTTAGTGGAAGGTTAAAAAATTCATTTTTTAAATGTTAAAAATTATCCCAGGCCTTTAAAAATTAATATCTTAACTTAGAGACTTATGAAAATTATTTTGATGGTTCCCAAGTGATTAGGGGACCAAATGTGGCATTTTGGTGAATTTTTATATTTTTGTGAATTTTATAATTTTTAATTAATAAATATTTAAAAAATGATTAAAAATCAATTTTTTACGAAAAATACAATTTTATTTTTCTTGGACTCCTCTGATCACAGAGAACTCCCAAAATTAATTTGGTGAATTTTTTAAATGTATTTTTGGTTTTATGAATTTTTTAATGTGCAAAATGTCCATGTTACTTAATTAATTCATTTAATGAGTCAAATTAATTCAAATTGATTTGAAATTTTTATGTGCGGTTTTTCTGATCCTAAGTGACGGTGGAGAGTTTATTTCATGTGATTTTGATGTGTGGTTACTCCTAATTAATTAAAATTTAGTTTTAAGTTTTTGGCCAAATTATAGTTTGTTTTATTGAAATAAATCATAATATAGTTTTTTGTTGTACCTATGGTCAAAGGGAATATACCCTAATTTTTCTAGATTTTTCTAAGCAACATGATAATTTTTATAATTATTATAGCAAAACTGATGCATAAAATTGAAAAATAAATATCTCATCATGGAGATCTTCCCTAACTTTGGAAAAATTAGAAAAAATCCACCATTATACATAGAATAACATATCTAAATTTCAAGTTATGGTGAAGCTCCTACATGCATGAAGAATTGAAAGATTAAAAACACTATTTAATTAATTAAAAATAAAATATGCATCAAATAAATATGAAATTACTTTCACATTATTATCCTTGTTTCAGTGAGCAAGAGGATATTTTTATTTTATTTTTTTGAGTTTTCTAGGCAAAGTTATGATTTTTTGAAGTTGTGTCAAAAATAGATCCAAAAAATCCATTTCCCGCTCAATCCACGTGTCGATCTCCTATTGGTCTGTGTGGTTCCTGTGGCGGCGCATTCACGAACTAATTTCTATCTGACTCCATCAGGGCCATCAGTCCAATACACGCCTGAACGGACGGCTGCTGCTCCTCTCTCCAACTGCTATTCACCCAAAACTGTCCACCTTCAAACCTTGATATCTCACTCGTTTCTCAACAAAATTGAATGAATTTTTTTTTTCAAAATGATCGTCTAATCGAGTAGCACACATCTATACGGTGATGATATACTTAGAGCATGTGAATATTTACAGAAATTTAAAATAAGCTCGGTTGGAAGAGAAAATTTTGATACCTTTGTTCAAGAGGTGAGGCCTCAATTGGAAATGGTTGGATTGAGCTTAGGAGTGCTTGGAGAAGCTTTGGGAACAATTTAGCAAGGTCTCCCCAGGATAAATTTTGCATCTCTTCTCTTTTGACCATGGAGGTGGGGTTTAAATAAGGAAGGTTATGGTGAAGCTTAGGTGGCCATTGGGGTTGGCTAGTGGGTTCAAAATGTGTTCTTAGGTGGAGGGGAGGTCATAACTTGATTTTGGTGAAGTAAATTGGTTTATGCCCTGTGTAAAGGCATAGGTTTAAGTGGTATGGGTGTAGGGTCATTTTTAGGTCAATTTGGGTCAAAGCATGGATTTGGCTTCGTGCACCCTCCCATGGTTTGATTTGGGCTGAAAAAATTATTTGGGTTCAGCTTAGAAAGGGTGGAGAAGTCCCTATTCAAAGGATTTTTGTTAAGCTTGGTTAGAGTGTGTCACTTGAGTGTTTAAAAACTTTTTTAAGGAGGTTGGAAAGTGGCCCTCCATTTGCCATTAATGGTTTGGCGACACGGCAAAGGCCCTCATGGCTTCATGTGGCTCAAGCATGGCTTGTCATTTAGCTTGGAACAAAGTTCTATAGCTCACATTTGGCTTGGGAGCTTGCATGAGAATGGATTTATGACTTTTGGGTGATTTTATGGAAAAATGTCATGAGGTTATTTTTGGTTGATTCAAATGATGAATTTGGAACTTTAGGCAAATCATTTAATCAAAGGGATGATGAAATGATAATTGGCATGTGGGCTTTTGAGTGGATTTGGGCTAATTCAAGTGATTTAGCTCATGGGCTTGATTTTGGGCCTTTAAAATTGGGGTATATGATAGTTGAACAAAATGATGTGGAGAATATTTTGGAATTTTTGGGATTTTTTGGAAATTTTCAAATTTTTTTTACGATGAAGGGCATTTTAGTAATTTTGGAGAGTTTAGGGGTAAGTGGTCAAAAAGCTGAATTAAATGCTCGAGGTGGTTTAAAAAGAAATTTGGAGTTAAACAAAAGTGTTCGGGGTTATTTTTTATTTATGTGGAAGGTTTTATGATCCCGGAGCATTTTTTAAGTATTGGTTATTTTGGCCGCGAGGTGCCCAAAGGTAGCTCGGAAGTATGGCATGTTTACAGTCAAACTTCTTGATTTGACGAGAGGAATGCTCTGGCATGATTTTTTTTAAGAGCCAGGGTGACCATGAATTTTTGAGTTTTAGAGCCCTTTTAAGGGGCAATTTGGTAATTTTGGGAAAGTTTAGAGGCCGGGATTTAAAAATTGAAATTTTGGCAAAAATGAAGATTGATTAGATGTGAGTAAAATGAAACCATTTTTGTTGAGCCATGAAGCCATGATAAGCTCACAAGAGCCATGAGAGGACTCATTTTAGGCACTCAATATGTTGTTCCTAACCCTCTTAGCCAGGGGCTTAGGGGTTGAGGTCCATCCATATGAGTTTCCTACATGAGTCAGGAAGCTAAGTTGGGTAAGAGTGGTTTTAGGGTTCAGGCATGTACAATAATGTGGTGTGTGCAAGCTGGACCTCACCAAGACCAGGCCACCCAGGGTTTTCCTAAGGCTGGACCATCCTATAGAAACTTATCCTTGTATTTCTACACATTAGTCCTAACCTTCCAAGTAATTTGGAGGTTGATGACCATCCATGTAGAATTCTAAAGAGAGTTAATATTTTGTTTGAATTTCTAAATGGTGTGTTCCATCTCTAATCTTCTAGGATAGTCAAAGGGAAAACCTATGGCTAGATCCTAAGCACTAAGGAGAGAGATCAGAACTCACCAAAAATGAGGTCAACACTTGCTATTATCCAAATGGTGTCTAATAATCGGTTTGGGGGAGCAACAACTGAAGATCCTAATTTGCATCTTGCTAATTTTCTAGAGTTGTGTGTTACTTTTAAATCTGATGGTGTTTCGGATGATGTTATTAAACTTAGACTTTTTCGTTTCTCACTAAGGGATAAAGCTAAAATATGTTTAAATTCGTTACCACCTGGATCAATAAGAACTTGGGGTGAACTGTCACAAAAATTCCTTGCTAAATATTTTCCACCATCTACGATTGCTAAGTTGAGAAATGATATAACATCTTTTTATCAGTTTGAAGGGGAATCAATATATGAAACATGGGAAAGATTTAAAAATCTCATCGGGAAATGTCCACATCATGCGATACCAGATTGGTTAATAATTCAAACTTTTTATAATGGATTTGTCGGATCTCTTAGATCAATCATCTATGCTGCTGCTGGTTGATCATTAATGTCTAAACCATTTTCTGATGCTTATGCTTTAATTGAAGAAATGGCTACTAATAATTTTCAATGGCCTTCTGAAAGGTTAAATCCTAAAAAGGTAGCCAGTGTTTATGAAAATTATGCTTTTACAATGTTAGTAAACCAAGTTGTTGTTGTATCAAGGAAGAAAGACCAATTTGGGATGAATTTTTCTCAGCCAAATCTTATGATTGAAGAAAATTCATTAGGCCAAATGGTTGATTCTTATTCTTCACCAGAAACTGTGAATGTTATAATCAAACCTAACAACCTATATTCCAATTATTATAACTCAGGTTGGAAGAATCATCCAAATTTAAACTGGAATAACAATAATCAGGGTGGTGTTAATCAACAATGGGGGAACCACCAAGTAAACCCATTGGGAAATTGAAACAACCAAGGTAATAATAATAATAGATTAACTTATCCTTCATGTTATAACAGTGCTTCACACTTAAAGGAGAAGAAGTTGTCTATGGAAGAAGTAGTATCACATATGAAAAATTAATTACAAATTCAAGGAGAAACCACCAGAAATATTGAAAATCAATTGGGAAAAATTGTAAATGCCTTAAGTAATAGATCCCAAGGAATGCTTCCAAGTAATACTAAAGTGAATCCAAGAGAAAAGAATAAAGAACAAGTAAAAGCAATTAACCTGAGAAGTGGAAAGAATTGGAAGGTAGAGTTCAAATAGAAACTGAAGTAGAGAAAGAAGAGATTGAAAGACCTAAAGAGGACACTCCAAAAGGTTTTGAAAGACCTATTTCTCCACCTAAGGTTGATCTAAAAAAACCACCACCTCCATTTCCTCAGAGACTTCGTCAACAAAAGTTGGATAAGCAATTTTCAAAATTCATGGAGATATTAAAGAAGCTTACTATTAATATTCCATTTGCTTAAGACTTAGAACAAATGCCAAGCTATGCGAAATTTATGAAGGATATTCTTAATAAAAAGAAGAGGTTTGAAGAAAATGAGACTGTTACACTTAGTGAGGAGTGCAGTACGATAATTCAAAAAAAGCTTCCTAAAAAACATAAAGATCCTGATAGTTTCACAATTCCATGTGCAATCATAGAAAGATTTTGTGGAAAAGCTTTATGTGATTTGGGTGCAAGCATTAACCTTATGTCTCTATCAATATTCAAAAGACTAGGACTAGTAGAAATAATTTCAACTACTGTAACTCTGCAATTAGCAGATCGTTTGATCACATATCCTAAAGGAGTTATAGAAGATGTTTTGGTAAAAGTGGATCAATTTATTTTTCCTGTGGATTTCATTTTGTTAAATATGGAGGAAGATAAAGAGATACCCATAATTTTAGGGAGACCTTTTCTAGCTACAGGCAGAGCCATGATAGATGTGCAAAAAGGGGAATTAATGATGAGGGTTAATGATCAGACTGTTACATTTAATATTTCAAAATTGATGAAATATCCTACTAGAGGTAAAGAAGATGAGTGTTATAGGATGGATGTTATTGAATATTTAAGTGAATGTCATTTCAAATCAACTTAAGAAGAGAAAGCTAAAGAATGGGAATATAAGCAAGAAGAGGAGTTATTTGATTCTGAAGATTTTTAAGAGGAAGATTTAAAGTATGTTCATGAAAGTTTTGAAATGTTGGATATGACTGAGAAAAATGAATCTTATGGTCCATCAATTGAAAAACCTCCTGAACTTGAGCTAAAAATGCTTCCTGATCATTTGAAGTATGTTTTTCTAGGTGAATCCTCAACCTTGCTTGTTATAATTTCCTCTCAATTAACTGAATAAGAAGAAGAGAGTTTGCTTGAAATTTTGAAGAAGCACAAGAAAGCCTTTGGATGGACAATTGCTGATATTAAAGGAATCAGTGCTTCAATTTGTATGCACAAAATTCTTATGGAAGATAATTGCAAACTGCGGACTAATCCCCAAAGAAGATTAAATCCTATTATGAAAGACGTTGTTAAGAAAGAAATTTTAAAATGGTTGGATGCTGCAATTATCTACCCTATTTCAGATAGTGCATGGGTTAGTCATATTCACTGTGTTCCTAAGAAAGGAGGAGTAACTGTGACTGTTAATGAAAAGAATGAATTGATACCAACAAGACAAGTTACAGGGTAGCGAATATGCATTGATTATATAAAATTAAATCTTGCCACAAGGAAAGATCATTTTCCACTCCCTTTTCAAAATCAAATGTTGGATAGACTGGCTGGGCATAAATACTTTTGTTTTCTGGATGGATATATGACCGCGACTTTATATATTAAGCAAGAATTTATGAAGTTGAAATTATATATTTAGAATGATTTAGTAAAGTCACAAATTCAACACAAGTATACGTATCGTATCAAGTAATACAGGGCTCTAATGGAGTCCTGGTTATCAATCCCACAGGGAGGTGAACGTTCTTTAAATCAGATAATATAGCACTAAAATCCAATACCCAATGTAACAATGACTTAAGTGTACTACCACTAGTTAATGCAAAGTAAAATAAAGCTACTACAATTACTTCTAATTACTGAACTATATTAACTAACAAACACACTAACTTATGTGATTTATAAGATACTTCTATATGAAAATTGTCTTTCTTTCTGCATGAAGATTATTATGTGTGGATGATGAAGAATGGTACTTATTTGTGTTGTGCCAAATAGGAGCATATTTGCTTCTTTACCTTTGAAAGAGCACCTCCTCTTCCAAGCAGGTAAAGAACATCGCCATATCTTATGTTTAGTTACTAAATCTAAGGCTAGGCTGGGAGGATACTGGCTCTCACTTCGGAGCTCCCACTCACCCTTCACCCGAAGGCTAACTATAGGCTTTAGTTACCAATCTTAAGACCAAATTAGGGATCCCATTCTGTCACCATGAAACCTCCAATTTGAAGTCCATCAAAACTCATTTTCCTAATTATTTGCATTTAATCCCCGTGAACTACGCAATTCATTCACAGAGATTAAATGGTTTCTTCATTCTTGTTATAGAACATTCAATTCTTTTGGAATTAATGTTCCTCAACATGTTTTAACAATTCAATTAGCCGGATTAAAAAGTAAATTAAGTTCCAAATTAAAGAAACATCACAAGTTTTATAACACCTAAAGGGCACATCATTTCCACATCACTACATCATATTTACTTCATGCAAGAAGAAAAGCAAGGGAGACTACTCACTAACCATAGACAAGATATAAAAACACATGAATTTTATATATAAAAGAAGAGTCAAACAAACCACAAAAGTAAATACAACTTATCTCTTTTTCTTCCCCAAACAAATTCCTTCAAAGTCCCCTTGATTCCTTTTCTCTTCCTTGCAACACTTGATTCTCTCCTTGGAACAAAGATGAAGAAGCAATTTCTCACTTTACTCCCTCTTCTCCCCTCCTTAGAGAAGAACCTCTCTTAAAATCACAAACCCTAACTGTCTCTTACACTTTCCTCACACTTTCTACAGCAATTCTCTTCTCTTTCTCCTCTCTATTTTAGTCTTGGACACTTAATTTAATGTTAGGAACGAATTTCCCAAGAGTTTCTTCAAGAACCTCTTCAAAAATCCACCAAAACTTTTGAATTCGAAGTGAACCGACATATAGCACAGCGGCGCCTGATAGTGGCGTCGGCGGCGCCCTATCGTGCCAATAAATTTTGGAGTTCTCTGGAATAGGGCGACGACGGTGCCCATTCTGGCGCCGGTGGCGCCCATTCTGGCGCCTGCGGCGCCAGGGCTGTTTTCCTCCAAATTTGTTGCTTTTTGCATCTTTTCGCTCCAATCACCTATAATCATCATACCTACAACAAATCATGAAAAATACCTTCCTTTAAAGTGCAATATCTCCAAAAATAGGTAAAAACATATAGCTAAAAGAGTATATATTTTGGTGCATCAAAATCCCCCAAAATTAAACTATTACTTGTCCTCAAGTAATCCTTTTACTACATAAAAATATAACTCTAGGCAATGTACTTTTCAATTGTAAGAGTCCAAAATTTTTCATTCAAAAGAATATAGTGATTAGATTTTCATAAAAAGTTTAGCAACTCAGGTCAACATTACAGGTATAAGAATATTTAGTACTTAAGTCTAAGAGTTCTAGTCTTCTATTTATTTCAAGATGAACCATAATTTGTTATATTAAGAGTGCTTTAAAGGACTATGTGGAAAAGGAGTTCATGCAAACTTTATTAGAATGTAGGCTAGTACCTTAAACATAAATTCAGAAATGAAATCAAGCTCTCCCTTTAAGGTGATTCAAGTGAAGCCAATTTTTGATTAGGCATCTCCTCAAGCTTCTCCTCATAACATTTTTCTTTTCTTTTCTTTTTCTTTTTCTTTTTTTTCTTTTTTATTTTTCTTTTTCTTTTTCTTTTTTCTGAGAATTAATATATCTGGATAGCCTTTAATGACTTTGAACTTCACTCTCCTCTTTATAAAATTCAAACTTAAGTCATCTCTTTACTTTATAGTTAAGTACAAGCTTTATTATTCATCATAATGTTACAATCTCTTCTTAACACACAATACTTTAAATCCCTTAACATTTCAAAAATACAATTTTCTTTACTTTAAATAGTTGACTATAATCAAATCCTTTCATACCAAATATCTTACTTATATAAAATCAACTTTTATCACTAAAAATTTTCATCCTTTCCTTCCATAATATTCAACTGAATTGAAAAGTTTTAGTTATCTTATAATGAAGTTCAACTGCCAAAAGTTATGCTAATAATTTTTGAAAATATAATAATTGAGAACAAATAAAAGTTTAGCATTTCTCTACCCTCCCCCAAACTTACATTTTTCAATAAATTTGAAATAGTTGAGAGTAAAAGAAAACTAACCTTTATGTGCTTAGATTTTGAAATCTTCATAATTTACCTGGTATTAATCAAAATTTACAGCTAGCAAGCATCAAACAATTAGTAGCAGTGATATAAAAATTTAAATATTTGCATGGGTAAAGAGAAATAAACATTAAACAACTAAATATCCAACAGAACACTACAACATAAAGCAAATTATCACACCACATAACAGTAAGACTAACAGTTCAACATGAAAAGTAAATGACACTACATCACATAGTACAACACAGGGTTACACATCACATGAAAAGTAAATGTCCACTACATCACATCAATACATCTCAACAGACTAAGAACAATAGAAATAAAAAAAAATAAGCTATATACCAGTCTCCATCACTAGGATCAACAGCAGGGTCATCAACAGGGTCAGCAGGTCTAGGCCTGTACGGTGTATAACTAGGGCAAGAAGGAAATGTCACATCGGACTCCCACCTCATAAATCTGACCTGGGCATCGTAATAAGCCATATCGAACTCAACTCTTCTCTGTAAATAGTCTTCATTCACATCACTTCGGGCCTCAAATACATCCATCCTATGATGCATCCTATCCATACTATCATTCTGCAATCTCAACTGCTGCATGATATCAGATAGTGTTGGGGGCTCAGAAGTAGATGGAACATCATAACTCATGGTAGGAATATCAGTACTCCTACTCTCCTCTCTTGCACCCACATGAGCCTCATAAGAACGAATAATGGTCTTCGTAATCGGCCTTAAAGGTATTGCCACTTCCTCAGAACTATTATACTCCACTCCGGCATCGAACACAAAGTGCATGAATCGGAGCGGTGATGTCCTAATCCACCAGTGGTTTCTCCTTTGGCAATAGAATGAATGCTCTAAAAAATAATGGCTCCAATATCAATCTTCTTCATATTCTGCATGCAATAATTTAAAAAAGCTCTATCCCTAGTAACTTCACTGTGATGATAAGAAGGCAATAGTCTTACAGAAATGAAATAATACCATGCTTTAGATGCAACATTTAAAATAGAAGCCCCTCTTCCATTAGTCAGATACGTGATTAAACTCATCAAATTCCCCTCACTAGTATCGAAATTTTCAAATTCAACAAACAAAAGGTTCTCGAATTCGATAAAATGCATTGATACGTTGTGGGGTGAACTCAACCAGTTTCCCTCGGACTAGCACATATTCCATTTCTGACTAGAGCACGTTAGCATAAAATTCTTGAACTACTCCCAAAACAACATTAGCAGAAAAGTAACAGAAATGTTCCCAATTTCGCTCAGAAATCAACTGTTCTATAGATCCACCAGGATTTTCAAACGCTCGATCCTGAATACACTTCTTGTTTTGCAATTGAGAGTTGAAGCGAAACTGAGCCTTAATATTAACAAATCCTTCATTGTCCAAATCAAATTTTCACTTCCCCTTACTCGTTCTAGGGGCCATGTGGATTTCTAGAAAAATTGCAAAAATTTGCCAATAAATTCCAAATCCACAATGTATTAACTCCAAGCATTAATCTATTCAAGTAAGAGCAAATTCTACAAAATGAAACTTCACTTTTTCTCAAAAATCTCCAAAAAATATCATCCAACAATGTGAGAGTTTCACATGGCAAAAATCCAAAAATTTTAGGTTAAAGTAAAGCTCTTACCAAGAGAAGTGCAGATCCGACCTTAGAAATCCTTGAAATCCTCTCTAATTCGAGATCTAACAAGCCCTAAAGCTTCAAAATCGCGAATATGGAGGTGGGAGATGAAAGAAATGGCGGAAAAATGGGTCCCAGGCTATTTTCACGAATTTTTTTAAGGGTCCCGGACTATTTTTGGTGTTTGGGGGCCGGCGGGGCCCAATAGGGCGCCGGCGACGCTCTATTCAAAATAATAGCCCACTCTCTGGATTTGGGCGCCTGCGGCGCCAGTCCAAAATTCTATTGGGTTCAAAAATTTTTGTCGCAAGTTCAATCGTTTCAACCTCCGCATTCCTATTTAACACATCAACAAGCATCTATTTCATCTCACATACATTAAACAACATCAATTTACACAAACAACACATCACCTTACTTTTATATATATATAATCCACGATACAACGATTACACACATATGTTCATCAAATATAAGAAACACTCCTTAGATCCTTAGTGTTGCCAGTACACTACGATAAGCAAACAATAAGTCCTAAGTATACACAAGAAATCAAAGCAAAGTCCAAACACACCCTACTAAAACAAAGCAAAGCAAACAACATAGCAATCAAAGCAAACACTAAAACATAACAAAGCAGCATATAGAATCTACTAATTACTCCTCATCAGTCTCAGAAGTCTCATTCTCTCTAATGTTTCCCATAGATTGACGATGAATGAACAGATTGTAGAATGGACAATATGGGAATTCATCAGATGAATCTTCAGCCACCACATCATTCCTCTTCAACAGATTAACCATACCCAATTCAATTCAACCAGTATGATCAAATTGCTCTTTCATCCTCTAATCAATGTGATCAAAAAAATCAGAAATGTTATTAATATCATTCATAATATTTCGTACCTCATTTTCCAACTTCTTTATCTTCTTCAATATCACCCTCAAACTTTCAGAATAGTAAGGCTGAATAGGCTATGAACTCTCAGTGGGCTGATCAGCAAGCACATCCATGCCTCCTTCATCACCAACTGTTCTGTAGTCATAAAGATCATTGGGATCAATAGGTCTCCAGGGTAGAAGAACTTTCTCCCAACTTTCATATGGACCTGTGATTAACTACATAACAGAAATATGGTGGACCGGTGTCCAAGCCCATATTTAGATCCATGCACAATCAATCCCAATACACATTTAGTAATGATTGATCCAATATCCACTGGCCTTCTAGTTTGTATGCAGAAATTCAGAATAGCACTTTCCTTTGTTAGCTTACTTATCTTCATAGTAGGAATTAATTTTGCCGAAATAAAGTAATGCCACTGCTTTGATACCGGATTCAAGGATGAAGAAGAGAAACTGACATATCCGTTATCCCTTACTTCCCATTCTTCATTCTCATCCATCAAATAATGATAGATTTCGTTCATATCATTGCTCGTCGCATTGAAATTTACATAATGACAAATAGGTACACTTTCTATCATGAAGAGATCATTTATCCTCGCAGGAGTGAATGGTACATACCTTCCTCGCACAAAAACACATCATTGGTTCATCTCATGCAGATTTGCATAAAATTCTTTCACGACTAGAACAACCACTACGGCGGTAGTGTAGCATAACACTTCCCAACGTCTTTGCTTCACTATCTCTTTAACTCTTATCATCGGACTCTCAAAACCTCGATTCACAAAGCCTCTTTCCTTGATAATCCTACTCTTCATCATCACTTTATGAAATAGATGTTGCACCTCAATACTAATAAACTTCTGTCGATTGTAGATGCGAGATCTAGCGAGTTCAATGGAGTGGGAATCAATGGGATGCGAATTGAGAAAGGGAGTTTTCGTTTCTTTGGTGGTTATGGATTTAAAATGGAGTTTTGGGGTGTTTTGAGGAAGAAAATCCAGCTCAAAACCGCCAAAAACCGCATTTTAAAACGTAAAAACCGTCACCCAGAATTTAGGCGCCGGCGGCGCTCAAACAAGAAATTCGGCTGTAATAAAAGAATAGGGTGCCGGCGGGGCCAGTGACAAAAATTTTCACCGAACTTCGTTTGGCTCGAAATACTTTGTTTCCTCAATACGATCCAATATATTTTTTATTTTGAACTTATTTAGGAGTAATTAGGATTCTTTAATATTAAACTAAAAGTACAAACAACAATAAGCAAGCAAACTCAACATATAAACAAACATATGGGTTGCCTCCCACAAAGCGCTTGGTTTAACGTCATCAGGCCGACAAACCATTCAATTAACTAGGATGACTTAGCAATAAAACCTCTTTAAGATTAGTAAAGACCCTCCAAAGTAAGGATTTAAACGATGACCATTATTCTTGAAAATATTTCCAGTTTGAGGATCCTCAATATCAACAGCTCCGAAAGAATGAACTTTTACTACAGTAAAAGGTCCTATCCATCTGGACTTATGTTTTCCCGGAAATAATTTTAATCTCGTATTTTATAATAAAACTCTTTGTCCCAGTTCAAATCATTTTTTCATTATCTTCTGATCATGCCACGATTTCATTTTCTCTTTATAAATCATGTCGTTATGATAAGATTCATTTCTAATTTCTTCCAACACATTTAATTACATAAATCGTTTTTCTCCCGCATTTCTCAAATTAAAATTCAACTCCTTAATCGCCCAATATGCTTTATGCTCTAATTCAACCGGCAAATGGCAAGTTTTTCCAAACACTAATCTATAAGGAGACATTACAATAAGGGTCTTAAAAGCAGTCCTATAAGCCCATAATGCGGTGTTTAATCTAGCAGACCAATCTAATTTATGAATATCCACTGTTTTCTCCAAAATTCTTTTAATTTCCTGATTCGATACTTCTGCTAATCCACTAGTCTGGGGATAATAAGCAGTAGAGATTCTATGAATAATGTTATATTTTCCAGTTAATCACTTAATTTGATTGTTTCTGAAATGGGATCCACCATCAGTTATAATCGCTCTCGGCATTGCATATCTTGTAAATATATTTTTCTTTAAAAATTTAGAAACACTCCGAGCATCACATCTTGTTAAATCAACAACTTCAATCCATTTTAAAACATAATCAACAGCGACCAATATATATAAATTTTCAAATGAAGGTGCAAATGGTCCCATAAAATCTAATCCCCATACATCAAAAATTTTAACTTCCAAATTGTAATTCAGAGGCATTTCATTTCTTCTAGAAATATTACCTACTCTTTGACATCGATCACAAAATTTAACATATTTATAAACATCACGAAAAAGAGTGGGCCAATAAAATCCAGATTGTAAAATCTTATAAGTCGTTTTATCAACACCAAAATGACCTCCAAATTCAGAATCATGATATCTCTAAATGAATGGATTAATTTCTTCATGTGGCACACATCTTCTAATAATCATATCCTCACACTGTTTATATAAATAAGGCCCATCCCAAAAATAAAATTTAGCATCATATTTAAACTTTTTTGTTGTTGCCTTGTTAAATCTGATGGTATAATATCACTTACAATATAATTCACAATATCAGCATACCAAGGCAAATTCTTTTCCATAAGAATATACAATTGTTCATCAGGAAAAGTTTCTGCAACTTCCTTCTCAAATTCAGAAAATTTATCATATTCTATTCTTGACAAATGATCAGCAATTTGATTATCAGATCCTTTCCTATCAACTATCTCAAAATCAAATTCTTGCAAAAGGAGTATCCATCTAATCAATCCAGGTTTAGCATCCTTCTTTTGCATGAAATACTTGATAGCTGAATGATCAGTATACACTATACTTTTAGTTCCAATTAAATAAGGTCTAAAATTATCAAAAGCAAATACTATAGCTAATTACTCTCTTTCAGTAGTGGTATAATTAATTTTAGCATCATTAAGAGTTTTCCTAGCATAGTAAATAACTTTGAATGTTTTATCATAACTTTGCCCCAACGCAACTCCAATAGCATAATCACTAGCATCACACATTAATTCAAAGGGTTTCTCCCAATCAGGTGAAACAATTATAGGAGCAGTGATTAATTTTTCTTTAAGTAATTCAAAAGCACACAAACATTCATCATTAAAATCAGACTTCCTATCATTTTCTAGAAGTTGGCACAAAGGTTTAGTAATTTTAGAAAAATCTTTAATAAATGCCTGTAAAATCTAGCATGTCCTAAGAAACTCTGCACCTCTCTCACAGTACTGGGTGGTGGTAATCTCTCAATCACTCGAATTTTGGCAGGGTCGACCTCCATACCATATTCAGAAATTTTATGCCCAAGCACTATTTCTCCTGCAACCATAAATTAACACTTTTCCCAGTTCAGAACTAAATTTGTTTTCTCACAGAGTTCCAAAACTTTTGCCAAGTTTTCCAAACAAATATCAAATGAAGTTTCAAACACAGAAAAATCATCCATGAAAACTTGTATTCCATTATCTATTATACTACTAAAGATAGACATCATACATCTTTGAAAAGTTGCAGGTGAATTACACAATCCAAAGGCATTTTTTCGAAAAACAAATGTTCCATAGGGGCTAGTAAATGTTGTCTTTTCTTGATTCTTAGGAGCAATAGGTATTTGATGATAACCAGTATATCCATCCAAAAAGCAATAGTACTTGTGTCCAGTAAGTCTATCCAACATTTGATCGAGAAAAGGTAGAGGAAAGTGATCTTTTCGGGTGGCAGCATTTAGTTTTCTATAATCAATACAAATTTACCAACCATTAACTTGTCTGGTAGGTAAAATTTCATTCCTTTCATCCACTTCCATAGTCACTCTACCTTTCTTTGGTACACAATGAATTGGACTTACCCAAGAATTATCCGAAATAGGATAAATAATTCCTGCATCAAGCCATTTTAAAATCTCCTTCTTAACCACTTCTTTCATTATAGGATTCAATCTCCTTTGCGGATCAATTTTAGGTTTATGTTCTTCATTTAATAAAAGTCTATGCATACAGATCAAATGAATGATTCCTTTGATATCTGCCAAAGTCCATTCATAAGCTCTTTTGTATCTTTTTAAGATTTCCAATAATTTTTATTCTTGATATTCAGTTAATTCTGAAGATACAATAACTAGTAAGGTAGATGATTCTCCTAAGAACATATACTTTAAATATTTAGGGAGAATTTTCTTCTCAAGTTCAGGAGGTTTAACAATAGATGAAATTAGACATTTATCTCCACCCTCCATGGTATCTAACACTTCAAATTTCTCCTGATTATACTCCAATTCCTTATTCTTCTCATTATCTGAATTTGTTTCATTTTCAGTTTCATCTTCAATTATATTTTCATACTCCACTTTCTTTTCAAACATCTCCTTAAAATAATCATTTCTCAAATATTCACATACTTCCATCCTAAAACATTCATTATCTTTTTCAACTGAGGGATACTTCATAGACTTCAAAATATTAAAGGCCACCTCTTGATCATTAACTCTCATAGTTAGTTCCCCTTTTTGAACATCAATTACAGCTCTTCCAGTAGCTAGGAATGGTCTTCCTAAAATAATTGGAATATCTTTATCTTCCTCCATATCAAGCACAATAAAATCCACAGGAAAGATAAATTTATCCACTTTTACTAACACATCTTCTACCACTCCCTTAGGATAAGTAATAGAATGATCAGCTAATTGAAGAGTTACAGAAGTAGGAGAAATTTCTCCAATTCCTAATCTTTTAAAAGTTGATAAAGGCATAAGATTAATACTAGCTCCCAGATCACATAAGGCTCTTCCAAAAAACTTTTCACCTATAGCATACGGGATAGTGAAACTACCAGGATCTTTAAGTTTTTCAGGAAGCTTTTTCTGATTTATTGCACTACACTCTCTACTAAGTGCAACAATCTCATGATCCGTGAACTTTCTCTTCTTCTTAAGAATATCCTTCATAAATTTCGCATAATCAGGCATCTGTTCTAATGCTTCAACAAAAGGTATATTTATTGTTAACTTCTTAAGGATTTCCAAAAATTTTCCAAATCTATTATCCCTATTCTTCGCTTCGATCTTTGAGGGAATGGAGGAGGTGGTTTCTCAACAGTAATCTTCATTGGTTCAAGAGGATATTCCAGGACTGGATATATCTTATTTGAACCTTTTTCAATATTCACCTTCTCCTTCTCTTCTTCAACTTTTTTCTGTGTTTTAGTTTCTAATTCTTTTCCACTCATTAATTGAATAGCCTTAAGTTGCTCCTTGTTTTGATCTTTTGGATTGATCTCAACATTACTAGGAAGTGTTCCAGAAGGTCTATTATTAAGCGCAGTGAAAATATGTCCCAATTGACTTTCAATATTTTTTATTGCAACACCTTGAACTTTTAATTGGTTACCCATATTCAAAATCATTTCATCTATAGACAACTTCTTATCCTTAAACTATGGGTTATTATTAAATCCAGGAGGATAAGATTGTCTAAAGTTAGTAGTATTTCCTTGGTTGGTTGAGTTTCCAACTGGGTTTTTAGAATTATGTCCCCATTGTGGGTTCACATTAGCATTATTATTATTCCAATTGAAATTTGGGTGATTCTTCCAACCAGAGTTATAATAATTCGAATAAGGGTTATTAGGTTTATTAATTGCGTTCAAAGTTTCATAAGGTGTTTGAGATTCAGTTATTTGCCCAAATGAATTTTCCTCTAACACTGGGGGTGGTTGAGAATAATTCATTCCATATTGATCTATTTTCTTAGAAAGTGCTGCTATTTGAGAAACTATCATAGTCATCATGTTAGAATCATGAACACTAGCTACTCTTTTAGGATTTACCCGTTCAGAGGGCCATTGAAAATTATTAGTAGCCATCTCTTCAATTAATGAATATGCTTCATCAAAAGGTTTTGACATTAACGATCTACCAGCAGCAGCATCAATAATTGATCTTAATGATCCCACTAATCCGTTATAAAAAGTTTGAATTATTAACCAATCTGGTAAAGCATGATGTGGACACTTCCTAAGAAGATCTTTAAACCTCTCCTAAGCTTCATATATTGACTCTACTTCAAACTAACCAAAAGATGTGATATCATTTCTTAATTTAGCAGTTTTCGATGGAGGGAAATATTTCAATAGAAACTTTTGAGAAAGTTCTCCCCAAGTTCAAATAGATCCAGGTGTTAACGAGTTTAACCACGCCTTAGCCTTATCCCTAAAGGAAAAAAGGAAAAATTCTAAGTGTGACAGCATCACTCGACACAATGTCATACTTAAAAGTAGCACACAGTTCTAAAAACTAGCGAGATGTAAATTTGGGTCTTCATTAGGTGTTCCACTGAATTGATTATTTTGTACTATTTGGATAATAGCAGGTTTAAGTTCAAACAAATTAGAAGCAACATCAGGATTTTGAATAGTTATATGAATTTCATCTGCTGTTGGGTTAGCATAATCTCTTAAAGGTCTTGGCAAATTTCCAACATTAATATTCTAATTCTCTTGATTATTTGTCATTTCACAGTAATTTTCAGTTTGTTTTTGTTGTTCTCTAATTTTTCTAATAGTACGCTCTAACTCTGAATCGTAAGGTATCAAACCTACAGATCCACTACTACACATATAAAATCACACTACAAAGTAAAGGTTTTCAGTTACTACAATATCTATAAATAAGTACCGTTTATCTACCTCCCGGCAACGGCGCCAAAAACTTGACCGTGACTTTATATATTAAGCAAGAATTTATGAAGTCGAAATTATATATTTAGAATGATTTAGTAAAGTCACAAATTCAACGCAAGTATACGTATCGTATCAAGTAATACAGGGCTCTAATGGAGTCCTAGTTATCGATCCCACAGAAAGGTGAACGTTCTTTAAATCAGATAATAAGCACTAAAATCCAATACCCAATGTAACAATGACTCAAGTGTACTACCAATAGTTAATGCAAAGTATAATAAAGCTACTACAATTACTTCTAATTACTGAACTATATTAACTAACAAACACACTAACTTATGTGATTTATAAGATACTTCTATATGAAAAGTGTCTTTCTTCCTGCATAAAGATTATTATGTGTGGATGATGAAGAATGGTAATTATTTGTGTTGTGCCAAATAGGAGCATATTTGCTTCTTTACCTTTGAAAGAGTACCTCCTCTTCCAAGCAGGTAAAGAACATTGTCATATCTTAAGTTTAGTTACTAAATCTAAGGCTAGGCTGGGAGGATACCGACCCTCACTTCGGGGCTCCCACTCACGCTTCACCCGAAGGCTAACCATAGGCTTTAGTTACCAATCTTAAGACAAAATTGGGGATCCCATTCTGTCACCATGAAACCTCCAATTTGAAGTCCATCAAAACTCATTTCTCTATTTATTTGCACTTAATCCCCATGAACTACACAATTCCTTCACGGATATTAAATGGTTTCTTCATTCTTGTTGTAGAACATTCAATTCTTTTGGAATTAATGTTCCTCAACATGTTTTAACAATTCAATTGCCTGAATTGAAAAGTAAATTAAGTTCCAAATTAAAGAAACATCACAACTTTATAACACTTAAGGGCACATCATTTCCACATCACCACATCATACTTACTTCATGCAAGAAGAAAGGCAAGGGAGACTACTCACTAACCATGGAGAAGATATAAAAACACATGGATTTTATATATAAAAGAAGAGTCATACAAACCACAAAAGTAAATACAACTTATCTCTTTTTCTTCCCTAAGAAAATTCCTTCAAAGTCCCCTTGATTCCTTTTCTCTTCCTTGCAACACTTGATTCTCTCCTTGGAATAAAGATGAAGAAGCAATCTCTCACTTTACTCCCTCTTCTCCCCTCCTTAGAGAAGAATCTCTCTTAAAGTCACAAACCCTAACTCTCTCTCACACTTTCCTCACACTCTCTACAGCAATTCTCTTCTCTTTCTCCTCTCTATTTTCATCTTGGACACTTAATTTAAAGTTAGGAACGAATTCCCCATGAGTTTCTTCAAGCACCTCTTCAAAAATCCGCCAAAACTTTTGAATTCGAAGTGAACCGACATAGGGCACCGGAGGCACCCTATCGTGCTAATAAATTCTGGAGTTCTCTGGAATAGGGCGCAGGCGGCGCCCATTTTGGCGCCAGGGCTGTTTTCCTCCAAATTGCTCCATTTTGCTCCAAATTCGTTCCTTTTTGCATATTTTTGCTCCAATCACCTATAATCAGCATACCTGCAACAAATCATGAATTTAAAGTGCAATATCACCAAAAATAGGTAAAAACATCTAGCTAAAAGAGTATATATTTTTGGTGCATCAATATACTGGTTACCACCAAATTCAAATTGCTCCTGAGGATCAAGAGAAAACTATGTTTACCAGTCCTTATGGTACGTTTGCTTTTAGAAGAATGTCCTTTGGTTTATGTAATGCCCCTACTACATTTCAGAGATGTATGATGCCTATTTTTTGTGATTTGATTAAAAAAGGGATTGAAGTTTTTATGGATGACTTTTTAGTTTTCGGAATTTCGTTCGAATCATGTTTAGAACATCTATCTAAAGTTCAAAAATGCTGTGAAGAAACTAGTTTGGTCCTTAATTGGGAAAAATGACAATTTATGGTAGCAAGAGGAATTGTTTTGCGACATCAGATTTCAGAAAAAGGTTTGGAGGTAGATCCTGCAAAAATTCAAGTTATATTAAATTTACCTTGCCTAACCAATGTAAGGGGAATTAGAAGTTTTTTAGGACATGTTGGATTCTACAGGCGTTACATCAAAGACTTTTTGAACAAAACCTTTACGTCGTTTACTGGAAAAGGGTGCAATTTTTAATTTTGATGATGACTGTAATAAAGCCTTTGAAACATTAAAAGAAAAATTAATCACTGCACTTGTAATAATTTCACCAAATTGGGAAAAACTTTTTGAATTAATGTGCGATGCTAGTGATTATGCTATTGGTGTTGTTTTAGGTCAGAAATATGATAAAACTTTCAAAGTAATTTATTATGCTTGTAAAACTCTTAATGAAGCTCAAATTAATTATACCACTACTGAGAAAGAATTATTAGCTATAGTATTTGCCTTTGATAATTTTCAATCATATTTAATTGGAACTAAATGTGTTGTGCATACTAATCATTCTGCTATTAAATACTTAATAAAGAAAAATGATGCAAAACCGAGACTGATAAGATGGATTCTTCTTTTGCAAGAATTTGATTTTGAGATTGTAGATTGGAAGGGTTCTGATAATCAAATTGTTTATCATTTGTCCAGGCTTGAAATTGAAAAATCTCTCTGTGATATTGAAGAAATTAATGAACATTTTCCTGATGAAAAACTGTTCACTATTAAAGAATGGTGTGTTCCGTGGTATGCAAACATAGTAAACTTTATTGTTAGTAATATTATACCTTATGGTTTGACATACCAAGAAAAGAAGAAATTTTTGTATGATGCTAAGACTTATTTTTAGGATGACCCATTTTTATATAAATAAGGAAAGGATCTTATAATTTGAAGATGTGTACCTTTGGAAGAGACTTATAAAATTATTCAGAAATGTCATGATTCTGATTATGGGGGACATTTTGGAAGTGATAAAACTACACATAGAATATTACAATCAGTATTTTATTGGCCTACAATTTTTAAGGATGTGAATGTTTATATTAAAAATTGTGATAGATGTCAGGGTGTAGGCAATATTTCTAGAAGAAATGAGATGCCCCTCAATTATATGTTGGAAGTTAAAATATTTGATGTTTGGGGACTAGATTTTATGGGACCATTTACCCCATCTTTCGGAAATGTTCATATTTTGATAGCAGTAGACTATGTTTCCAAATGGATTGAAGTTATTGATTTACCTGGATGTGATGCTCAAAGTGTTGCAAAGTTTTTAGAAAATAATATATTTTGCATATTTGGAATACCAAGAGTAATCATAACTTATGGGGGAAGTCATTTTAGAAATGCGATTATTGGGAAGTTAGCAAAGAAATATCATATTAATCATCGCATTGCCACTACTTATCATCCGCAGACAAGTGGTTTGGTTGAATTATCCAATCGTGAAATTAAAAGAATATTGGAAAAAATAGTTAATCCAAATAGAAAGGATTGGTCAATCAAACTGGATTATGCTTTGTGGGCCTATAGGACTACTTCCGAACACCTATAGGAATGTCTCCATATAGGCTGATTTTTGGAAAAGCTTATCGTTTATTTTTTGAACTTGAGTATAAAGCTGATTGGGCTATTAAAGAGTTCAATTATAATTTGAAAGATGCTGCTGGAAAGAGATTATTGCAATTGAATGAGCTTGAAGAAATAAGGAATGAATCTTATAAAAATGTTAATATTTATAAGGAAAAGATGAAGTTATGGCATGATCGGAAGATTCTTACTAAAAATCTTGTACCAGGACAAAAAGTTTTACTGTATAATGCTAGATTGAGAATATTTTCTGGAAAACTTAAGTCCAGGTGGATGGGTCTATTTATTGTGATAAAAGTTTATTCTTATTGAGCTGTAGATATTCAAGATCCTAAGACTGGAAAATAATTAAAGTTAACGGACATAGACTTAAACCATATTTTTCAGTCAATAAATCTAAATCTGATAATAATTTGATGTTGGGTCACTCAGAATGAGTTACGGTATGTCGAGTCGAAGACGTTAAAACAAGCGCTTTGTGGGAGGTAACCCATAATTATCGGTGTGCTTTGCTTAATGTTTGTTTAGTATGCTTTGTTTGCTTGGTTTGGTTTGTTTTTATGTTTTTAGTGGTAGTAATTTGGAGATTTTAAACTATAGTAGAGTTTATTTGACCTTATTTGATGACATAGAGGAGTCAGAATGAAAATTTGGACACTTAGCAGACCTGTGCTAAACTGAGCACTGGCAGCTAAGCGCCGACTGGTTGGCGCTTAGGCGCCGCAGTTATAAAAAACGTGAAAATGTGGTTCTAGAAGCCTAGATCGTGGGGGAGTAGTTTTGGAAGTTATTTTGGAGTTTTGAAACGTCTTGGGGTTGTTTTAGCACTTCCCAAGTTTATAAAAAGGACCTGATTTAAGAGAAACACTTGCCCCAAGTCTTTTTTTCATTTCTGAGTCTTAAGAAGAGAGTTTTGAGTGCATCATGTCTTCCTGGGAGAATGAGATTAAGAAGAAGCAAGATTTTGACAAGAGTAAGTTCGTTAGTGACAGTGCTAAAGAGTTAGTCAATGGATATCTTACTGTTAGTATTCAAGGGATTGCTGAAATGATTGCAAAAATTGAAGCCCGAGTCACTTCAATAGAAGCAAAAATCCATGAAAGTAACCTACATTTGGAGCACATGGGATGGCAACTCAAGATGCAATTCAGTCATTCAAGGTACATGGAAGAAGCGGATAAGGCGATGTTTCTGAAGAACAAATGGATTGAAGAAGAAGATGCAAGAATGAACAATTATCGCCCGTTTTATCATATTTATTTTCAAGAAGGGTCAAATGAGAATCATGATGGTTCGGGATATAATCCGCCTAATGGAGAATGGAATTAAGAGTGCTTTGTTCTTATTTGTTCAATTTTCTTATGTGTTATGTTTAATGTTCATGAGTGTTATGTTTGGTGTGTTTAGTGTTTATATTTAAGTATTAACTAAGCCTGATGATGTGATGGTTACATCCTAGAGATGTATACTTATCAGTTTGAGATTAAAGTCTCTCATATTTAGAGAATTTCATCCTTTATGAGTGGATAGAAATTCTAGAATTGTATTAAGTGTTATGTTTTTTATAATAAAAGTTTGTGTTTGTGTGAAGTTTGTGTGGAATCAATGTATATTAAATTTTGATTTGGAATATTGGAAGATTTATGTGGGGAGAAATAATTATTCTAGAGTAATTAAGGGTGATTAACAAAGTGATTTGGTGCATATACCTTAATTGTGAAAATCTGGGTACTGGCGGCTAAGCGCCAGAGTATCGGCGCTTAAGCGCCAGATTTCACGGCTAAGCGCTGAGGAGTTCGCGCTTAAGCGCCAGTTGGCGAAAATTGGTTCTCAGCAGTTAAAAACCCGAAAATTGCCATTTTTAACCACCCCATCGCCTTCAACTTTCGGTTTATCAGGAAAGAGGAGCCTAGGGCATCATATTGTTGATCATTTAAGAGCCGATCTCAACAAAAATTATTAGATTTGGATTCCTTAAGGTAAGAGCACTACTCCTAAATAAAAATTTTTTTTATTTTCACCATGTATTTTGAGTACATTTTGGAAAATCTTAAAATCACTATTCATGGTGAAAATTTGAGGAAAAACTTGAGAAATTGCTTGGATTTAGTGAAAATATCTTTTGGAAGATAATTTAGCAAGTTTAGTTTGATTTTGGAATTTATGGTGAATTTTTCGTGAATTTTTAGAGATGGCTCCAAAGTCAAAGCGTGCGAGAGAAAAGGCCAGATTTGATTCTGACAAATTTGTTAGCACGAGGACTGAGGAACAATACATTGACGCACTGTAGCCACGTAAGTTGATTCCTGAGCGTGTATTTAGTAAGCTAGGAGAAGTAATTAATGATATGATTGCTAGAAGGAACTAAGAAAATTAATGTTGCTTCTTCGCTGTTGCTGTTGTTTCTGTGGTCAGAGAATTTTATACAAATTTGCTTGTTATAGAAGAGAATTAAGTGATGGTTAGGAGGCATGAGGTCAACTTTTCTTTTGGGGCAATCAACACTTTTTATGGACTACCTCCTGACATGTTCTATTTTTATTCTAACTATCATCCTACGGAAGGAAAATTAGATGAGATAATGGAATTTTTGACTGATGGAAGAGGATTATGGAAAATAACAAATGATAGAAGAGTGAACTTTCCTGCTTCCAAATTGAATGCCACTTCTAAGGTGTGGCATTATTTTATCTCATTGAAATTGTTACCTTCGAGTCATACTAGTGAAGTAATAAGAGAAAGAGTTGTGTTGAACCATTGCATTCAGCAAGGGAAGCCTATTGACATTGGAGCTATAATTCATGATTATGTTTTGAACTGTGCTAGAGCAACCACTACTGCAGGTATGGGATTTCCTTCCTTGATTCATTCATTATGTGAAGGATCTGGAGTGAAGTCTGAAACCTGGGAAGAGGTACTTCTATTGAGACCAATTACCAGTGTCAACGTTGGTGCTTACACTATACATTTAGAGTTTTGTTAGAGAGGAGGATTTGGTAGGGCTTCTATTGCTTCTGCTTCTGATGCATCTACTCCTTGTGCTACTACTTCATGTGCTTCATCATCTACTGATTCAGAGACTGGGTTATTAAGAAAAATTTTGAAGAAAGTGAGTCTTACTCGAGAGCATATGAAAGATATGGATGGTAAGATTGATAATGTGGAGAGATATATTGTAAAACATGATGAATATGAGGAGAGTTATCAGCAATATTTGGATAGACTGATTAGAGGTGATCAGAGTGCTGAGATGCCCCCTCATCCATTCTACATACCTTAAGTGCCATCCAGGGATTGGAATGAGCAGGATGATGATGATGATGATCAGGATGAAGAGTATATATATGTTATTTATTTTAGTTATTGTGTTGTTGTGCTGTGTTATTGTGTACTTTATCTAGTATTCTGTTTGATGATTGTGTTGTGATGTGAATTCTAATAGCATACAGATTGTAGTTGTACTATTTATCATATTCAAATGTATTGTTGTTGTTGTATTGATGATTTATATGTTATTTCTAGTGTGGTGTGTGTGGCAGTAAATGTTTTAATGTGTATGTTATGTCATAGTTTTCAGTAGTGTGTACTTTAATTCAAAAACTGTTTGGAGATTATAAACCACTATTGGGAACTTCTACTTAGGAAACTATATGTTTAAAATTTTTCAAATTCCATTACCATTTGCTATCTGTATCAGTGTGTTATTTTAGTTAGTGTGTATTTTCTTTGAAAACCTCCACTACTATAGAAGTCTTTATGAAATTTTTACTTTTATTGTTATAAAAAGAAAATTATTTTGAAAAAACTGAATTTGATTTCATTTTACTCATGTTATTTAAATTTTTATACTTACATATTAGGATATTAAAAATTCCTTCAAGCAAGTTATGTTAGTCTTTAATTCTCACGCATGTATCATTTATTATGCTTAAATGTTTTATCTTAACTAAAAATTAAAGTTTGGGGGGATTTTTAAAAACAAAGATTTCCAAAAACCTAAAATTTTATTTGATTCTCAAGAATACTTAAAATAAATCTTATTTTTGATTGAGAACAATTATATACATGAAGTTATATTAGGGGAACAAAAATTTTGAATATAGAAATGAATAAAAGAATTTAGTTAAAATTTATAGTATTCAAGAGAACTTAAAGTTAAAATTTTCTTAATGAAGAGGTGTAAAACAAAGTTAAACTATCTTTAGTAAGAATTTTTGTATTTTTGGATAAATAGAAGATTTGACTTTTTATTCTTCAAAGCTTAAATTTCTTTTATTGAAGAGTAATTTTCAAATACTATTATTATGATTTTTAGTGAAAGATGTATATCTGACCTTTATTTTAAATGGAAGGGTGGAATTCAAAATCATTAAAGGCCTATCCAGATATAGTAATCCTTTCCTTATAAAAAAGAGAGAGAGAGAGAGAGAGAAAAAGAAAAAGGAAAGAAAAAGTGAAAAATAGTATATAAAAAGGGAGGAGAAGCTTGAGGATTTATGGGCCTAATCAAAAATTGGTTTCATACCTAAAGTTTAAGATATAAGTTCAGAGAAAATCTAAAGCTTAAGGTTAAAATATAGTAAGTAAATTATTTTCAAATAAAGATTTTTAAGTGAGAAAAATAAGTGTTTGTGTCCTATATTTTGAAGAATCTAAAAATATTTATGAATTAGATAGAAACTTATATTTGTCATTTTCCTTTACTTAAGAACTTTCTAAACTTTAAGTTGGTTTTAATTACTGAAATTTTTTCTAAATTGGACTATTCCATTTCTAGAACAAAATTTTGTTATCTTCCTAAGAAACTCATTACATAATTTGCATGCTAAAATGTTCAAGGAGATTAACTGTCACTTGAGGACAAGTAACATTTTAAGTTTGGGGGATTTTGATACACCTAAAATATATAGTATTTTTATGCACATTTTTATACCTATTTTTAATGATATTGCACTTTAATGGAAGGTATTTTATTTTATTCTTGTAGGAATGATGAAAATGGATGGTCATGATGAAAGAAGCAAAATTGGATCAAATTTAGAGCAAAAAAATGATAAATCAAAATTTTGGCACTGGCGGCTAAGCGCCGCTGGGCCGGTGCTTAGCCGCCCCAGTTAAAAATCAAGATTAAATTGAAGTTGGTACCATTTTCAAAGGAGATGGGATGTAACTCTTAGTGGTAACTTCCATAACTTCCTTTGGGCGTCAAGTTTGAATGAAGGGGTGCATTCTTCGGTAGATACATTGAATCTGGACACATTTTGAAGAGACACCAAGGCACCTTTTGGTTTAATATTTAAAGAGAGTCTTAGGAAAGATTAGGGGCTCTTCCTTTACATTTTGAAGGGTTCTTTCTTTCTTTTGTTCTTCCACTTGCATTTTGAAGAGATTTTTTATAGTATTTTACTTTTATTTTGTGAGAGGTTTTATTAAGAGTAGGAGTAGAGAGTAGAAAGGAGAAAAAGGTCGGAGTGAAGTCTTCTTCTTCCCACTTCTTTTCTTTCTTTTAGTTTAGTTTCTATTAAATTCTGAAGTTTATTCTGAGTCATCGGAGTTGGGAGATCCGCTCTGAGGAGTAGTTTAGTGAAGAGTTAAAGTTTCGGAAGGAACTTCCTGAGTCTTGTGGAGAGAATTTTCAGATAAGTGATTACTTTTGTTCTTACATTTAGTTTTTTTTAATTAATACTTGTTTTTATTTGTTGTTTTTCTTATGTTTTTTAATTTCAAATCAATGTGTTTTTGTATTTTCTCAATGCATTCTGAGTAGTTTACTTTATATTTTTCTTTTCTTAAATGGAGAAGTAATTAGTTTATGAAGAATTGTTGTGGAATGTATAAGTGTTTAAAGTTGGAAGAAGTTGTGAAGATTGATTCTGAAAAACTTTGTTTACTTCTTAATTTGTCTTGTTAAGTTGTAGAATTTCTTGAGATTATGTAAGATCCAATGCGGTATTGTCTCATAAAAGTTAGTAAGAATCAAATGCAATTATATGGGTGAGAATTTTAGTCCATATAATTGAATGAAATATTAGAAGATATTTTTATGGAAGGGAGTAAAATTAGAGGATTTTAGAGTGACAGGCTAAAACCCTCTAATTTGGTTTGAAGTTTCGAGTATTGTTATGAGAAGTTAGCCCCCAGTTGGTGGGAATTGAGGGAACTCTAGAGTGAGAGACTGGTATCTTCCCCACCTAACCATGTTCAAAATGATAAAAATTTCAAATTAACATATGTTTTTTATAGAACCAAGTAAGGGTAAAGAACACAATTGCTTCTATCTGTCACAACAAATTTAAATACTTCCACAACAATACTTTAATAATTATTACTAATTCATAAAAGGAAAGAAAAAGATATTCTAGTTAATAGCGTTTTACATACAGTGATGTTAGTTATTATAATTTTAATTTCTTACTTCACATTTTATTAAGGAAATTTCAAAAGACAAATCAACTTTCAAAACTTTTCAAAATCAAGACATACTTTTTAAAAACCATTAAAAAAAAGTAAAAACATAATTTTCTGATTCCTTTAAAGATTTTCATCCTTTCCCTGTGGGTTCGATATCTCGGGGCTTAATCAGAAAGTCTTATACTACTTGATAAACGATATGTATACTTGTGTAGTATCCACATTATAAATCAAAATCATCAGCATATATATATATCCGGCGGGATCAAGTTTTTATTGTCATTGCCAATTTTCATATCATATTTGTAAGAATAAATATCAGGTGGATCAGTGATTGGTCTTCTTTGGCTGAAGGGACCTTCCTTCTTTCATCGATGATGTGGAATCTTTGGCTGGTTAACCTCGGGAGATGCTGTTGGTCGTGGCTATGACTGTCCGTGGAGTGTAGCCTTGGCGGTCATGGCGGCGGTCATCTCCTTTATTCTCTTCTCCAGACGGCTAATCTGTTCATCTCTTGTCAGGATGGTCCTCCACAACTCATTTGTGGTGTTCTCCTCACAAGGAGCGTCACGCGCAGATGACATGGGCCGAGTTTCGACCATATTGATTTACATTAATTCTTCATCCATATAATCCGACAGAAAGTAATCCTTATCATCAATATCCAACCCTTGCAGTTTGGCTAACTCAGAAATTTTTGCCCGGAGCTTTCGAACTCTATCATCAACTATTTTCTTCTTAGTCAGCTTTAAATCAATAGGTTTTCCTGTGCTATCACTCTTTTCTGCAACTGATTCAGAAGCAATGGAGGCAGTGGCAACGGGAACATCATACTCATGATCCATTTTGTGGTCAACAGACCTTCCAGAATGTACAGGTTCAACACCTCTCGGTAACCACACTTTCCTCTTAAAAGTGGACGTCCCGAGATGAAGTGTCTTGGCGAGGACATCGGGTGATGAGGGGAAGTGTGCTCCCTAGTGTGTAGACCATATACGAAGAAGAATACTCCTCTCTCATTCTTTCTCTTTCGGGGTTTCTCGTGATCATCGGCAATTGGTACTCTCGGACCCAGCCAGAACTTAACTGACTTGCTTATAGTAGTATCATCTGTAGCAGCTATATCAACATGCTTCCCCAAACGGTCTTTGACGGAAACTCGGACGGGTCTTTCTATTTCCAGAATTCTATCCTTGATTTTGGGGGATATTACACATCCCATCCTTTTGAGAAGCTTGGCGACAGAATAACCTTCTATTTCAGACAATCTGTGTAGAATGGTGTGAGCACGGGTGATAGGTGTGGGCCTTCCCCTCACCTTATCACGACCGTGTGTTGCTAGAAGTGTAGCGGCAATCTTATGGAGACTTTCATCTCCAGTAGTGTCAGTTAAATGGTGGAACCTGCTTTCTCAAAGAAGAGGAGAGGTATCTGGTAAACCAAGTTCCTCCTGTTGAGGAATCTCATCTGTAACTAGCAGATCTGTAAATTGTGTCCTGGCAGCCCTGCGGTTGTGGTTTCTTCTTTAAAATTTGGTTAGCAGGGGAGGTATAGAACTTGAGCCAACTTCGAAGACTGGTGGTGGAGAAAGGAAGGTATCTTCAGAAGTATCTTCATACATGATCTCTTTCCCTTTGGCAGACGGGAAAGTAGGTGCGGTGACGGCGAAGCCTGTGGCAGTAGAGGTGACAACTCTCCTTGGAACGGAGACGGCTGACTTGATGGGAGCAGTTTTTATCTTCACCTTCTTATCAGAAGGGAAATCTTCATGGGAGTTCAGGTCTAACTCAGCAGACGGCTCTAAAATTTTAGGAGTGGAAACTTTCACGACCAGAAATGAAGCTTTTTTAAGTACGACTTCAAACTCACTGAAGCCGGCCCCGAATTGAATCATCGGTGCTGCAAGTATTTCGAAAGTTAGTGAGGGCCAAAAACCTTATCATCATAGTGCAAACACTACGAAAAATAGTATTTTGTGGACTGGGAAAAAATTTCATTTCATTTTATTACTTTTTATTTTATTTTTTAGATTTTCATGTGTTGGTTAAAAGGAGCTTTTAAGGTTCAAAGATGAGTGGTTCAATCTGCCGAAGACAGTATTGAACCCGAAAGGCATAGGAAAGAGGTGAAGCATGGGATCCTATCAGAGGTTCCCTTCACAGCACAGATTGCCCTAGTGAGATTTGCTCGCTGACACACCTATTGGGGGTCCGACCCCACAAAATCAAAAGGAAAACCTATGGACTCCAGAACCCTTCTGTTTAGGATTCACTAAATAGACGGTCCTAAAATCCAGAGGAGTTGATCACGCTTTCCCAAGGAAGAAATGGGTGAAGTATGTCAACGGAAGAATGGTAATCTAGCTCATGAGAGACACAAACACATTATCGATATTTAAATATAATATTTCCTGATCTTAATGAAGAGAGAAACTACTCCCCAGCATAGTCGCCAGAAAACTGTCGGTCGTTTTAAATTCATGTTTGGTTGAAAAATATGTCTTTGGGTGTTTCATTTTGAAAAAGAGTTTTAATTTTATTAAAAAAGAAATTTTATTTAATATAATATATATATATATGGATTTTGAAATTAATATTTTTATTTTGAAAAATATGAAATCAAACTGATTTCATATAAATAATAGTTTAAATAATCAAGCATTTCACCGCAAGACATGTATTTATCCCGAAGAATAAGTACAAGGCTTGAAGTGAAGCTTGATCAAATAAACTACAGAATTTATGATATCCATTTGATCTGCGAACCATTTTAACCGACAATTTCCCCTACCTAAGCTAGGTTTTATATTAATCTGGGCTCTTTAAGTTTCCTATAAGGGCAAGCCCCTATAGTTAATTACATCCAAGATAACTGATGTTACCTAAGAAAACTCTTGATATAGATCAGGAAATATTTATATTCATGACTTCCACTGGTAAGGTTTTTCAAGAAAATGTGATAGTCAAAAATTCAATAGGTGAATGGCTCAAATTTTTGGAACATTTCATTTTATCAGAGTCTAAAGGAGGGAAGGCTAGGGGAAGGACAAAGATTCAAGGGAAATCTTGATGTCTTCCCAAGCTATCATACGATTTGGCTTTAAATCTTGGAAATAAATTTATTTAAATTTAAATATTGTCAATTAATTATAGGAATTATATTTGCATAATATCCGATTATGCAAATGACCTGAAAGATGAGAGAATTTATATCATACCAGACGACAACTTCAGAATCCTAAAGTGAATTAGGGTTTATATTGCACAGCAGGGTTGTGCGAAGGCCTAAAGGAAAAGGGTGAGGTATTATGCTATGCTAGGCAAGCTACCTCTAAGTCCTATGGCTTGTTGTTTAAACTAAGGAAAGGTTTTGCTGATATAGAAAAGTTTTGTTGTTGAAGATGGCTGTGCTGCCCAGTATGCATGCTCTAAGCTCCTCATCGTAGCAGTTTCTTTAAAGAAGTCTCAATTGAGGAGAAGAGAGAAGTGTCAGGTTTTAGAAATATTTAAAATTGAGATGTCTTAATATTTTATTAAGGGAACATTAAAGTTGATTATAACAACACCGGTTAAGATCCCACGGTTCCATCATCCCGACATCGTTATTTTCATCGGATTCACTTAGTCCAAATGAATTTACTAAACTCAACTTAATGAGTTTTATACTTTCATTTATACCGTGGGAAACCCTTGTTAGCAACACGTGGGTTACCTCCTCCAAGGAAATGCCGATCATCCAACGAGACGTTTTAATCTAATTATTATTGTGATTTTTGCTGTTTTATTTGTGATTAAATTTTGAGTTGGTTTATATTTTGAATATTGTGGCAGTGGAATTTATCTTGTTGTGATTTTTTAATTTAGTTTTGGTTTTGTTTTTGTGGATATCCTAAATGTTTCAGTTTTCATGTAGGGTGACATTGTTGTTTATCATGCAAATTTCAAGAAAAGTAAAGTGCGGTAAAGAAAACACGAGAAAGGCAAGCATTGTAAACTTATAAAAGTGTACCTGGCGAGTCTTCTCATTCCTCTACCTGAAACTTTAGTATTCTTTGCAATAAACATTTATATTTGCAGGTAAGTAAAACCTTATGGATATGTTTGTCACAGGCCTATCAATTCTTGGGTCCTAACCTGGTGGGTCCTATTCATTTATGAGATATTTTCATTTAATAATTATGATCGGTGCAATAGTCATGTAAGCTGTCCAAAAAACTTTTGAAGAGCCTCTAGGAGATACCTATATGTTTCACAATTCTTTTGAGCTTCCTTGATATCATTTTGAACCTATCATAATTATTAAATAATATATCCATTTTATACCCTTATGCTCAGTGAGTCGGTGTTTTAATCATTTCTAAGAGTAGGGTAATTCATCATTTGATATTCAATTTAAGAATTATGTGAGTGAAGAACCCAAATGACTAATTAAGATTATTAGGGTACTTAGTCAAATTTTTATTCGGGGCTTCTAGTGTTTTCAGGTATTTAGAATTTGATTATGTTTGATTTTCTAAACTTCTTTTAGCAAGATTGATTAAGCCTAGCTCACTACCAAGCCCCTAAAATTTTGATGGATACAATTATAATTCTTTTTAGAAGAAGTTAAATGATTTTAATCAATTTTTATAAAAATATTGGGCTATCATTTAATATACCAAAGAGGGGTGTGAGTTAGAGGATTATTAACCTCTATGATTAACCCCTAACCCTAAGGATCATTTTTGTTTAATTATCTTCCAAATTAAAATTAATTAGGAAAATCCAAACATTTAGTTTTAATATGACAAAGTTGAAGTTGGTTTCTACCATTTATCCCTTTAATGTCTCAAATACCCAATCATATCATTTAGGATCACTAATTGCCCATTTTACCCTTTGATTAGGCTTAAATATTAATTAAGGTTAAAAAACCTTAAAATTACAACTTTACCCTTGGGGCCTTATCACTTCAAAATTTCTAAAATTCAATTCAAATGGCTTTGGAATTTTCATGTTACCTTACTAATGAGATAATTAAAACATTAGAGGAGAAAATCTGATTTATCAAATTTAATTTAATTTATATATTTATTTTAATGCAAAAATAGAGTTTTTAGTGAAAATTTCATAACTTGATCAAAACAAAATAATTTACGTTGAAATTTGTACTGGAGGTAAACCTAGACCAAGGAACCACATGGACCAAATTTCATGATATTTGAAGTTTATTTTAATTATTAGAGTTATTTTAATTTCTGGTGTTTTAATTAATTATAAAATATTTTAAAAGTTGAGAATTCAATTTTATATTTTTTTTAAATATCTCTGAGGTCAGGGAACCTAGAGAAACAAATTTCATATTTTCCTGATTTTTATTTTAATTTTTAGAATTATTTTAGAGAAAAATTAAGGAAATTCATTTTTTAGCCTTTTAAAAATTCATTTAAGCTTTTAAAATTTGATATTTTGACTTAAGGACTTAGGAAAATTATGGGAATGGTTCCTAAGTGATCGGGAAGCCAAAAGTTATAATTTAATGAATTTTAATATTTTTTAATTATTTAAATATTAAATTATGATTTAAAATAAAAATTCCTCTCATCACAGAGAACTCCCAAAACTAATTTTATAATTTTTAGTGGTATTTTAATTATTAAAATTCATTTAAGTGCCAAAAATATCATTGGGCTTAAGAAAATCATTTAACTTATTAAATTACTTCCAAATGACTTCAAAATTTTTAGGGGAGTTTCTATGTCTCTGAAGCATAGTGGGGAATCATTTTTGTGTTATTTTGATTTTTATTTTGTCTAAATTAATTAAAAGTCTGTTTTAGTTCAAGTTGATGATTAGTGCATATCTTAGTGATTTAACCCATGAAAACATTATCCTAGGGTCCTCTGATCATGAGAGACCTACCAAAATTTACTTTGTATTTTTCTAATTATTATTTTAATTATTATAATTTTTATACTAAAACTGACACAATAACTTGAAAATTAGAGATCTTCTCATAGAGATCCCCGCTGACTTTGGAAAAATCAAGGAAGGTGCCTCATGACAAATAGAACAAGACCCCCAAAGCTCAAGCCAAGGTACAATGTCTGGGCCAATGGAGAATTAAATGACTGCAATCAGTATTTAAATCATTAAAAATAAAACATACATAAAAAATATTTCAAACCATTTCCATTGTTCTCCTCTATTCACTGAGCAACAAGGTATTTTTCTTTTATTTTTCTAATTTTTCTAGGCCAAGATATGAATTTTTAAAGTTTTGGTGATTTAAATAATTCAGAAAATATGGATTTTCCTACTTAACCACGTCGGCGCCACACAAACCTACGGCGGGTCGAAAGCACACGCATCTCTTTCTGGTTCGGCACCGCCTTCTGAGTTAGCACCACGTAGCTCTATGGTTCTTCTTCATCTTCCCATCTGGTGCCATACTATCCCTCCATTTAATACATAGATGATCCAACGGCGCCTGAGCTTCGTTCCCAACTAGTTCATCCCGAGAGACGTCCACACTAATACCCTAATATCTCAGCCTAGAATCAACCAAACCACTTCAGATTTGATCGAATGAACTCGTCTAAGCATGGCTAACATATCCATATGGCTAATCACAGTTTAAATTAACCCTAATTACATGGAGACTCCAGAGAAGCTCGGTAAGAAGAAGGAGGCAATACCTTGGCTCTGAGAAGTGAAGCTTGAATGGAGCCCAAGTATTTTGAGCAACATTATGTAGATGATGGTAATGAAGATTTTTCATGAAGACTTGGAGTGGTTTTGAGTTCATTTAAGGGTTCAATTTGGTGGATTTTGGGATTTTAGCCAATTTGGGGCAAGTTGGGTCAACTTGGGTTTAGGTTGGGCTAGGATTTGGTCCAAGGCCAATTGAAGGCTCCAAATGGTCTATAGGAATGTGGTGAAAAGTTCCCAATGTCAATTAGGTGGAAATTTTAGGGTTAGGCCAATCAATTTGATAGATTTTGGGCATGTGTAGAACTTGGGTTACAATTGGGTATTTTTGGATTTCAAGTGGATTTGGGTGAGACTTGGGCTAAAATTGGGGGCAATTGAATGTTGCATGTGATTCATATATAAGTGTTATGAAGGGTTTAGGATTAAAATTTAGGGGAATTGGTTGACATTGGGTCAATTTCGGGATTTTGGATCATTTAGGAAAAATTAAGGATTTTGGATTTTAAGTGAAATTGAACTCAAATGTCGGTCAAATTCAGCTTGGATTTGGTTTAGATTGGTATTGGAGATGTTGAATTAAAGTTTAGAATTGAAATTGGGCAAGATTGGGGTCAATTGGGTAGACATTGGGTTTAATTTGGGCACTTTTAGGTTAAATGGGTCAAATTGAGACTTTTAGTTAAATTGGGTTAAATTGGCCAAATTGGTTCATGTGGTAGTTGAGAGAAATGAAATTGGGAATATTTGGGAGGTTTTGGAAATTTATGGGAATTTTTGGAATTTTGGGCTAAGAGGGGCATTTTGGGGATTTTTGGGGAAATTTGGCAATTTTGGGTAATTTTGGTTAATTTGAGTGGTATGAAGTATTTTGGGATGATTTTTGAAGAATTATGGGTAATTTGGATGATTTTGGAAATTTGGGGCATTTTAGGGTTTCGGGGACATTTTAGGTATTTTAGGAATTTTGGGTATTTTGGGGTAAAGGGGCTAGAAATTTAGAATGTTTGGGCAAATTGAGATTTGTTGAAGTTGAGTAGTATGGAATTGTTTTGGTTGAGCCATGGACTAAGGGTCACCCTTATTTGATCCTCTATGTGTTGGTACTAGGCAAAACCTAGCCTGAGGCTAAAAGCTTGGAAAAACCACTTGCATGAGTTTCCAAAGAGTTGGGGGATCAAAAGGTGACGTGCTTTGTTTAGGGTTGTGAGTGTGTAGTGTGAGTGTGGGGTAAGCTCCAGACCTCCCAGGGTAAATCCTATGGCCTGAGCACCTATAGGGGACTTCCCCTGGGCTTCCTTATGCTTGGTCTCTTCCTCCCAAAACTAGAGTTAGGCCTTAAGCATATGAAAACTCCCAGTGAAGTGAGAAAAGTTTGAATTTCTATGGGGAGGCTTTCCATGACTAGTCCTCTAAGGAAGTCACCAGGAGAGTTCTATGGCTAGATCCTAGGCCATTCTAAAGAGAGACTAGACCTCAACCAAAAAGTGAGTTCAACACTCATTTTATCAGATTTACATTCCAGATGGTTCAAATGAAACTAATAATGGTTCAGGATATATACCGCCTACAGAAGAGTGGAATTAAATTCAAGCGTGGTCTTTTGAATTAGTTATCTAAGTTTAGTTTTTAGTGTTTGTGATTATTATAAAGTTTGTGTCAGAAGTTTGTTGCATCTTAATGATGTTGATTTGTGTCTAGTTATATGTGTTATGAAATTTTTATTTTGTATTAAGTGTTTTGTTTTTAATGAAATTTTTTTTGAATCGATCGAAATTAAATTGTGATTTTGTAGTATTAAAAGCATGAATGAGGTAGAAATAATTATTTAAATTGTTTAAGGGTGATTAACTAGGCGTATTAGTGTGATTAAAAATAATAGTTAAAATCTGTTCACTCGTGGCTAAGCGCTAAACCCTTAGCGGTTAAGCGCCAAAACGCACGGCTAAGTGCCGTCATGTCACGCATAGGCGCCAGCTTACGAAAACTAGTTTATAGGTGATAAAAACCCAAAAATTTACATTATTCTCCCTACCGTCACCCTTAACCTCCCAAATTCACAAATAAGCATTTTAGGGCATCACCTATTTTGATCATTTTAGAGCCATTTTCGATGAAATTTGTTAGATTTTAACTCCTTAATTTATGAGCACTTCTCCTAAAAAAAATTCGATTTTCATTAAGTATTTTAAGTAAAATCTTGAGAAACCTGAAAATCACTATTCATTGTGAAATTTAAGAAAAAGCATGAGAAATTGCTGGGATTTAGTAGATTTTGCCTTTAGAAGTAAAGTTTAGCAAGTTTAGTTTGATTTTGGAATTTATGTTAAATATTTGTGCAAATTTTAGAAATGGCTCCAAAATTGAAGCGCTCGAAGGGGGAGGCTAGAGTCGATTTGGACAAGCTTGTCAGTTCAAAAGCTGAGGATTGTTACGTTGATGCACTTTCATCAGTAAGTTGATTCTTGAGCAAGTTTTTAGTATACTAGGAGGAGATATTGATGAAATGATTGCTCGAAGGAATTGGAAAAATTATTGTTGCTTCTCCACCGTTGCTGTAAATTTCTGTAGTGAGAGAGTTTTATGCTAACTTCCCAGCAGAAGAGGAATATTTACTGATGGTTCTACAACAGCAAGTTGATATTTCTGTTGTGGTCATCAATACCTTTTACCTATTGCCTTCTGAAAGATTACATTTTTATACAAATTATCATCCTACGAAAGGGGAATTTGATGAGATTATGTCTTCTCTTACTAATGGAAGAGGTTTCTGGAAAATTACAAATGACAGAAGAGTGAATTTCCAAGCCTTAAAGTTAAATGCCACCTCCAAGGCTTGGCGTTATTTTACCTCATCCAAGTTAATACCTTCGAGTCATGTTAGCGAAGTTACGAGGGAGAGAGTTGTTCTCAACTATTGTATTCAGCAGGAATTACTGATAGACATTGGAGTGATTATTTTTTATTATATTATCAATTGTGCCAGAGTTATCACGACTGCAGGTATGGGATTTCTTTCCCTGATTCATTCAATTTATGAGTAGTCTGGTTTAAAGTTTGAAACTTGGGAAGAGGTTCTTCAGACACCTAGACCTATTACTAGTGTAAATGTGAACACGCACACTGTACATTCAGAGTTTGGCTCAAAAGGAGGATTTTTTAGATCTCCCAGTGCTTATGCTACTGCTGCTTCTACTTCTCGTGCTTCTACTTCGCAAGCATCATCATCTAGAGGTCAATTTTCTGGTCCACAGACTAGATTATTACAATGGATTTTAAAGAATGTTAGTCTAACCAGAGAACAAGTTAAGGATATAAATGGGAAGGTGGAAAACATTGAGAGATATATTCACAAACATGAAGAGTTTGAGGAGACTTATCAGCAATATATGAACAGACTGATTAGAGGAGATCACAGTGTTGAGATGCTTCCTCAATCATATTTTATTCCGTATGCCACTTCCAGAGATTGGAATGAAGGAGATGATGATAATGAAGATGATGAGTAGGATTCCTATATGATGAGTCTATGATGTTTGTATTTGTGTTTTGTGATGTTTGGATATTTTTGTATTGTATTATGTTGTGAACACTGATATGTGTGGGCTGTAGTTGGACTATTTATGTTATGCACATTCAGATATATTATTATCGGATTTATGTTTTGTAATAGTTATAATATTTGTGATTTAATGTTGTGATGTGTTTGTGGTAGTAAATGTTTTAATTTAGATATAGTGTATTGTATTTTTAGTAGTGTATAATTTAATTCTAAAAACTATTAAGAAAATTTATAACAATATTAGAAACCACTATTTAAATTGCATGTTTAAACTTTTTAAATTTTGCTACCATATATTTTCAAGTATTATTTTGATTTTCGTTATGCTATGTTTGTGTGTATTTGCTTTGAAAACCTCCACTACTTTAGAAGTTCATTGAAATTTCTATTTCATGAAAAACTAAAAAATTGAATTTTATTTATGTTTACTCCTGTTTTTAAACTATTATACTTGGATATTCAGGTTATGAAGATTCTTGTAAGCATGTTATTTTAGTTTTTAATTCTTACCCATGTATCATTTCATATGCTTAAATGTTTTATCCTAATTAAAATTTTAAAGTTTGGGAGGAATTTAAAAATAATTTTCAAAAACTAAAATTTTATTTGTTCTCAAGAATATTATAAATAAATTTGATTTTTATTGAAAATAATTATGTGTATGAAGTTTTATTAGGGAAGCAAAATTTTGAATATAGAAATGAGTAAGAGGATTTAGTTAAAATCTATAGTATTGATGAAAATTTTAAGGTTAAAATTTTCTTAGTAAAGAAATGCTAAATATAGTGAAACTATCTTTAGTAAGAAATGTTGTATTTTTGGAAAAATAGAAGATTTGACTTTTATTTTTCAAAACTTAAAATTTATTTTATTGAAAAATAATTTTCAACACTATTATTACGATTTTTAAGTGAATGATATATATCAAACCTTTGCTTAAAAGGAAGGGTGGAATTCAAAATCATTGAAGGCCTATCCATATATAGTAATCCTTGCCTGAAAAAAGGAGAAAAATTATAGTATGTAAAAAAAAGAAAAGAATGAAGGAGAAGCTTGAGGATTTAACGGCCTAATCAAAAATTGGTTCCACACCTAATTTTTTAAATACAAGTTTTGAGAAAATCTAAAGCTTAAGAATATAATATAGTAAGTAAAATTATTTTCTAATAAAAAATTTTAACTGAGGAAAATAATTTCAATGTGAGAACATGTAAGAACCAATGCTCTGGACTTCCTTATGCTTGTTCTCTTCCTCTCAAAAGCTGGAGGTTAGGCTTTAATCATATGAAAACACCTTGTGAAGTGAAAGAAGGTTTGAATTTCTAAGGGGGAAGGTTTCAAAACTAGTCTTCTAAGAAAGTCATCAGGAGAGTTTTATGGCTAGACCCTTGACTATTCTAAAGAGAGAATAGATATCAACCAAAAGTGAGGTCAAAAACTACATATTACTGACACAAAAATATCCACAACTAAATAAACACAAAATAATTTAAATTCTTACCCACACAATTTCATGTGAGAACATGTAAGAACCAATGCGGTGTTGTCTCAATCAACAATTGGAGTGAATCACATGAAATTGTATGGGTAAGAATTGTAGTCCAAATAGTTGAGTGCAAATAAAAAGGGAGATATGTTTTTGATTGAGTGTAGAATTAGAGGATTTTAGAGTGGCAGACTAAAGCCCCCAATTTGGTTTGATGTTTTAAGTTTAGTTATGAGATGTTAGCCCCTATGTGGAGGGAGAAGAGGAAACTCTAGAGTGAGAGCTAGTAACTTCCCTGCCTAACCTATCTTCAAGATTTTAAAACATCAGATTAACCCATGTTCTTTATAGAACCAAGTAAGGGTAAAGAATATAACTACTCCTATTTGGCACAACACATTTAAATACTTCCACAATGAAATTCCACAATTATTACTGATTCATGAAGAGGAAAAAGAAATTTTATCCTCGTTTGCTTTCATACCATTTAAGAGTCTTGATAATTTTAGTTGCTCACTTTACTTTTTCTTAAAAAATTATCAAATAGATTTTAAACTTTCTATTTATAAAAATAACTTACAAAATCTTTTTGAAAAGTAAAAAGTTGATTTTCTGCTTTCTTTAAATTTTAAAACATTTCCCTATGGGTTCGATATCTCGAGGCTTAATCAGAAATTCCTATATTACTTGATGAACGATACGTATACTGGCGTAGAATCTCATATTATAAATAATTAAAGTTGATCTCTTATTTACTTCGGAATCAAGTTTTCAGCACCATTGTAAAGAAAGAAATATTATTCTTGAGAAAAAAAATAAAGTGTAATTTCATATATAAAACGTAAGTATAAATATTTGGAAATCAAGTTTTTGGCGACGTTGCCGGGGAAATTAATTAAATTATCTTTTAAAGAAAATTTTAAAAAAAACCAAATCTTTACTTTTACTTGCTTCTGTTAGTGCATTTTATTTTATTTTTTAATTGTGTATGCATAGTTTAGGTTATGTGAGACATGTGCCTTATGATTCTGAATAAAAAAGAACTATTAGAAAAATCAAAAAAATTAAAAATACATAAAAGGATAAAAATATTCAAGAAATGGTGAATCAAAATAATCATAATGTTGAAATCCATAAAAAATTTAGACCTTTAAGAGATTATGTTAACCCTAGAGTAGATGAACTTCATGGTAGTATTCAAAACTCTACTGTAGCGGCTAATTTATTTGAACTTAAACCTGTTATTATCTAAATGGTATCTTATAATCAGTTTGGGGGGCACCAACTGAAGATCCTAATTTACATCTTGCCAATTTTCTAGAATTATGTTCTACTTTTAAATATGATGGTAATTCGGACAATGCTATTAGACTTAGACTTTTTCCTTTTTCACTAAGGGATAAGGCTAAGATATGGTTAAATTCAATAGCATTCTAATAAGACTCATTCCTTATCTCTTCCATCTCATTAAATTGTAATAATCTCTTATTACCAGCATTCTTTATATTATAATTGAATTTCTTAATAGCCCAATAAGCTTTATGCTCAAGTTCCACTGGTAAATGACTAGTTTTCCCATAAATTAACTTGAATGGTGGCATTCCTATAAGAGTTCTCTAAGCAGTCCTATAAGTCCACAAAGCAAAATTAATTTTGACTAACCAATCCATTTTTGTTGGATTAATAGATTTTTGTAGAATTTTTTTGATTTCTTGATTGGAAACTTAAGCCAAACTGCTTGTCTGAGGATGATAAGCAGTAGAAATTGGATGAAAAATTCGATAGTTCTTCAATAATTTTTCTATTAATACATTTTTAAATGACTTCTCTCATCAGTTACAATAACACTTGGCATTCCAAATCTGCAAAATATATTTATTTTTAAGAACTTTACAACAGTTTGAGCATCACATTGATGTAAAGTAATAGCTTCTATCCATTTAGACACATATTCTACTGCTAACATTATATATAAATTTCTGAAAGCTGGTTTAAATGGTCCCATGAAATCTAATTCTCAAACGAAAAAAATTTGAACTTCCAAAATATAATTGAGGGGGGTATCTCATTTCTTCTAGAACGATCACAATTTTAAATATAAGCATTAACATCTTTAAAGATAGTAGGCTAATAAAATTCATATTGCAAGATTATGTATGATGTTTTATCAACACCAAAATGTCCCCTAAAATCATAATCATGATATTTTTAGATAATTTCAAAAATCTCTTCTAAAGGCACACATTCTCGAATAATCGGATCCTTCTCATGTTTATACAAAAATGGGTCGTCCCAAAAATAAGTCTTAGCTTCAGATAAAAATGTTCTATTTTGTTGGCGTATTAGACCATAAGGTAAAATGTTACTAACAATAAAGTTCACAATGTCTGCATACCATGGAACACACCATTCATTAATATTGAACAATTTTTCATCTGGAAAATGTTCATTAATTTCTTCTTCAGAACAAAGTGATTTCTCAGAGTCAAGCCTGGATAGATGATCAGCAATTTGATTATTGTTGATCTCATTTTTAATGAGGTCTTCTCTTCTTCTTTTTAGTACTTAGGATCTAGCCTTAGGCTTTTCCTTTGACTATCTTAGAGGACTAGAATTGGGATCCACCTTCTAGAATTTCAAACCACTTCTTAACTCCCTTCAAACTCCACAAACTTGATTGTAGACCCCTAATCACCTAGAGGGTTGAAATCAAATGTGGAAGTTCAAAGCATGAGTTCCTATAGGACTCTTTGGCCTTAGGACCCGCACTGGTGGCCCTGGTGCAGTGAAGGGCCGACTTACACACACACTACACTCATACACTACACTTTCACACACCTCCTAAAACCACACCCATACCTAACTTGACCTCCTGACTCATGTAGGTGATTCACATGGATGGTCCTTAACCCCTAAGCCCTTGGCTAAGAGGGTTAGGAACAACATAGTGAATGCCTCAAATGAGTCCCTTCATGGCTCTTGTGGGCTTGATATGGCTGCATGGCTTAACCAAAATGATTTTATTCCACCTACATTCACCTAATCTTCAATTTTCCAAATTTTCAATTTTTGACCCCCGGGACCCTACACCCGCCTAGCCTACCCAAAACCCTTGAAACTACCCAAAATTTGCCAAATCACCTAAATTACCCAAAATTCCTAAAAATCAATCCCAAACATTTCCACATCACTCAAATTGATCATCCATACCCAAAAATACCAAAAATACCTCCCAATACCCTCCAAATACCCAAAATACCCCTCTTGACCCAAAAATCCAAAAATTTATAAAATTCCCAGAAAATTCCAGAAAATCTCAAATATTCCCAATTTCATTTTGTTCAACTACACCATGGGCCAATTTTGTCAATTTACCCTACTTTTGTCAAAACCCCAATTTGACCCATTTTAACCCAAAGTGAACCCAATGTCAAACCAAACCTATCCAATTGACCCAAATTCTGGTCCAATTCAATTCTAAACTTCAATTCAACATTCCCAACACCAATCTAGACCAAATCCAAGTCCAATTTTATTGATATTTGGATCCAATTTCACTTTTGGCCTTAAAGCCCAATTTGGACCCATGACCCAAACTTAACCCAAACTCACCCAATTCAACTCCAATTAACCCCAAATCTTTTCTAAATCTTCCTTAGCATCCCCACAAGCAAAAAAATAACATGATTTGCCCGAAATTTAGACCCAAACCCCACTCAAATTCAACCCAAAGCTAAAAGGCCCAATTTTGACCTAAACCCACCCAAATGAGCCCAAACCCCAAAATCAAAGCCCAACCAAAGTCAAAACCTCTTTGAAACACTCCCATAAACATTTCTCAACATTAATTTTACATCAATTTCAACCCTAGCCCAACATTGGCCCAACTTGGCCCACTTGGACCTATATTGGCCCATTCACCAAAAAGCTCAAATTCGACCCAATTCAAACCCAAATCACCCCCAATTTGCTTCAAGTCACTCATGACACATCCATGAGCTAAACCCAACAATTATTTGGCCCAACCTCTTTACAAAATTCCCATCCATAAATTCATTTTTTAAACTTAAAGGCTCATTCCTTAAACCATTTTAAAAGCCCATCTCTTACCACATCCAAGGGCCCAAAATTGGTCTCAAAGCCCATATGACATTTCCCCTCATCATACTTTCAATTAAACTCAATACCTAAATCCTAAATTCATCATCAAATCATTCCAAATCAAGTTTCATACAAATTTCCATCAAATTACCAAAAATTCCTAAAATCCATTTTCATGAAATTGACCAAACTTTTTGCCAAGCCAAAGGTGAGCCATGAAGCCATGCATGAGCCACATGTGAGCCATGAGAGCCTTGGACACTCCACCATGCCATATTAGGTAAGAAGAGGGAGGGATTTCCTTAATCCCTAAAGCTCATTAGCCTTAATCATGTTTCACCTAAACTTAAATTTAATCCAAATATATTTGGATGGAGACTTCTCCATGCCAAACCAGTCGATCCCTTTCGATCCCCCACAGCATCCAAAGCCACCTTCGGGCGTGCACCAAGCCCAAATGGGTGGGTTGACCCATTTAGGCTCAAAACTAGCCATGCCCCATTCCACTTTGGATCAAAGCCTTTACACATGGCATTTGCCAATTGCTTGCACCAAGTCCCGTACCGACCCACCTGACCTCGAGGGTGACCCATGCTCGGCCGGCCGGCCACCGGGCCGCCGGAAAACACCATGGCCGAGAGCTCACATGTGAGCCAACTTTGGAATTCTCCCTTGCTGAGCCGCCCCATCCCCGAGTGGCCATTATAGCTGTTCTTCTCTTGCCAAGAGCAGCCGATCCCAAGCCCTAACTCTCCACGGGAGGCCCTCCACCCTCTCCTATTTAAACACCACCCCTCTCGGCCAAGAGAGGTGCTCGAAACAAACCTTAAGGAAACTTTGCCAAAATTGTTTCGGACTACTCCCCATACACGAGCACTTGATCCCCACCGAAATCCCCCTGCCATTTCTTCTCTGCGAGCTCAATTTCGAGTTGAAATCCAAGCCCAAAACCAGGACACTTCTCCACGAGTGAGCCAATCCCCAAATTGATTGGTTCTACACCTTCACCAGACCAAGGGAAGGTGTCCACCAACAAAAGCCCCATCTCCAGGCCACCCAATTGCTCCAGCCTCCAAGCTTTGTGATCGGCTGTGATCGAAATCCTACCTAGGCAATTCACCAGACCAGGAGACTTCATTTGGAGCACGCTGAGATCCAATCGAAGGTGCAACAACCCTCAGATCGAAGCCACACTTCTCTGACCAAAGGTATGGCCTCACTCTTCTTCCCGAGCTTCTGAACATTCTCCATTTTTATTGCGTAAATGTCATCCCACATAAACCGTATGGATGTGTTCGTCTTCTCAAGACGAATCCATAGAGCATAAGAACATGAAAATCCATTGAGTATCGAGTGAGATCTTAGGGATTTAGTGTGGATGGCTCTCGGACGGACGGCTCAGATGGCGTCGGACCAGGAGACGGTACGAGAACCGCGGGGCCCGGGCTGCTGACTCAAGCGGCGGCGTCGAATGGGAGCGCGACGCGTGTGCGTTCGGAGATGCCGAGGATGACGCTGCGCCGCGTGGATAAATAGAAAATTAGGGGTATTTTCTATTTATTTAATTCCCTAAACTTCAAAAATTCATAACTTTGTGTAGGAAAATCATAAAAATAAAATAAAAATACCCTCTTGCTCGGTGAACGGAGGAGAATAATGTGGAAAAGAAATTATTTAATTTCATCAAGTATTTTATTTTTTATAATTTATTTACTCTCTGCATATTTTTAATTCTCTATGCATGTATACAATTCACCATGGCATGAGACCATAGGGCTTTTGAAGCCTCTGAATTTGGAAACATTCCCTGAATTTTCCAAAGTCGAGGCCATCCCTATGAAAAGTTATTGATTTTTCAAATTCATGTTACTGTTTTGAGTATTTTAATTCCAATAAATAGCATGTTGTGAAATAAATCCTAGAAAAATTTGGTGATGTTGCTTATGACCAGAGGACACTAGAAAAAATAGGTTTTGAGTTAGTTCATTTAAAATAACCCTTATTGGCTTAAACACCCAAAATAGGTCTCTAATTAATTAGAGCTAACCATACATCAAATTGACTTGAAATCAATTCTCCACTGACCTTTAGGATTAGAGGAATCCACCATAAAAGTTTGAGGTCAATTGGACTTGGTTAGCCCTACTAAATGGGTTGATTAAGCCACTTAATCATTTTAAACTTTAAAAATTCATAACTTTCAAAATAGCTTTCAAAAATTTACCAAATTGGTTTTGGAGCCTCTCTGATATTAGGGAAATTTAAGAAAATTAAAATTTCAATTTTCTAAAAAAGTTGATTTTTAATATTATTTTAATATTTTTAATAATTAAAAAATAATAAAAATCACAAAAATAATAAAATTCACCAAAATGTCACATTTTGAATTTTAATCACTTAGGAACAAACCCCATATTTTTCTTAGGTCTATTTAGTGAGATATTAAATTTTAAAGTTCTAGGGTAATTTTAAAATTAAAAAAAAGTATTTTCTAGCATTCTCACTAAAATAATTATAATAAATCATAAAAAAATCAGAAAATTGCAAAATTTGATTCTTTGATTTCCTTGATATGAGAGAGATTTTTGAAAAATATAAAATTCATTTTTCAACATTTATTTTATTTTTAAATTAATTAATATTCCAAAACTTAAAATAATTATAATAAAAATAATATAATTCAAAAAATCACCAAAATTGGTCCAAGTGGTCCTCTAGTCATTAGGAATGTCTCCTAATTTTCTTAAGGACAGAAACTTTCTCTTGGTCATGTTATTAAATTTTCCTTGGAAATCTCTATTTTCCACCAAAAATAATTATATAAATAAATTAAATACAAAAAATCACATTTTCTCCTCTCATGTCTTTATTGACATATGAGTGAAGTCACATAAAAATTTCAAGTTCATTTGAGTTCAATTTAGTGAGTTATGAAATTATTAAGCTTAAAGGGTAAAGTGGTAATTAAAATTTTAATCCTTAATTAAAACTTTAGGTTTAATAAAAAATTAACAAGTAAAATATTTGATCCTAATCTGATTTGGATGATTGAAATTTAAATAATTAAAGGGTTGAAACCCATTAAGCAACTTAAAATAATTAAACCTTAATTAAATAATTGATTAAATTGGGAAGAATAATAAAATTGGAATTATTAAAATGGGGATATTATTAGGAAGAGATTTATTCTTTAATTTAAAAATCCCTAAATTAATCATCTCATTAATATTCAATTCTTAATTAAAACGATAACTCAAATTCAAAACATTAAAAGACTTAATCATTAAACTAAAATTAAATTATTAAACTCTTTTAAAATTTTAATTAAAATTAAAAATAAAATTAAATTAAAAATTAAATTAAATTAAGTAAATTAAATTGGGTTAAATTAAATTAAATTAAATTAAAATCAAAAGTTGAATTAAATTAAAGATTAAATTAAATTAAATAAACAAATTAAATTAAATTAAATGACTTAAATTAAATTAAATTAAATTAAATAAATAAAATCAAATTAAATTAAATTAAATAAATAAAATCAAATTAAATTAAGTTAAATCAAATTAAAAATTAAATTAAATTAAATTAAATTAAATTAAATTAAATCAAATTAAATTAAAAATTAAATCAAATCAAACTAAATTGAATAAAATTAAATTAAATTAAATTAAATTAAATTAAATTAAGTTGAATTAAATATAACATCACCTAATACATAAAGAATTCAAAATAAATCTAAAATAACTTGAACACTATTCCAAATTTAAACTCATTAATTGAAATTAAACTAAATCACAAACCATTTGAACACCAATTTACCCTCGAAAGCTTTAGTCATCATAACTCCTAAACAGAATATTAAATGAAATGTTACTTCACTTATAGGACATTCAAACATCCTAGTTCACTGAGTAAGATAATAACAAAACTTAACTAAACCTCGGACGATTAATTCATTTGTATAATTAAATTCATTTGGACTTAAAACAACTCTAGTAATATTGAAAAGATGTTTAAGACTCTTCTTAAACACTTTCTCAATATGATAGGATGTTTATAAGAACAATTGAATTTAACTGTTCTTCGATGAAGAAAATCGTCCTCAAATCAAAAACACAAGGAACCTAGACGTCATAGGAAATGACTTGCTATAGGATTAAGAATTTGGTAGAAAACCATAACCCTTACCTTAGTATTACCTAGGAACTTGTTTAAATATTTTAATTGTGTTTCAAGTGCAGCTTGGGATGACGGGAAGACCCTCCAGGTACGCTTTTATTTTATTGCAATTTACATTATTAAAATTTCATTAATCGCATCGCACTTACTTTTCTTGCATGATAAACAACTGTTGCATGAAAACCCACACCTTTAGGATAGTCCCTAAAACTGAAACCAAAACTAAATTAAAAGCCATTGCAAGATAAAATTCACCGCCACAACATTTCAAAATATAAAACAACTCAAAATTTAATCACAAACAGAACACAAAACTACAATTACAACTAAATTAAAACGTCCTGTTGGATGATCGGGAATACCTCGGATGATGTAACCTACGTGTTGCTAACGGGATTTCCCACGGTCTAAATGAAAGTGTGGAACTCATTCAGTTGAGTTTAGCAAATTCATCTGGACTAAGTGAATCCGATAAAAATAATGATGCAGGAAGGATGGAACCGTGGGATCTTAACCGGTGTCGTTATAATTAACTTTAAGATTTGTTTTAATTAAAACATAAAAAACACTTGGAAATTAAGATTTTCTCTAAACCAAAACACTTTTCTCATCCCCCGATTTATGACTTCTAAAACTAAACCTTTGCAACAACAAGGAGCTCGGAGCATGGTGGGCGGCACGGCCATCGTCATCAGGCAAAACCCGAGTCTACTTCAACAAAACTTTCCTAGAATTAAATAACAAAGCCATAGGACCTCGAGGTAGTTTGCACTAGTGCAACATAAATCCTCAACTCTTCATTAGGCATTTGCATTGCAAATTAAGCCCTAACCGGTCTTAGGATTCCGAGGTAGTCGTCGATACGACATAAACCCTCACATCTTCGAGGTCAGTTTGTATGATTCTATCATATAAATATAAGCCCTAATTAATTAAAATTGGCAAGACTGAAATGTTAAATAAATATTAGGACTTTCCTAAATTCAAGCTAAACAATAGGATAGTCGGGAAATTACCAAAGTTCACTTCGAATCTGTGATTTCTCCTACCTTTCTTCCTTTGAATTCTCAAAACAAAATGTTCCAAATTTGATCCATTCCCTATTGAAATTCCAAAATTCAATCCTTTGAAAACTTAAACTTTGAAATTCTTGAGAGCAGAATTATTGATTATTATCGAGAGTTTTCTTAGGTGATTCCCGTCACTTAAGATGTAATTAACTATAGGGGCTTGCCCTTATAGGGAATTTTAAAGAACCCAGGTAATATAAACCTGTTTAATGCTTTCATGTTAAGCAGGGGAATTTGTCGGCTTATAAAATTGGTTCGCAGACCAAACGGATGTCACAAATCTTCTAGTTTATTTAATCGAGCCCCACCATCAAGCAGTGTGTCTATCATTGGGATAGATACACGGTTTGTGGTGCGGTGCTCGTTTATATAAACTATTTGGGATGTGAGATCGGTTTAATCTCATATCTTAAAACCTTCAAATTTAAAATTATTTTTAAAAATCAAATACTACTTTTCAAATTATTTATTTAAATTAAATTAAAAATCCGCCGACAACTTCTGTTAGGCGACCCCTTTTTAAAATAAAACACACGACCTAAAAATATGCCGACAATTATGAGATCCCATTCTATCTACTATTTCAAATTCAACTTCTTGCAAACGAAGAATCCATCTTATTAGCCTTGGTTTTGCATCCTTCTTTTTCATTAAATACTTAATAGCAGAATGATCAGTATGCACTAAACATTTAGTTCTAATTAAATATGATCTGAAATTATCAAAGGCAAATATTATTGCTAATAACTTTTTCTTAGTTGTGATATAATTAATTTGAGCTTCATTAAGAGTTTTACTAGCTATAGTAACTTACTTTGAAAAATTTTATCATATTTCTGTCTCAAACCAGCTCTAATCAAATAATCACTTGCATCATACATTAATTCAAATGATTTTTTTCCAATATGGTGAAACAATAATTGATGCAGTGATTAATTTTTCTTTTAAAACTTCAAAAGCTTTTGGCAATCTTTATCAAAATTAAAAATCACATCTTTCTCGAGCAAATGGAATAATGGCTTAGCAATTTTTGAAAAATATTATTATATCGCCTGTAGAATCCAGCATGTCTTAAAAACTCCTAATTTCTCTCACATTTGTTGGATGAGGTAAATTAGAGATCATTTGAGGTTTAGCAAGATCTACATCCATACCTTTCTCAGAAATATGATGTCCTAAAACAATTCATCATGTTACCATAAACTGGCATTTTTTCCAATTAAGAACTAAGTTTGTTTCTTCACAGTGTTTAAGAACTCATGATAAATGTTCTAAACACGATTCAAATGAAATTTTAAACACTGAAAAATCGTCCGTAAAAACTTCAATTCCTTTTTATATTAAATCACATAAAATAGCCATTATACATCTTTGAAATGTAGCAGGGGCATTATATAAACCAAAGGGCATTCTTCTAAAAGTAAAAGTACCATAAGGACTGGTAAACATTGTTTTCTCTTGATCCTTAGGAGCAATTTTTATTTAGTGATAGCTAGTATATCCATCCAGAAAATAAAAATATTTATGTCAGCTAGTCTATCTAACATTTGATCCAGAAAGGGTAATGAAAAATGACCTTTCCTCATGGAAAGCTTTAATTTTTAAAAACCAATGCCTATTCACCATCCTATAACTTATCTCGTTGGTATTAATTCATTCTTTTCATTAACAGTTACGGTAACTCCTCTTTTCTTAGGAACAAAGTGAATAAGACTAACCCATGCACTATCTGAAATAGGATAAATAATCCCATCATCTAACCATTTAAAATTTCTTTCTTAATAACTTCTTGCATTATGGGATTTAATCTCCTTTGAGGATCAACCCTGGGTTTATAATTCTCTTCCATTAGGATTCTATGCATACAAATTGAATGAATAATTCCTTTAATATCAACAATTGTCCATCCAAAGGCTTTCTTATATCTCTTCAAAATTTTTAGCAAACACCCTTCTTCTTGTGAAGTTAAATACGATGAAATTATAACTGGAAAAGTTGAGGAATCACTTAAAAAGACATTTTAAATGCTTAGGAAGTACTTCAAATCAAGTTCAGGAGATTTCTCAATTGATAGACAAAAAGATTTTTGTTTTTTTGTCATATCCAGAACTTCAAAACTTTCTTGAACAAAATTTGAATTTTCTTCAATAAATCATTAAAATGTTCTAATTCCTCTTTTTGGTCGTGTTCCAATTCTTTCATCTCTGAATTCTCTTCATAAGTTGTTTTGAAATGGCATTCACTAAGATATCTCATCGCATCCATCCTGAAACATTCATCATCATTACCTTTTGCATGGTATTTCATTGATTTGGAAATATTAAAAGTAACTTTTTAATCATTAACATGCATAGTTAATTCCCCTTTTTACACATCTATCATTGCTCAACCTGTTACTAAGAAAGGTCTCTTTAAAGTGATAGGCATCTCTTTATCTTCCTCCATATCTAACACAATGAAATCAACAGGAAAGCTAAATCGATCCACATTCACCAAAACAACTTCTACAACTCCCTTAGGGTAAGATATAGAATGATCTGCTAAGTGCAAGGTTATAGTTGTATGAGATATTTCTCCTAATCTCAGTCTTTTAAATATGGATAATGGCATAAGTTTAATACTTGCACCCAAATCGCATAAAGATTTTCTAAAAAATTTGTCTCCTATCGTACATGGAAATGTGAAGCTTCCAAGATCTTTAAGCTTTTCAGGAAGTTTTATCTAGATTATAGCACTGCACTCCTCACTAAGTGCAACAGTCTCATTATCTTTAAACTATTTTTTGATTAAGAGTATCCTTCATAAACTTCACATAGCTTGGCATTTGCTCTAAAGCTTCAAAAAAAGGAATGCTAATTGTAAGCTTCTTAAAGATTTCCAAAAATTTTGAAAATTGCTTAACCAACTTTTGTTGATGAAGTATTTAAGGAAATGGAGGTGACGGCAGCTTTTCTAAATCAATCTTAAGTGGAGAAATAGGTCTGTCAAAATCTTCTAGAGCATCCTCTGTTGATTTTTCAATTTCTCCTTTCTCTATTTCATTCTCTTTTTGAACTCTACTTTTTAACTCTCTTCTACTTCCAAGTTGAACTACCTTTACCTGCTCTTTATTTTGGTCTTTAGGATTAACTTATGTGTTACTAGGAAGTATTCCTTAAGTTCTATTACTTAATGAAAATGTAATTTGTCTCAACTGATTCTCAATATTTCTTATAGCAGCTCCTTGACTTTGTAACTGATTTCTCATTTGTAACACAACTTCTTCTATAGACAACTTCCTATCCTTAAATTGTGGATTATTATTGAAACCTGAAGAATAGGTAGGTCTATACTTACTATTACCTTGGTTGTTCCAGTTCTCCAACGGGTTTACTTGGTTGCTTCCCCATTGCTGATTAGTACCATCCAAATAGTTCCAGTTAAAATTAGGATGGTTTTTCCAACCTAAATTATAGTAATTCAAATATGGGTTATTTAACTTATTATTAATAGCATTTAAAGTCTCAATAGATGTTTGCGAATGTACCATTTGGCCAAATGAATTCTCTTTAATTATTGGATTTGGTTAAGAAAAATTCATCCCAAATTGGTCTATCTTCCCTGAAATTATAGCAACTTGATTTGCTAGCATGGCAAAAGCTTCAAAATCATGAATATTGGTTATCTTTTTAGGATGTACACTTTCAGAAGGTCATTGAAAATTATTATTAGTCATTTCTTCAATTAAATCATAAGCTTCAGAAAATGGTTTATACATCAATGAACCACCAGCAGTGGCATCGATAATATATCTAAGAGATCTAGCTAATCCATTATAAAAAGTTTGAATAATTAACCAATCTGGCACAATATAGTGTGGACACATTCTTAGGAGTTCTTCAAATCATTCTCAAGCTTCGTAAATAGATTCCCTTTCAAACTAACAAAAAGATGTAATATTACTTCTAAGCATCGCAAATTTTTATGGTGAAAAATATTTAGCAAGAAATTTCTGTGTTAAATCACCCCAAGTTCTGATAGATCTAGGTGCTAAAGAATTCAACCATATCTTAGCCTTATCCCTAAGTGAGAATGGAAAAATCCTAAGCCTAATAGCATCATCAGAAACACTATCATATTTAAATGTATCACACATTCTAGAAAATTGGTAAGATGTAAACTTGGAGCTTCAGTTGGTGATCCCCTAAATTGATTATTAGATACTATTTGGATTTGGATAATAGCAGGTTTAATTTCAAATGATTGGCAGCTACAACAGGATATTGAATACTACCATGAAGTTCATCCACTGTAGGGTTTGCATAATCTCATAAAGGTCTTAATTCATGATGAATGTCAGCATTTTAATTAATTTGATTTGCCATTTCTTGAAATTTTTTATTTTTTTTTGTATTTTCAAATTTTAAAAATTTTCTAATAGTTCGTTCTATTTCATAATTGTAAGGCACAAGTCCTTTTGAACCTGAACTTTGCAAAAACTAATACACAACACAACAATAAAAACAATAACAAAATAAAAATAAAAAACACAATAACAGATAAAGTTTAAAAAAGACTTTCTAAAAATAGAAATTTTGTTTTTCTAAAAATTCTTTTTAATTTATCTTTTAAATTCGAATCCAATGAAAATTGAATTTTTCTTTTGTTTCCCCGGCAACGGCGCCAAAAATTTGATCCTAATTCTCTTTACTTCCTCATGAAAACTGATAAAATTTATGCTTTTGGTAATCCAATTACATTTATATTTTTGATATAAAATATTCTTCTTTACAACAGCGCCAAAAACTTGATTCTGATGTAAATAAGAATACAATTGTGATATTTTAGTTTAAAGATTCTACGCAAGTATATGTATCGTCATCAAGAAATATAAGACTTTCTGATTAAACCCTGAAATGTGGATCCCATGGGGAAAATTATTGAAAATTTAAAAGATAAAAAGGCTTTTTAGATCATAAATTTTATTTAGAAAATGACACTTAAACATGTTCAGATAACAGAAAACTTTTAAAATATGATTCTTTTGGAATTTTCTTAAATTATAAAATAAAGTGAACAATTATCTAACTATAGCAAGATTTTTGTAAGAATTAAAGAAGTATAATGAAAATATCTTTTTCCTTACAATGAATAAGTAAAGAGTAAAGGAATTTTGTTGTGGAAGTAATCAAAATGTGTTGTGCCAAATAAGAGCAATTTTTTTCTTTACCCTTACTAGAGATGATATAAAGAACAAACCTACCCAAAATTTTTTTCTAAACCAAAATAATTTCATTCCACTTACATTCACCTAATCTTCAATTTTCCAAATTTTTAATTTTCCAAATTTTCAATTTTTGACCCCTGGGACCCTACACCCGCCTAGCCTACCCAAAGCCCTTGAAATCACCCAAACTTTTCAAAATTTCCAAATCACCCAAAAATTCCCCAAAATTAACCTTGAACATTTCCTCACCAATCAAATTGATCATCCATAGCCAAAAATACCAAAAATTCCAAAAATACCTCCCAATACCCTCAAAATACCCAAAATACCCCTCTTGACCCAAAAATCCAAAAATTCAGAAAATTCCCAAAAAAATTCCAGAAAATTCCAAATATTCCAAATTTCATTTTGTTCAACTACACTATGTGCCAATGTTGTCAATTTACCCCACTTTTGTCAAAACCCCCAATTTGACCCATTTTAACCCAAAGTGAACCCAATGTCAAGCCAAACCTACCCAATTGACCCAAATTCTGGTCCAATTCAATTATAAACTTCAATTCAACATTCCCAACACCAATCTAGACTAAATCCAAGTCCAATTTGATTGACATTTGAATCCAATTTCACTTTTGGCCTTAAAGCCCAATTTGGACCCATGACCCAAACCTAATCCAAACTAACCCAATTCAACTCCAATTAACCCCAAACCTTTTCTAAACCTTCCTTAGCATCCCCACAAATAAAACACTAACATGATTTGCCCAAAATTTAGACTCAAACCCCACTCAAATTCAACCCAAAGCTAAAAGGCCCAATTTTGACCTAAACCCAAACCTAACCCAAATAAGCCCAAACCCCAAAATCAAAACCCAACCAAAGCCAAAACCTCTTTGAAACACTCCCATAAACATTTCCCAACATTTATTTTACATAAATTTCAACCCTAGCCCAACATTGGCCCAAGTTAGCCCAATTTGACCTACATTGGCCCATTCACCAAAGAGGTCCAAATCCAACCCAAACCTAGCCCAAACACTTCAAATTTATTCCAAATCATTCATGAAACATTCCTAAACTAAATTCAACACTTATTGGATCCAATCCTTTGCAAAATTCTCATCCTAAAATAAAAAAAAAACCACTTCTATAAATCACTTTAAAAGCCCACCTTCACTAAATTTCAAAGGCCCAAAGCCCACATGACAACCCTATATCATCATCCATTGGATGAAACCATCTCCTAAGTTCTAAACCCATGATAAAATAAATCCAAATTAAGCCATATGCCAAATCCCATCAAATCACCCCTAAATTACCAAAATTTTTAAAATCCATTTTCATGAAATTGACCAAGGTTTTCCCCAAGCCAAAGACAAGCCATGAAGCCATGCATGAGCCCCATAGGAGCCATGAGAGCCATGGAATCAACTTTCCACCTCACCAAACCATTAATGGCAAGAGAGGGGATCTCTTTCTTAAACCTTTTTTAAGCCCTTTTTACCTTAAACATGATACACTCTAAACCATACTTTTCCACCTAATCCTTGATGTGGACTTCACTACCTTTGGTAGGTTGACTCACATGATCCTCCCAGCCCAAAACCAGAACTTGGAAGGGTGCACCAAACCAAAAATGGTGGGTTGACCCATTTGGACCCAAAATGAGCCTCTCCCCATACCATTTTAATCCAAAACCTTTACACATGTCCATGGCCAATTGACTGCACAAACCTCCAGCCCTAACCCACCTGGACCTGAGGGTGACCCATGCCTGCCGGCCAGCCGCCTGGGTCGCCGGAAAACACCATGGCCGAGACCTTGGGAGGAGCTAAACTTTGGAATTCCACCTTACTGAGTTGCCCCATGCCCAATGGCCACCATGGCCGTTCTTCCCTTGACCTAAGCAGCTGATCCCAAGCCCTAACTTCCCCTTGGATGCCCTCCAGCCTCTCCTATTTAAACCCCACCTCTCTTGGCCATGAGGAGGTGCTGAACCAGACCTTACTGAAACCCTGCCAAAATTTCTCCAGACCACTCTCCATACTTAGAGCAGTTGATCCCCAGTGACAATTTGCCCTAATCCTCACCAACAGAGCCCAATTTCTCAGCCAAAATTCCACCCAAAACCAGGACACTTCTCCACAGTGGATGATTCCCAAAATTGATTGATCCTACACCTTCACCAGACCAAGGGAAGAAGTCCACCAGCAAAAGCCCCCTCTCCAGGCCACCCATCTGTTCCAGACTCCAAGCTTTGTGATCGGGCTTGGTCGAAATCATACCTAGACAATTCACTGAGCCAAGGGACTTCATCCGGAGCTTGCTTGGACCCAATCGAAGGTGACACAACCCTCAGATTGAAGCCACACTTCTCTGAGCAAAGGTATGAGCTAACTCTTTATCCCGAGCTTCTGGAGATTCTCCATTTCAAATGCCTTAATTTCGATGCATGATCACCGTATAAATGTATTCGTCTCTTCAAGACGAATCCATAGAGCACAAGAACATGAAAATCTGTTAAGTATTGAGTGAGATATTAGGGATTTAGTGTGGACGGTTCTCGGGTTAAGAGGCTTGGGGACGATGAACGGATGCCGTTCATTTAATACACGCGCGGACGGACGGCCAGGATCTCGCCGCATGAGGAGACGGGACGATACAGCGGGCCCCCGTAGCGCTGAGTTGGATGGCGGCGCCGAATCAGAAGACGACGCGTGTGCGTTCAGAGCTGCCGAGGTTGAGCTGGCGCCGCGTCACTTAAGTAGAAAAATAGGTTTTTTTTTATTTATTTAATTCCCTAAACTTCAAAAATGCATAACTTTGTGTAGGAAAATCAGAAAAATAAAATAAAAATACCCACTTGCTCAGTGAACAGAGGAGAATAATGTGAAAAGAAATCACTTAATTTCATCAAGTATTTTATTTTTAATGATTTATTTACCTCTACATTGTTTTAATTCTCCATGCATATAGGAAATTCACCATGGCATGAGACCATAGGGCATTTGAAGCCTCTGAACTTGGGAATATTCCCTGAATTTTCCAAGGTCAGAGGCCATCCCTATGAGAAGTTATTGATTTTTCAAATTCATGTTGATGTTTTGAGTATTTTAAATCTAATAATTAGCATGTTGTGAAATAAATTCTAGGAAAATTTGAGGATGTTTCTTATGACCAGAGAACTCTAGGAAAAATAGGTTTTGAATTAATCCACTTGGAATAATCCTAATTGGCTTAAACACCCAAAATAGGTCCTTAATTAATTAGAGCTAATCATACATCAAATTGACTTGAAATCAATTCTCCACTGACCTTTAGGATTAGAGGAACCCACCATAAAAAATTTGAAGTCAAGTGGACTTGGTTAGCCCTACTAAATGGGTTGATTAAGCCATTTAGCCAATTTAAACTTTAAAAAATTCATAACTTTCAAAATACTTTCCAAAAATTCACCAAATTGGTTTTGGAGCCTCTCTGATATTAGGAGAATTTAAAAAAATTAAAATTTCAATTTTCTAAAAAAGTTGATTTTTTGTATTATTTTAATATTTTAATAATTAAAAAATAATAAAAATCACAAAAATAATAAAATTCACCAAAATGTCACATTTTGAATTCTAATCACTTAGGAACAAACCCCATATTTTTCTTAAGTCTATATGATGAGATATTAAATTTTAAAGCCCTAAGGTAATTTTAAAATTAAAAAAATGTATTTTTTAGCATTTCCACTAAAATAATTCTAATAAATCAAAGAAAAATTAGAAAATTGTAAAAATTGATTCTCTGATTTCCTTGATATCAGAGAGATTTTTGAAAAATATAAAATTCATTTTTCAACCTTTATTTTATTTTTAAATTAATTAATACTCCAAAACTCAAAATAATTATAATAAAAAGAATATAATTCAAAAAATCAACAAAATTGGTCTAAGTGGTCCTCTGGTCACTAGGAATGTTCTATAATTTTCTTAAGGACAGAAACTTTCCCTTGGTCATATTATTAAATTTTCCTTGGAAATCTCTATTTTCCACCAAAAATAATTACATAAATAAATTAAATACAGAAAAATCACATTTTCTCCTCTCATGTCTTTATTGACATAAGAGTGAAGTCACATAAAAATTTCAAGTTCATTTAAGCTCAATTTAGTGAGTTATGAAATTATTAAGCTTGAAGGGCAAAATGGTAATTAAAATTTTAATCTTTAATTAAAACTTTAGGCTTAATAAAATTAAAGAGTAAAATATTTGATCCTAATCTGATTTGGATGATTGAAATTTAAATAATTAAAGGGTAGAAACCTACCAAACAATTTAAAAATAATTGAAATAAACCTTAATTAAATAATTGATTAAATTTGAAAGAATAATAAAATTGGAATTATTAAAATAGGGATATTATTAGGAAGAGATTTGTTCTTTAATTTAAGAATCCCTAAATTAATCATCTCAATAATATTTAATTCCTAATTAAAATGATAATTCAAATTTAAGATTTAAAATGCTAAAAGACTTAATCATTAAATTAAATTAAAGTAAAATTATTTAAATTAAACTCTTTTAAAATTTCAATTAAATTAATACTTTAACAATTAAAGTTAAATCATCTTTAAAATTAAAAATAAAATTAAATCAAATTAAATTAAATTAAATCAAATTAAATTAAATTAAATTAAATTAAATTAAATTAAATTAAATCATATTAAATTAAATTAAATTAAATTAAATTAAAATAAAAAAATAAAATCAAGTTAAAATTAAAACTAATTTAAATTAAATAAATTAAATTAAAATTGAAGCTAAACCAAATTAAATTAAATTAAAGTTAAATTAAATTGAATTAAAAATAACATCACTTAAGACATAAAGAAATTCAAAATAAAGCAACTTGAACACTATTCCAAATTTAAACCCGTTAACTGAAATTAAATTAAATCACAAACCATTTGAACATCAATTTGCCCTCGAAAGCTTTTGTTGTCATAACTCCTAAGCAGAACGTTAAATGAAATGTTACTTCCCTCATAGGATATTCAAATGTCCTAGTTCACTGAGCAAGATAACAAAACTTGAATTCTCGGACGATTAATTCATTTGTATAATTAAATCCATTTGGACTTAAAACAATTCCAGCAATATTGAAAAGATGTTTAAGATTCTTCTTAAGCACTTCCTCAATATGATAGGATGTTTATAAGAACAACTGAACTTAATTGTTCTTTGATGAAGAAAATCGTCCTCAAACCAAAACAAAAGAACCTAGACGTCATAGGAGATGACTAGCTATAGGATTAGGAACTTGGTAGAAAACCATAACCCTTCCCTTAGCTTTACCTAGGAACTTGCTTAAATATTCTAATTGTGTTTTAAGTGCAGCTTGGGATGATGGGACGACCCTCCAGGTACGCTTTTATTTTATTGCAGTTTACCTTATTCCAATTTATTTAATCGCATCGCACTTACTTTTCTTGCATGATAAACAACTGTTGCATGAAAACCCACACCTTTAGGATAGCCCCTAAAACTGAAACCAAAACTAAATTAAAATTCATTGCAAGATAAAATTCACCGCCACAACATTTCAAAATATAAAACAACTCAAAATTTAATCACAAACAGAAAAAAAAACTACAATTACAACTAAATTAAAACGTCTTGTTGGATGATCGGGAATACCTCGGATGATGTAACCTACGTGTTGCTAACGGGATTTCCCACAGTCTAAATGAAAGTGTGGAACTCATTTAGTTGAGTTTAGCAAATTCATCCGGACTAAGTGAATCCGATAAAAATAACGATGCCGGAAGGATGGAACCGTGGGATCTTAACCGGTGTTGTTATAATCAACTTTAAGATTTGTTTTAAATAAAATATAAAAAACACCTGGATTTTAAGATTTTCTCTAAACCAGAACACTTCTCTCATCTCCTGATTTATGACTTCTATAACTAAACCTGAATCTACTTCAGCAAAACTTTCTTAAGAATTAAATAACTAAGCCATAGGACTTCGAGGTAGTTTGCCTAGTGCAACATAAATCCTTAACCTTTTGTTAGGCATTTGCATTGCAAATTAAGCCCTAACCGGTCTTAGGATTCCGAGGTGGTCGTTCGGTACGACATAAACCCTCACATCTTCCAGGCTATTTGTATGATTTTATCATACAAATATAAGTCCAAATTAATTAAAATTGTCAAGATCAAAACATTAAACAAACATTAGGACTTTCCTAAATCCAAGCCAAACAATAGGATAGTTGGGAAATTACGAAGTTCGCTTCGAATCCGTGATTTCTCCTACCCTTCTTCCTTTGAATTCCCAAAACAAAATGTTCCGAAGCTTGATCCATTCCCTATTGAAATTCCAAAATTCAATCCTTTGAAAACTTAAACTTTGAAATTCTTGAGAGCAGAATTACTAATTATTATCGAGAGTTTTCTTAGGTGATTCCCGTCACTTAAGATGTAATTAACTATAGGGGCTTGCCCTTATAGGGAATTTTAAGAACCCAGGTAATATAAACCTCTGTTTAATGCTTTCATATTAAGCGAGGGAATTTGTCGGCTTATAAAATTGGTTCACAGACCAAACGGATGTCACAAATCTTCTAGTTTATTTAATCGAGCCCCATCACCAAACAGTGTGTCTATTCTTCGAGATAGATACACAGTTTGTGATGCGGTGCTCGTTTATATAAACTATTCGAGATGTGAGATCAGTTTGATTTCATATCTTAAAATTTTCAAATTTAAAATTATTTTCAAAATCAAATACTACTTTTCAAATTATTTATTTAAATTAAATTAAAAATTCGCCGACAGTTTCTGTTAGGCTACCCCTTTTCAAAATACAACACACAACCCTAAAATATGCCGACAATTTCTGGCGACTCCGCTGGGGAAAATTCCTCTCTCCATTTTAATCAGATAATTCTGCTTTCAAAAATCGGTAGTGTATCCATGTTCCTAGTGGATCAAACTACCCTTCTTTCCGTTGGAATACTATGTTCATTTCTACCTTGAACAAGTATAGCCAACATTCTCTCGAATTTAGGAGCCATTTGTTTAGACACCCCTAAACGAGAGAGGTTCGAGATCCTTTACCTCATTTACGAGGTGGGGTGGACCCCCAATAGGTATTAGTTTAGGAGCGGTCTTGCGGGTCGAGAAGTTTCTACAAGACTTTCTCTTCCTTTTCCAGTTCCTAATCAATTCCTTTTACCCTTCCTACAACTCTCCTTCTTTTAAATAATTCTCCTTCCTAACGAACAAATCTTTTCGAAAAACAATTTTCTTTTAATACCACAAATACACTAAGATAAACAGAAATGTGTTCGGACTCTTTCTTTTTTTCGTCATAAGTTTTACGACAAGAAGAAGCACGATTCGGGGACTAACACTTGGAATGCGCCCTGCGAAATGGAAGCCCCAAAGCTGATCTTCTCCTTCGTCGACGGACTTGGACACGGCCGTGTTCGAGGACGAAGCGCGACGATGGAATCATTCGATTCGGACAAGGATTCGGGGACACCGACATTAAAATCCCCGACGTCACTCTCTTTTCACTCACAAGCAAAGTACCAAAAGCGAGAAGCCGTTGATTGAGTTTAACCTCGAGTCGACTCATGAATTCCTCCTCTGCAAGATTCCAGCGAGAGAAGTGCGATGTTCGCGAAGGACTGTTGTTGCTACCCCACTGGTCTAGTTGTCTCGCACCTACCCGACGCACGCCGAACTAAAGGGGAAGGAAATTCAGAACTATGATGAACCTGTTACCGTGAATGGTACAGACCTTCCTATGAGACCTTCTGTTTTTAAAATCGGGTCCAGCTCGAGAATTCCATCACTGACACGGACTCAGAGAAGGAACAGAAGTAGAAGGATTGCTAGAGAAGCCGAGCTGCTGAAGTTGCTTTCCTAGAAGAAATCCCGGAACCGCCCGAGTATACACCGTTGCTCGAATACATACCACTTTTGGGAGGAAGCGGGTTCCATCCCCTCTCGATTGCGGAAGATGAGGAAAATGTTCGTAAGATTGCTGCCGCATTGCCTCAGCCCGTATATTACAACGATAGCCGTAAGAAAAGGGCTAGAATTACGCCATTTGCTCGACTGCAAACCTTAATAGAGAAGTTAGCAAAGAAAGAAAAATGCCCTGTGTCAGAGATTTTAAGAAGGATAGGGCGGGTGCCAGCCAAGTCCCGTCTTGGGCCGCGAGTAGAACACATTATTCGTTGCGGAAAAGCCGAATAAGAGAATGAAAGCTAGTCCGCTTGTCGTTGTTTCGGGACTACAAATTAGGGAGGATACCACCTTTCGGCATTTGGGTCGACGGACCATCCGGTCCCGGACCTTGCCGTTGCTAGGAGGATGGTATGGCGTCCCACAACCAGGGCAATTAAGATTAAAACAACGACACGAGAAGGAAAGTCTCATCGGGAGACTTGAGTACGAAGAAAGTGCTACCGCAGATAAAGGGGACTCATGAGAAGGAAACCCGACGGCTATCGCATGACAAGCTGCAAGGATGTACGGAAAAGACCACTAGAAGATGCTATGGAAAAGCTAAGAGCGATATTCGGAGATTAGCAAGGGAAAGAGAAGAGAAATTTGGAGATGAAGTTGACTCGTCGGAGTTCATGGATGATGAATATGCGAGAAATTAACATGGTTGAAACACGAGCTTCGTCGGCTTCACAAGGTGCCCCTGCGGCCGCAGAAGAGAGGAGCCGGAAGTAATGAGGAGGCAGCTTCAAGAGAAAGATGACACGATCGCCCAAATGGCAAAAAGGATGGAAGAGATGGTTGTAGCCCTAGCCACTCTCTAGAGTCAAGTGCAACCCCAGAGAGAAACACCCCCAGAAGTCATTCACATTGTAGACGGAGGAAAGGAGATTACATCCGTCAACGGGGATGATCAATTAAAAAAGGATGCAACACGAAAGCATGATTCCGGAAAAGGATATTAAGAGCATGGTGGAACGAGCGAGTGCGAGAAGCCTTGGCACAATCGAAGAGCGGGACATCCATTCGGACGGGTAGACCTTACCACGAAGAATTTGACGTCGTCCAATATCCGAAAGGCTTCGTACCACCTGCTGTTCAAGACCTTTGATGGAACCGGAAACCCTCGGCGGCATGTTGCACATTTTCGTGTCGATTGTTGCAATGCGGCGGAAGTGATGCTTTACTCTTCCGACGATTTGTCGACGACTCGTCGGGGATCTCCTTTGATTGGTATGCGGAATTACCGAACGGATCGGTGAAGACATTTTCGAACTAGAGAACCTCTTCATCAAGCGATTTGCTGGAGCTCAGCACCACATCACTATAGGTGATTTAGTAGTAGAGAAGCAGAAACCCAACGAAACCTTGGTAGATTACATACTTCGATGGAGAAATCTAAGTATGAAGTGTGAGCCACAGCTACAAGAACAGCATGCAGTCGGCATTTTACTAAAGAGTATTCACGGCCCGATAGCACTTCTCCTCAAGGGATTTACTATTAAGACTTTCGAGAAGTTGTTAAGCAAGGCCGGAAGCTTGCAAGAGGAGTCGAAGCAATTAAGTTTCACCGATAAAACAGACAAACAAAAGCCTGTGAAAACTTTTGAAAAGAAGTCCGGAATCATTGCAGCAGTCAACAAAGGCAAGCAACCGATACAAATATCGTCAGAACGGCCGCAGCAACCTCAATAGAATTACCAGCAACCCCGACCCAGCTATCAGTCATCTCAACAGTATGAACAACCGCCTCGTCCGCAACATACGTTAAGGGAGCTTCTGAGGAGAGAGTATCCGTTCAAGAATGAGGCAGTGCCGAAAATGTTCCACAGTCTGATGAAGACTCCAGATTTCCAACTACCAGAACCTAAGAGACCAGAAGAAGTCGACAAGAAAGGTGATCCCAACTTTTGCGCTTACCACCAGATGCTTGGGCATAAGATACAAGATTGTATTACCTTCAAAAGTTGGCTTAATGACAATCTTCAGAAAGGGAATATAACGATCCCGAAGGAGTACATGAAGGAACCCCAGAAAGGAGGTTCCGTCGATGTTATCTCGACGGATCTCATTGTGTCGATAGACCCCTATGCGGCCCGATGATGGATGGGCTACCACTTGGACAAGGTCTTCGAAAAGATTTTGGATCACATCCAAACCGCTTCGGTGCGAGCCTCGATTCGAGTTCGAAGCACTGTTAAGTCGACACTATCACTTGCGATAGAAGAACCACCTCAACAAGAGACAATTGAAGAGAAGAAGAAAATCGACGAAGAAGAGAAGGCGAGGCTCTTAAGGCTAGACTAGGGGCTGCTTATCCTAGGATAGTTGTTTCGATTCGGGGGAGAAATCCCTCGAACCTCGACTACTGTATGATTATCCGCTCACTCCGGTGGGATCTTATAATGATAAAGGTTATGGCGTTGGCTACGTTTTGATTGTTTCTAATGATTACGTAACTAGAGACAATCCGGACATCGATTCGATACAAATGACAATTCTCGAATCATACACAATCTCGACAATCACAATGACAAAGAAGACATCCATCAAGGAGGCTACGAGAGTTCAACAAGCAACGAATCTACTTGCTAGTTTCGAGGAGCTCCAGTCACAATAGAGTTAGAGCCTTCAGACTTTGAAGCTAATCTAGAAGAACCTGTCATTCCGATTCAAGGGGAGACACCAGCAAACTCAATACTAGATTCAGAATAAATTACAGAAGTTAACTTGAGAAGTGGAAGAATTCTGCCTCCGAGAATGGGTCCGAAGGACAAAGGAAAGCGAGTGGTTGTTCGGGAAGAACCAACCCCGGCGGAAGAAATACCCATTCGAGAAGAAGTCGAGACACACGGAAATAAAGTGGACTACAACGTGCTAGCCCATCTTAGGAAACTACCGGCCAAGGCGAGCATCTACGACGCTCTCATCTTATCGAAAGGAGATGAGAGAAGCTCGATCGAGGCCTTACTTGATCCAGGAAATTTGCTTAGCTCGAATGGCCGGAGATTCCTTAGATGAGGTTTGTTCGTTAAAGGAACGACGAGGTGTCACCTTCACGGACAATGACCTACTACTTGGGACGACGAGACCACAACCGACCGTTGTACATTTCGGTTACAATTGGAAAGTTTACACTCTCCGGAGTATTGGTGGATCCGGGAGCATCGATCGATATAATGAATCTTCGAACGCTAGCATACTTGGAAATTGATGCTCGCGAGCTTGAAGCGGACAAAATGTTATTAAGAGGATTCGACCGAAAAGAGAAAGAGCCCTCGGATCAATAACACTCGCTAATGAAGACCGGTGACTTAGCAAAGACAACCGCAAAATTTCACATAATCGATTCGAAACATCGTTCGATGCTCTCTTGGGCCGACCATGGATACATGAAAACAGGATGGTACCATCATCTCTACATCAGTGCATCAAATACTGCGATGGAGGGGAACAGTGCATCAAAGGTGTTTTACAACCACTCTCCGTACATGAAATAGGAATCCATAAAGATTCAACTTATTATGCACCTCCGAAGAAAACAATCTTCTCCAGAGATACCATAACGAATGAAGCAAAGGGAATTCGGGAGGACAAAGAACTTGAAGTTCTAGTCCAACAGTCACTCACCACTCCCTTACGGCGAGATGGTGAAGGTTTCTCCACAACTCGCATCCGAGGTCGAGGCGGGGACGAGGTCGTGGCGGAGACGTTAGGACGGTTGGACGAGAGGAAACCAGTTATCAATGTTTATTGGGAAGACGAGTTACGAAGAAGAAAAAGAAATCGAAGCAAGAAGCGGCGACAATAAGTCGGAAGAAGCCGCAATTCGAGGATCTCGCTCGAAGATGAAAAGAATGAAGAATATAAATCGATGTACGAGAAGATTAACCACTATGTACATACTTATGACCACGACCCCGATCCATTCAATAAGATCGAGGGTATGGTGGTCGAAGAGGTACATAGCGGCGGTTCAAAGCCCATCAAATTCTACCGTGGTGCTCCTTCCTCCAAAGCTGAAAATAATGTACAATTTGAAGATGTCACTTCATCGAAATTAATGGAATTATCTTTTGAGTGGTACTCTCCCTGTGTTCAAAATTTAATTTAGTGTGGTTTCTTACCTCGACAATGGACAAAAGGTCAATCACAACATTTTGAAAAATTATGGAATAACTCCGGTCGTCCACCCAATTCAAAACATGGTCTAGGATTCGGCACAGTAGGATCAGTTGACAATACTGAATTTTGCTTGGTTGTCACTTGCGAGTCTAATGAAAACTGCATGGAAACTACAAAAGAATTTGAAGATTTACAAATTGGAGACGCTCCACCAGAATTCGAAGAAGAGATTAAATCTACGATAGATGAGTTAACGGAAGTTAACTTAGGTACTAACAAAGAGCCTAGACCTACTTTTGTTAGCTCCTTACTCGATAAAGAAGATTCAGAAGAAATAATCGAGTTATTAATGGAATTTAAAGGCTGTTTTGCTTGGAACTACGATGAGATGCCGGGATTAGCTCCGGAGGTCGCGATCCATAAGCTAGGAGTGGATCCTACTTACGTCCCGGTCGGACGAGGTCCCGAAAAGAATGCGTCTAGAGATCGAACAACAAGTCATAGCTGAAGTTAAAAAGCTAATGGACGCTAAATTTGTCCGTGAAGAACAATACCCAACTTAGTTAGCCAATGTGGTACCAGTTAGGAAGAAGAGTGGTCAGATCAGAATTTGTGTGGATTTCAGAGATTTGAACAAGGCATGTCCAAAAGATGAATTCCCTCTACTGATCCCAGAATTAATGATCGACATTGCTTCGACACATGAAATATTCTCATTCATGGATGGATCTTCGAGGATACAACCAAATAAAAATGGCTCCGAGAAGATGAGAAACTTACGGCATTCGAACGCCGATTGGAGTATATTGCTACACGGTGATGCCATTTGGACTCGAAGAACGCGGGAGCAACATACCGAGAGAGCGATGACAAGAATTTTTGATGTCTCATCCACAATCGAAGTCGAATGCTACGTGGACGATGTGGTCATCAAAAGCAAAGTAAAGGAAAACCACATGTATGATTTGAGAATTGTTTTCGAACGATTAAGACAATTTAACCTTAAGATGAATCCCTTAAAATGCGCCTTCGGCGTCACCTCCGGGAAATTCTTAGGATTCATTATCCGACATCGTGGAATTGAAATCGACCCGGAAAAGATTAAAGCTATCTTAGAAATGCCACCTTTCAAAACCTTAAAACAACTACGATCTTTTCAAGGGAAGTTGGCATATCTTCGACGCTTTATCTCAAACTTGTCAGGTAGGTGTCAGCCTTTCTCGGCATTAATTAAAAAGGACGCCAAATTTATTTGGGAATAAAATGCCGAGAAGGCCTTTGAGGACATTAAACAATATTTAATGACACCTCTGTCTTAGCGAGCCCCGATCTCGAGTAGACCGTCGATACTTTATACCGTGGCCTTAGACGACTCTCTCGGAGCCACTATTAGCAGGAGTCGATGATGAGGGTAAAGAAAATGCTCTTTACTACCTAAGCCGTCGTTTACTTCCGACGGAAATAAGGTATCCCGCAATTGAAAAGCATTGTTTGGCCACGATCTTCGCCGCTCGAAAGCTCGGGCACTACATGCTTTCTCATAAGGTCGACCTGATCTCGAAATTTAATCCATTGCGATACTTGATGACTCGTCCAACGCTTTCGAGCGGACTTGCTAGATGGTCGATGATATTATTGCAATTCGATATAACTTTCGTGCCTCTTCGTGCTTGTAAAGGGACAAGTCTTAGCGAGACTTCCTCGCACCACACCCTTTGCCGGCGGAATCTCCTCTCGATGACGATTTGCCGGATGAACAAATAATGAGCCTAGAAGACCACGATGATCGACGTTGGGAATTATATTTCGACGGAGCATCTTCGGCACACAAAGATGAAGAATTGCAAGTGATAGTGCACAGTAAGGCGGGAATCGGACTAATCTTTATAACACGGAGCGGGGGATGTTAAGATACTCTTACCACTTAACGGAGCTGTGTACAAACAATGAAGCGAGTACGAAGCCCTCATAACGGGATCTGGAATTAACTATTCGAATGGGGATAACGAACATCAACATCTACGGGGATTCGCAGTTAATCATTCAACAGATCGCCGGACAGTACAGAATTTTAAAACCAAGACTCGAGCAATACTTCCAGTATGTCATACAGTTGTTGCAACAGATTTCGAATGTGACGATCTACAAAATTCCCAGAAAAGAAAACGCTTTAGCAGATGCGTTAGCTCGCCTCGCAAAAGAATTTGCCTGTTTGCTAGATGAGTCAGTAGAAGTGTCAGTTCACGTACGTCAAGTCCTATCACAGCTCGACATAGACACAATACACAAATCAGAAAAATGAGAAGAATCAGTTGCAACAGTGACAGAAAACACAGAAGATTGGCGACAGCCATTAATAGATTACCTACAAACAGGAAAACTACCAGACGATAGGTCACTAGCCCATCGGACCAGAAAAGAACTACGTCTACGCATTAATAAACAACACGTTATACGGAAGGTCTTTCGATCAAATGTGGCTAAGGTGCCTAAGTGGGTCCGAGGCCCGTGAAATTGTTAAAGAAGTGCATTCGGGACTACGTGGCGCTCACCGGTCGGGTCCGAAGATGAAAATGAAAATTAAAAGATTGGGGTACTACGGCCCTCGATGATGATGGCTGCATGAAAATCGCTAAGAGCTGTCACCAATGCCGAGTGCACGGAGTGGTTCTACACCGACCTCCAAATGTGCTACATCCAGACAATTGCGTGTGGCCGTTTGAATGTTGGGGCACGGATATAGTGGGTCCGATAGAACCACCATCTTGAAAAGGACATCGCTTCATTCTTGCGGCTACGGATTACTTTTCCCGAGTGGGCGAGGCGGTTCCACTCGGAGAAGTGAAAGCACACCACGTGCTACAGTTTTTCAAGAACCAAGTTGTCTACCGTTTCGGAGTGCCGCGTAGGATCATCTCAGATAATGGGTCAGCATTCAGAAGCACACAAATCAACAATTTCGTTAGGAGACACGGAATCGATTGGCGGTATTCAACAATTTACTACCCAAGAGCAAACGGCCTGGATGAGGCTTTTAATAAAACTCTCGTTCAAATTTTAAAGAAAACTTTGGACGACAATAAGAGAAATTGGCACGAGAAGTTATTAGAAGCCTTATGGGCCTACGGACAACCTTCGAACTCCTACTCGAAGCTACACCTTACGCTCCGGTGTATGGGTCCGAGGCGGTGTTACCCTTAGAGGTCCGACTTCCTTCACTCGGGATTGCGGTTGCGAACAAATCACGATAGAATAGAATGCTAAATTACGACTCAGAGGAATTAGAAAGCTCGGAAGGGAAAAGACTTGCGGCACGGCGGAATTTAGAACTATACCAAGCTAAGATGGTTCGAGCCCATGACAAGGCTGAGTCCGCCCGAGAACCTTTAAAGTTGGTGACTTAGTTCTCGTTCTCGAGAGACCTATCCTTGCACACCGCAAGATAGGAGGAAAATTTGAACCCACTTGGGAAGGGCCGTTTGTGGTTGAAGCGGTATACTCGGGAGGCTCCTACCGGCTAGTGAATTGCCAAGGAGAACGACATAAGCTTCCGATCGACGGACGATACTTGAAGAAGTATTACGCTACCTGATGTTTCGAAGGAATGGATTTTTCATCCCTGGAAGCACGGGTGAAGTAGTTACTTATGACTGGGTCCGAACACAAAAATAATAAAAAATGTGCTAAAATAAATAAAATCATGATAATAAAGTTTTCCTTGTTTTCTCTTCCATATCAAAATCTCTTTCCTGATCTTATCCCACTTCATTCTCTGTTGAATTTAAAATATAAAAGGAATAATAAAAAAAGAAAGAAAACTCGTCTTTAATAAACATTTTTTTAATGTTCTTGTTCTTAGTACGGCCCACGATCCTTTTCCTTGTCTTTTCGCGGGGAAATGTCGAACGGGCGGTTGGTCTCGAACTTTAGAAATGGCGTAAGCCTTGCACTCGACGAAAAGAGGGAGAAAGATGGAGCGATAATCGAGATTGACTCGGACTTCGCACCGGCGGGCCTACGATACGAGGAAAGTGACTAGGTCCTAGTTGACCGAGAGGAGCCGCCCGATCGGACGATAATGAAAGTGGGTGGCCCAAGCCACCAATCCGGCGAGCAAGAAAAGGAAAACAAACAGCGAAGAAGACGAGAGAATCGAGTACGTAGTCGCTACATCGGAAGGCGGGCTTGTCGGCGCCGCACCCACGAAAGTCGGGAAGTACGAAGAGCTACTCTCACGACGACCCGGCGAAGAAATAAAAATCGCCGTATCCGCAAGATGTTAACCAAACTAGAAGTGGACCAGCGCGACGAGGCAGTTGCTACTGCCAGTACGTATACTTCAAGGACGCCGGTTCACCAGGAACCTGAAGGAAGGAGGCCAGCTCCGAGGATAACTGAAGAGACCAGGGAAATCTTAAAAAGATCAAAAGAAGGAAGGTTGCCACGCCACCAGATAAAGTCACCAATAATGCATAACCTTGTTGTAGAAGCAACCCCGGAGGATGTCCCGAAGGACACCATCCCCGAGGAGCCGAGGTATGCAGGAGAACGTGAAGGGATTGAGCCATATATCCCACAATACGTTACCAGGCCTCGCCATTTGCAGATTATTCCAGAATACGAGCTCGAAAGGATGCAGAATGACGAGAAGAAAACTTTTGAATACTTCGAGAGAATCAGAGGCAGGAGGATCAATATACTAGAAGGCCTCGAGCTACATACGGACGTGTTCTCGGAATACGAACAACAACAAATCGTGGATGCATCCGGGATTTGAAAAGAATGGGCCGAGCGGGCCGCCTAGAGAAAACACTTACTCGGAACCCCGGAGATGGATGCCGGGGAAAGGGAGAATTACAATACAATGTGGATGCTTGCTACAAGTTCGCGAGAAGACGGGAAGGGAAACCCACGGGAATACTCCGTCATGGCCGGGTGGATCCAATGTCATTAGTCATCAAAGGGATGGTAAAAAGAATGATAACATGGAGGGTACGCCGACGGATTGCATACCCGACGGTTGCATCATTAACATTTACAAGAAGGGTGATTGCATACCCACGCACATAGATCACCACGACTTTGTTAGACCTTTACGCACGGTTTCTTTTCCGAATGAATGTAATATCATGTTCGGATGCGACCTCCGGATAGCGAAGCCCGAGTGAGTTCCGAGGGCCGGTAAAGATACCATTACCGGTAGGTTCCGTCATGATACTAAAGGGCAACGGAGCGGATGTCGCTAAACATTGCATACCGGGAGTACCAATGAAGCGGATCTCGATTACTTTCGGAAGGATGGATGACGGAAAGCACCTTACCACTTCCGGACCGGACCCGGAGCTAGAGAGCCTCCGGCCTTATGAGTTGTGAGTTACATGGAAAATATCACACCTCCGACGTACATCCATACGGCATCCTTGCCGAGGATGGCTTGGAAGGTGATGTTATTGACCATGTACCTCACTTATTCGGACATGGATTTTGACAGATACCTTTTTTGGATGAATCGACAAAGATCATACATAGTCCGTTTTGAGTCTATATGGATTGTATGAGATGTATTCCAGATCGAGTTGTATGATGTATCTTCAACATGATTGGAATGAAAGTGACCATGTCACATTTTTTGCCTTCACCTCTTTTGTGCAAGTTAACTGGAAAACGCCATTAAAGTTAAATGAACTTCGAACGAAGAACAGAAAAGAAACAAAAAGAATAAAAGAGAACTTTCCTTAAAAATCTAAATAAAAAAATGATGAACATCAAATTCACGTGAACATTAAATGAATGATAAAATAAATTTGAATCGTTAAACGACAAACAAAATGAACACAAATTTCAAATCAAATCTCAATCAAAAATTTCAAATTCAACTTTCCAAATTTCAAATCAAATCTCAATCAAAATTTCAAATTCAACTTTCCCAATTTCAAATCAAATCTCAATCAAAATTTCAAATTCAACCTTCCAAATTTCAAATAAAATCTCAATCAAAATTTCAAATTCAACTTTCCAAATTTCAATCAAATCTCAATCAAATTTCAAATTCAATCTTTCTAGAACTCAAATCAAATCTCAATCAAAATCAAACTTTTGGGGTTGAGGATTTTACATCCGAGACTGCATTGCATTAGGATTCTTTCCCTATCGCAATGAAAAACATCAAAATCAAATTTTTAGGGTTGAGGATTTTGCATCCGAGACTGCATTGCTTTAGGTTCTTTCCCTATCGCAATGAAATACATCAAAATCAAATTTTTGGGGTTGAGGATTTTACATCCGAGACTGCATTGCTTTAGGATTCTTTCCCTATCGCAATGAAATACATCAAAATCAGACTTTTGGGGTTGAGGATTTTACATCAGAGATCGCATTGCTTTAGGATTCTTTCCCTATTGCAATGAAATACATCAAAATCAAATTCTTGGGGTTGAGGATTTTACATCCGAGAGCTGCATTGCTTTAGGATTCTTTCCCTATCGCAATGAAATACATCAAAATCAAATTCTTGGGGTTGAGGATTTTACATCCGAGACCGCATTGCTTTAGGATTCTCTCCCTATCGCAATGAAATATATCAAATTCAAACTTTTGGGGTTGAGGATTTTACATTCGAGACTGCATTTCTTTAGGATTCTTTCCCTGTCGCAATGAAATACATCAAAATCAAACTTTTGGGGTTGAGGAATTTACATCCGAAACTGCATTGCTTTAGGATTCTTTGCCTATCGCAATGAAATACATCAAAATCAAATTTTTAGGGTTGAGGATTTTGCATCCGAGACTGCATTGCTTTAGGTTCTTTCCCTATCGCAATGAAATACATCAAAATCAAATTCTTGGGGTTGAGGATTTTACATCCGAGACTGCATTGCTTTAGGATTCTTTCCCTATCGCAATGAAATACATCAAAATCGGACTTTTGGGGTTGAGGATTTTACATCCGAGATTGCATTGCTTTAGGATTCTTTCCCTATCGCAATGAAATACATCAAAATCAAACTCTTGAGGTTAAGGATTTTACATCCAAAACCGCATTGCTCTGAGATCTCTCCTCATTGTAATGATTCAATCCAATAAATTCAATTTTCTTTTGAGGTTGAAGATGTTACATCTAAAACCACAAAATTCCAATTTTCATTTCAAGTTCAAATCCCTTCAAATTAATCTTAACAAAACTTCAACATAAATTAAAACTCAAAATCTAAACTTACACATCAAAACTTGAACATGAAATGAAACGAAATCTAAATTGAAATTCCCCAGATCATGCGATTTGGGATTCACCTCCTTTTCCTTTCCCCAGCGAGAGTTCAGGAATCTCCAGTCTCAGAGATATACTTGACACTCCCCAGCGGAAACTCTTCTACTTTGTCCTAAGTTTGTCACTTGGACATTTGTGTTGGTTTTGATGATCGCTTCGGTCAACACCAATACGCTCAGTGTGCTCCGTCAGCTCACCACACCTATTGGGGGTCCATTTGTTGACCTCATTTTTGATGAGGTCTTCTCTTCTTCTTTTTAGTACTTAGGATCTAGCCTTAGGCTTTTCCTTTGACTATCCTAGAGGATTAGAACTGGGACCCACCACCTAGAAATTCAAACCACTTCTTAACTCCCTGCAAACTCCACAAACTTGATCGTAGACCCCTAATCACCTAGAGGGTTGAAACCAAATGTGGAAGTTTAAAGGATGAGTTCCTATAGGACTCTTTGGCCTTAGGACTACCACAGGTGGCTCTGGTTTGGTGAAGAGCCGACTTACACACACACTACACCTATACACTACACTTTCACACACATCCTAAAAACACACCCATACCTAACTTGACCTCCTGACTCATAAAGGTGATTCACATGGATGGTCCTTAACCCCTAAGCCCTTGGCTAAGAGGGTTAGGAACAACATAGTGGATGCCTCAAATGAGTCCCTTCATGGCTCATGTGGGCTTGATATGGCTTCATGGCTCGACCAAAATATTTTATTCCACTTACATTCACCTAATCTTCAATTTTCCAAATTTTCGATTTTTGACCCTCGGGACCCTGCACCACTTTACCTCAAAGCCTTCGAAATCACCCAAACTTTTCAAAATTTCCAAATCACCCAAAAATTTCCCAAAATTAACCTTGAACATTTCCTCACCAATAAAATTGATCATTCATAGCCAAAAATACCAAAAATACCTCCCAATACCCTCCCAATACCCTCCAAATACCCAAAATACCCCTCTTGACCCAAAAATTCAGAAAATTCCCAAAAAATTCCAGAAAATTTCAAATATTCCCAATTTCATTTTGTTCAACTACACCATGGGCCAATTTTGTCAATTTACCTCACTTTTGTCAAAACCTCCAATTTGACCCATTTTAACTCAAAGTGAACCCAATGTCAAGCCAAACCTACCCAATTGACCCAAATTCTGGTCCAATTCAATTCTAAACTTCAATTCAACATTCCCAACACCAATCTAGACCAAATCCAAGTCCAATTTGATTGACATTTGAATCAAATTTCACTTTTGGCCTCAAAGCCCAATTTGGACCCATGACCCAAACCTAATCCGAACTAACCCGATTCAACTCCAATTAACCCCAAACCTTTTCTAAACCTTCCTTAGCATCCCCACAAACAAAAAACTAACATGATTTGCCCAAAATTTAGACCCAAACCCCACTCAAATTCAACCCAAAGCTAAAAGGCCCAATTTTGATCTAAACCCAAACATAACCCAAATAAGCCCAAACCCCAAAATCAAAACCCAACCAAAGCCAAAACCTCTTTGAAACACTCCCATAAACATTTCCCAACATTTATTTTACATCAATTTCAACCCTAGACCAACATTGGCCCAAGTTAGCCTAATTTGACCTACATTGGCCCATTCACCAAAGAGGTCCAAATCCAACCCAAACCTAGCCCAAACACTTCAAATTTATTCCAAATCATTCATGAAACATTCCTAAACTAAATTCAACACTTATTGGATCCAATCCTTTGTAAAATTCTCATCCTAAAATCAAAAAAAACCACTTCCATAAATCACTTTAAAAGCCCACCTTCACTAAATTTCAAAGGCCCAAAGCCCACATGACAACCCTATATCATCATCCATTGGATGAAACCATCTCCTAAGTTCTAAACCCATGATAAAATAAATCCAAATCAAGCCATATGCCAAATCCCATCAAATCACCCCTAAATTACCAAAATTTTTAAAATCCATTTTCATGAAATTGACCAAGCTTTTCCCCAAGCCAAAGACAAGCCATGAAGCCATGCATGAGCCCCATAGGAGCCATGAGAGCCATAGAATCCACTTTCCACCTCACCAAACCATTAATGGCAAGAGAGGGGATCTCTTTCTTAAACCTTTTTTAAGCCCTTTTTACCTTAAACATGATACACTCTAAACCATACTTTGCCATCTAATCCTTGATGTGGACTTCACTACCTTTGGTAGGTTGACTCACATGATCCTCCCAGCCCAAAACCAGAACTTGGAAGGGTGCACCAAACCCAAAATGGTGGGTTGACCCATTTGGACCAAAAATGAGCCTCTCCCCATACCATTTTAATCCAAACCCTTTACACATGTCCATGGCCAATTGACTGCACAAACCTCCAACCCTGACCCACCTGGACCTGAGGGTGACCCATGCTGCTCGGCCGGCCGCTCGGGTCGCCGAAAAACACCATGTCCGAGACCTTGGGAGGAGCCAAACTTTGGAATTCCACCTTGCTGAGTTGCCCCATGCCCAATGGCCACCATGGTTGTTCTTCCCTTGACCTAAGCAGCTGATCCCAAGCCCTAACTTCCCCTAGGATGCCCTCCAGGCCTCTCCTGATTTAAACCCCACCTCTCTCGGCCATGAGGAGGTGCTTGAACCGAACCTTACTCGAAACCACCGCCAAAATTGCTCCGGACCACTCTCCATACTTAGAGCGAGTTGATCCCCGGTGACAATTTGCCCTAATCCCCACCAACGGAGCCCGATTTCTCGGCAAAAATTCCACCCAAAACCGGGACACTTCTCCACGGTGGATCAATCCCCAAATTGATTGATCCTAAACCTTCACCGGACGAGGGAAGAAGTCCACCGACAAAGCCCCTCTCTAGGCCACCCATCGTTCCGGACTCCGAAGCTTTGTGATCGGGCTTGGTCGAAATCATACCTAGACAATTCACCGAGGCCAAGGGACTTCATCTGGAGCTTGCTTGGACCTAATCGAAGGTGACACAACCCTCAGATTGAAGCCACACTTCTCTGATCAAAGGTTTGAGCTAACTCTTTATCCTGACCTTCTGGAGATTCTCCATTTCAAATGCCTTAATTTTAATGCATGATCACCGTATAGATGTATTCATCTCTTCAAGACGAATCCATAGAGCACAAGAACATGAAAATTCGTTAATTATTGAGTGAGATATTAGGGATTTAGTGTGGACGGTTCTCGGGTTAAGAAGCTTGGGGACGATGAACTGATGTCGTTCATTTAATACACGCGCGGACGGACGGCCGGGATCGTGTCGGATGAGGAGAAGGGATGATACAGCGGGCCCCCGGAGTGCTAAGCTGGATGGCGGCGCCGAATCAGAAGACGACGCGTGTGCGTTCGGAGCTGCCGAGGTTGAGCTGGCGCCGCGTCACTTAAGTAGAAAAATAGGTTATTTTTCTATTTATTTAATTCCCTAAACTTCAAAAATGCATAACTTTGTGTAGGAAAATCAGAAAAATAAAATAAAAATACCCCCTTGCTCAGTGAACAGAGGAAAATAATGTGGAAAAGAAATCACTTAATTTCATCAAGTATTTTATTTTTAATGATTTATTTACCCTCTGCATTGTTTTAATTCTCCATGCATATAGGAAATTCACCATGGCATGAGACCATAGGGCTTTTGAAGCCTCTGAACTTGGGAATATTCCCTGAATTTTCCAAGGTCAGAGGCCATCCCTATAAGAAGTTATTGATTTTTCAAATTCTTGTTGCTGTTTTGAGTATTTTAAATCTAATAATTAGCATGTTGTGAAATAAATTCTAGGAAAATTTGAGAATGTTTCTTATGACCAGAGGACTCTAGGAAAAATAGGTTTTGAATTAATCCACTTGGAATAATCCTAATTGGCTTAAACACCCAAAATAGGTCATTAATTAATTAGAGCTAATCATACATCAAATTGACTTGAAATCAATTCTCCACTGACCTTTAGGATCAGAGGAACCCACCATAAAAAATTTGAAGTCAATTGGACTTGGTTAGCCCTACTAAATGGGTTGATTAAGTCATTTAGCCAATTTAAACTTTAAAAAATTCATAACTTTCAAAATACTTTTCAAAAATTCCCCAAATTGGTTTTGGAGCCTCTCTAATATTAGGCGAATTTAAGAAAAATAAAATTTTAATTTTCTAAAAAAGTTGATTTTTTGTATTATTTTAATATTTTAATAATTAAAAAATAATAAAAATCACAAAAATAATAAAATTCACCAAAATGTCACATTTTGAATTCTAATCACTTAGGAACAAACCCTATATTTTTCTTAAGTCTATATGATGAGATATTAAATTTTAAAGCCCTAAGGTAATTTTAAAATTAAAAAAATGTATTTTTTAGCATTTCCACTAAAATAATTCTAATAAATCAAAGAAAAATTAGAAAATTGTAAAAATTGATTCTCTTATTTCCTTGATATCGAGAGATTTTTGAAAAATATAAAATTCATTTTTCAACCTTTATTTTATTTTTAAATTAATTAATACTCCAAAACTCAAAATAATTATAATAAAAAGAATATAATTCAAAAAATCAACAAAATTGGTCTAAGTGGTCCTCTGGTCACTAGGAATGTTCTATAATTTTCTTAAGAATAGAAACTTTCCCTTGGTCATATTATTAAATTTTCCTTGGAAATCTCTATTTTCCACCAAAAATAATTACATAAATAAATTAAATACAGAAAAATCACATTTTCTCCTCTCATGTCTTTATTGACATATGAGTGAAGTCACATAAAAATTTCAAGTTCATTTAAGCTCAATTTAGTGAGTTATGAAATTATTAAGCATGAAGGGCAAAATGGTAATTAAAATTTTAATCTTTAATTAAAACTTTAGGCTTAAAAAAATTAAAGAGTAAAATATTTGATCCTAATCTGATTTGGATGATTGAAATTTAAATAATTAAAGGGTAGAAACCTACCAAACAATTTAAAAATAATTGAAATAAACCTTAATTAAATAATTGATTAAATTTGAAAGAATAATAAAATTGGAATTATTAAAATAGGGATATTATTAGGAAGAGATTTGTTCTTTAATTTAAGAATCCCTAAATTAATCATCTCAATAATATTTAATTCCTAATTAAAATGATAATTCAAATTTAAGATTTAACATGCTAAAAGACTTAATCATTAAATTAAATTAAAGTAAAATTATTTAAATTAAACACTTTTAAAATTTCAATTAAATTAATACTTTAACAATTAAAGTTAAATCATCTTTAAAATTAAAAATAAAATTAAATCAAATTAAATTAAATTAAATCAAATTAAATTAAATTAAATCAAATTAAATTAAATTAAATTAAATTAAATTAAATTAAATTAAATCATATTAAATTAAATTAAATTAAATTAAATTAAAATAAAAAAATAAAATCAAGTTAAAATTAAAATTAATTTAAATTAAATAAATTAAATTAAAATTGAAGCTAAACCAAATTAAATTAAATTAAAGTTAAATTAAATTGAATTAAAAATAACATCACTTAAGACATAAAGAAATTCAAAATAAAGCAACTTGAACATTATTCCAAATTTAAACCCGTTAGCTGAAATTAAATTAAATCACAAACCATTTGAACATCAATTTGCCCTCGAAAGCTTTTGTTGTCATAACTCCTAAGCGAACGTTAAATGAAATGTTACTTCCCTCATAGAATATTCAAATGTCCTAGTTCATCGAGCGAAGATAACAAAACCTGAATTCTCGGACGATTAATTCATTTGTATAATTAAATCCATTTGGACTTAAAACAATTCCAGCAATATTGAAAAGATGTTTAAGATTCTTCTTAAGCACTTCCTCAATATGATAGGATGTTTATAAGAACAACTGAACTTAATTGTTCTTTGATGAAGAAAATCGTCCTCAAACCAAAATAAAAGAACTCTAGACGTCATAGGAGATGACTAGCGTATAGGATTAGAAACTTGGTAGAAAACCATAACCCTTCCCTTAGCTTTACCTAGGAACTTGCTTAAATATTCTAATTGTGTTTTAAGTGCGGCTTGGGATGACGGGAAGACCCTCCGAGTACGCTTTTTTTATTGCAGTTTACCTTATTGCAATTTATTTAATCGCATTGCACTTACTTTTCTTGCATGATAAACAAACTGTTGCATGAAAACCCACACCTTTAGGATAGCCCCTAAAACTGAAACCAAAACTAAATTAAAATTCATTGCAAGATAAAATTCACCGCCACAACATTTCAAAATATAAAAAAACTCAAAATTTAATCACAAACAGAACACAAAACTACAATTACAACTAAATTAAAACGTCTTGTTGGATGATCGGGAATAACTCGGATGATGTAACCTACGTGTTGCTAACGGGATTTCCCACGGTCTAAATTAAAGTGTGGAACTCATTTAGTTGAGTTTAGCAAATTCATCTGGACTAAGTGATTCCGATAAAAATAACGATGTCGGAAGGATGGAACCGTGTGATCTTAACCGGTGTTGTTATAATCAACATTAAGATTTGTTTTAAATAAAATATAAAAAACACCTGGATTTTAAGATTTTCACTAAACCAGAACACTTCTCTCATCTCCTGATTTATGATTTCTATAACTAAACCTCTGCAACAACAAGGAGCTCGGAGCATGATGGGCAGCACAACCATCGTCATCAGCAAAACCTGAATCTACTTCAGCAAAACTTTCTTAAGAATTAAATAACTAAGCCATAGGACTACGAGGTAGTTTGCCTAGTGCAACATAAATCCTCAACCTTTTGTTAGGCATTTGCATTGCAAATTAAGCCCTAACCGGTCTTAGGATTCCGAGGTGGTCGTTCGGTACGACATAAACCCTCACATCTTCCAGGCTATTTGTATGATTTTATCATACAAATATAAGTCCAAATTAATTAAAATTGGCAAGATCAAAACATTAAACAAACATTAGGACTTTCCTAAATCCAAGCCAAACAATAGGATAGTTGGGAAATTACCGAAGTTCGCTTCGAATCTGTGATTTCTCCTACCCTTCTTCCTTTGAATTCCCAAAACAAAATGTTCCAAACTTGATCCATTCCCTATTGAAATTCCAAAATTCAATCCTTTGAAAACTTAAACTTTGAAATTCTTTAGAGCGAATTATCGATTATTATCGAGAGTTTTCTTAGGTGATTCCCATCACTTAAGATGTAATTAACTATAGGGGCTTGCCCTTATAGGGAATTTTAAGAACCCGAGTAATATAAACCACGTTTAATGCTTTCATATTAAGCAGGGGAATTTGTCGGCTTATAAAATTGGTTCGCAGACCAAACGGATGTCAAAAATCTTCTAGTTTATTTAATCGAGCCCCATCACCAAACAATGTGTCTATTCTTCGAGATAGATACACAGTTTGTGATGCGGTGCTCGTTTATACAAACTATTCAGGATGTGAGATCAGTTTGATTTCATATCTTAAAATTTTCAAATTTAAAATTATTTTCAAAATCAAATACTACTTTTCAAATTATTTATTTAAATTAAATTAAAAATTCGCCGACAATTTCTGTTAGGCGATCCCTTTTCAAAATACAACACACAACCCTAAAATATGCCGACAGTGGCAAGATAGAACCTACCCAGCATAACCATAAAAAATGTGGAACTTACTTTAGATTAGCTAATGTTCTTTATGCACTCGAGAGAAGGTAAAGAATAAGTATGCTCCTATTTTTCAAAAAAAAACTATATTTTAACCTTTAAACATTTGATTCATACACTGATTAAAAACTCATTTCAAGGGGAATGACTCTTTACATAACTTGAACTTTTCCACTTTTAATTAATTTAGAAACTTTTTCATTTTCATTAGCTTTTAAACTAAATTTGTAATTAGTGATTACCTTTTGTTATCATAGAAACTATCAATCTTATTTCCTAATTTAATATAAACTAGTTTCAAAAATCATTGCAGTATTAGGAAAAAAGTATGATAAGATTTTTAAATTTATATACCATGCAAGTAAGACTCTTAATGGAGCTCAAATTAATTATACCACTACTGAAAAGGGTTATTGACAATAGTTTACGAATTTTATAAATTTTGACCTTATCTTATTGGAGCTAAATGTGTTGTGCTTACAGATCATTCTATTATTAAATATCTTATGCTGAAGAATGACACAAAACCAAGGTTAATCAGATGTGTTCTTCTGATGCAGCATTTTAATTTTTAAGTAGTTGAAAGGATTTCCACACAAAAAGGTCTTGTTATGGGGTCGGCTAGACCACCATTGGAGTGGGTGGCCATATTTGTGAAAGGGTCTTGAGTTTTTGTGTGTGTGTGTTTTTATGAGTCTTGTGTGAGTCTATTGGAGTTCAGAACAGTCAAAATACTTCAGATGATTGCTTGTGGAAGAGTATGAGATAAGTATTTGTGTCTTTGTTTAAGTCTTGTTTAGTAAACTTGAGTTTTAATATAAATTATGTTTTGTTGTGTTATCCCCAAGAATTCTGAGTAGTTTCGCTCTTCTTTCTCCTTGCAATTGGATTTGATTTGTTTAATTTTTTTATTCCAAAATTGAGATGTGCTTTTCTTCGGTTATTAATTTACTTTGTAAACTAGCCAATTGTAATGATAAAATCTATTGTGAAGTATAATGAACTGGGAGAATTATGATTTCACTCGACTAGTTAATGTCACATTAAACTTTAGGATGGAAGGGGACTCAGTCCACTGGTTAGTGCAAATAAATAGGGAGATAAGTTTTGATAGACGTAGAATTGGTGTTTACAGGGAGACAGGCTATATCCTTTACTAATTTGGTCTAGAGTTAGAACTTGAGGTTTGGTTAGTCCTATAGAGAGGGCACAGTGAGTAATCTAGAGGTGGCTGGCTAGAACATACCCAGCATAACCATAATAAATCTAGAAGTTACTTTAGATTAGCTAATATTCTTTATGCACTCAAGAGAGGGTAAAGAATATGTATGCTCCTATTTGTCACAAAACATATTTTAACATTTAATCATTTGATTCCCGTAGTGATTAAAACCTCATTGCAAGGGGAAAGGCTCTTTACATAATTTAAACTTTTTTACTTTTAACTAGTGTAGAAACATTTGCATTTTCATTAGCTTTTATACTGAATTTGTAGGTAGTGATTACTTTTTGTTATCATATAAACTATCATTCTTATTTCCTAATTTAATATCTGCAATTTTTTGTAAAGGCTTTGCGAAGTCATTATAAAGAGTTTTAGCTTATGTGTGCGACCGATATTGGGGTTTCTAAAAAAACTCTATATTACTTGAAATGATACGTACGTAGTACCCCTAGTGTGAAACTTTAAATCAAATTATAAATATTTATAACATTTCTTTTGTTCACGCTAGCTGCTAAATATAAAGTGGGCAAGTTTTGGCCATCTTTTGGAATCTAAATATCTGCATAATTATAAGTCGGGTCAATAAACCTAACTAGAGAAACTGGTTTGGGGAATTTTGAGATATAAAAAACTATTGTTCTCTTATGACAACCTGAACAATTTGTAGGAATGAAATGCTTAGAATTTAATGTGGTCAGTGAAAAATAGGAGCTTACCTATTTTTTACCCTCTCTCGAGTGCATAAGAATATTAACTAATCTAAAGTAAGTTCTTAATTTATATGGTTATGATGGGTAGGTTCTAGCCTCTCAGTTCCAGATTACCCATTGGGCTCTCTCTATAAAACTAACAAGGCTTTAGGTTCTAAACTTTAGACCAAATTGGTTAAGAATCTAGCTTGACACCCTAGAAACACCAATTCTACGTCCATCAAAACTTAACTCCCTATCTTTTTGTACTCACTCTAGAACTTGGTTCCCCTCCATCCTAAGGTTAGTATGTTATTCACTATTTGGGTGAAATCATTTCCCTCCTAGATCATTATGTTTCTAATTTTAATATTGAAAAGTAAATTAAGAACCAGTGAAAATACCATCACATTTATAATAAAAGAGAATTTCTAAGCAAATCTAAATACTTTAACATGCATCCAATACATTTCAAAAGAAAAGTAAAATGAAGATAATAGCATAAGAACTAAAAGAATTGATATAATTATGTAGTAATTAAGTGCCAACAAGAACATATGTCTACCTATCCTCTCCTGAGTGTATAGGTAAGCTTAATATAATATTAGTTTTACACAACTAGTTGTCACCAAGAAACTCCTAATAGAAATATATCATGAATTATAATTCCTTAAAAGTTGCATTGCCACTTAAACTACTTCAACATAGCCAACCAGATAATAGAGTGCACTCAAGTTGTGAGATCACCACTCTCCCGAGTCTTAGTTTCACTTAAGTTATATCAATGAAGCAAACTCATCACATGGAAATGAAAATTATTCTATCTTAAAATAAATTTTCCTACTCATGCCACTACTTCATATAAAAAAAATTAAAAAAAACTACTCACGAAGCATGGATAAAACACAACAAAAATCTTTATTAAATCAATGCACATCCACTAGAAAGTATTTACAACAATTATAAGAAAATGAAGAATGTAATAATTAGTTTTTTCCCTCTGAAAGAAAAATGTAAATCTCTCCAACAAAGTCTCCTACCGATTCATGCAATGCTTATATATTTTCTAACACATATCTCTCAAAATTCCTCACCAATCTCTCCAGAAAAGATAGAAATCTACATTTCCTTCTCCTATATACGACTTTTGGACGTTCTTGGAGTCTCCAAGACTTTTCAAAATCCGAAAGGTGCATTCCCAATGCCAAAATTTTCCTTATAACTCTTTGGGGGCATCTAGAAGCCATCCAAAACCGTCTCTGGCATCTAGGTGCCAGAATGTGTTGCAATGGCACTAGAACTGGGCAAGACTGGGACGTAGGCACTACTTTCCGGCGCCACCCCACTGGCAGTATCCCAGTTTCGCTTTGTTTTGCTGCATTTCAGCTCCAATACACTCTAAGTGTTGCCTACAAGATAAACATGAAAATAACCAAGTGTAATTTCATTCAAAAATATGAGATAAATGTATAAGAGATTGAGCATAGAAAGACATATCAAAATACACAGATCATAATTTTCTTCCTCGCTCGATTTGACTCTAAATTGCAATATTTTTGTTCAATTTTCTCTAAAACTCCATTTCTTATACTTAACACCAAAAACATGTAAAATGCATTTCTTTAAAGCATAATATCATTAAAAATGATTGTAAAATGTATAAAAAAAGTTACACATTTTTAGGTGAATCAAGTGACACTACAACTTTAAAAATATGTTGATTTTTGTTAGTGGGTTCATTATTATGAGTTCAAATTTTGTTCTAGAAATGTTATAGTCAAACTTAAAAGAATTTTCAGTAAATTAGATGATATCTAAGGTATCTGAATATTTAATATTAAACCTAAGAATCCTGATTTTCTATTTAATTCAAAAATAATTGAAAATTTACCAAACTTTGGATTTCTAGAAAAAAAATTTAATTTTAGAAGTTATGAATTATTTTTTGAAAATAATTTTAGTAATACTTTCTGAAATTAAGCTTAGGATTGATCCTAAGTTTTCTTCCTTAGAAAGATTCAAGTGATTTTTTAGTTAGGTCCTAATCCTCAAGCTTCTCCTCGCATATTTTCTTTTTAATTTTTTTTCCTTTTCCTTTTCTTTTCTTTTTTTTTTTGTTTTCTTTTGCTTTTCTTTGATTTTTCTTTTTCTTCAGGATCTTTTTAATCCTTACTCTTTTTTTTTGTGATGATTACTATGTTTGGATAGGCCTTTATTGATTTTCAATTTCACTATTCTTTTTCGAAAGATTTAATTTATATCCTTAACTTAAAATGTGGTAGTAGTAAAAGAATTTTAAATAGAGTCTCAATTCTTCAAAAAGTATTTTTCTAAAAATCCTTGGCTTTTCAAAAATTCAATTTTTCCTATTATAAATAGTAAAATCATTTTCCTACTATTTTCAACTAAACATTTTAACTTTAGTTTCATTCTTTTTACTAAATTTTCTACTAAGTTTTCCTATTGCATTTCTAAAACTAATTTTAGTAATCATTTGATAACTCTACATAAAAAAGTTCATCTTTCAATGATGCAGAAGAGAAACTAATATATCCATTTTCTCTAACTTCCCAATCTTCATTCTCATCCATCAAACAACGATACACATCATTCATATTATCACTTGTATTATTGAAATTGGCATAGTGGCAAATAGGTACATTCTCAATCATAAAGAGATCATTAATTCTCGCAGGAGTGAATTGCACAAACCTACCTCGAACAAAGATGAATCATTGGTTAATCCCGTGAAGATTTTCATAGAATTCCTTCACAACCGGAGCGACTACGGCAGCGGTAATGTAACAAAGTTTTTACCAACGTCTTACCTTAATTATCTCTTCAATTCTTGTAGTAGAATTATCCATACCTCAATTTATAAAGCCTCTTTCCTAAAGAATCCTCCTCTTCATCATCACTTTGCTGAACAATTGCTGCGCCTCGAAACTTATAAACTTCCTTCGGTTAAAAATGCGAAATCGAGGGGTTTCTATAGAGTAGAATCCATGGGATGCGAATTGGGAATGGTAGTTTTCATTTTTTTGGAGTTTGGAAGTCTAAAATGGAGTTTAGGGAGTTATAAGGATGAAGATCTCGCTCAAAACCGCCAAAACTCGCATTTTGAAACTCCAAAAACCGTCAACAGGTTTTGGATGCTAGCGGCGCACTATAGGGCGTCGGTGGTACTCAAACCCAAAATTCAGTAATACTTTTCTGTAATTGGGCGTCGGCAGCGCCAGTGGTCAAAAATCTCACAGAACTTCATTTGGCCCAAAATATTCCAACATCTCAATTTGATCTGATATTTATCAATTTTAAAAGTATTTAGGAGCGATTAGGATTCAAAAATAACTATCGAAAAAGCACAACTACAACAAACAAGCAAACACACCACAAAGATACATATGGGTTGCCTCCCATAAAGCGCTTGGATTAACGTCATCAGCACAAAAAACCATTCAGTTAATCGAGATGACTCAGCGTTAAAACCTCTTTGAAGTCATGTTGAAACCCGTCAAAGTAAGGCTTTAATAGATGCCCATTAACTTTAAAAATCTTTCCAGTATAAGGATCTTTAATATCAAAATCTCCAAAAGAATAAACTTTTACAACTGTAAAAGGTCCTAACCATCAAGACTTGAGATTTCCAAAAAATAACTTCAATCTTGTGTTGTATAACAAAACTTTTTGTCCAAATTCCAATTACTTTTTCAATATCATTAGATCATGCCACAATTTCATTCTCTCTTTATAGATCCTTTCATTGTGATAAGATGCATTTCTAATCTCTTCCAATTCATTTAATTGCATAAATCTCTTATCTCCAGCATTTTTCAAATTAAAATTCAACTCTATTATCGCCCAATATGCTTTATGCTCCAATTGAACCGGTAAATGGCAAATCTTACCACACACTAGTCTATAAGGAAACATTTCAATAGGGTTTTAAAAGTAGTCCTATAAGCAAATAATGTAGTATTTAATTGAGCAAACCAATCTAATTTGTGATTATCCATAGTTTTCTCTAAAATTCTTTTAATTTCACGATTAGACACTTCTGTTAAACCACTAGTCTGTGGATGATAAGCAGTAGAGATTCTATGAATAATATTATATTTCTCAATCAGTCTGCTAATTTGATTATTCCTGAAATGGGTTCCACCATTAGTTATAATCACTCTCGGCATTCCATACCTCGTAAATATATTTTTCTTTAAAAATTTTGAAACACTTTGAGCATCACATCTAGGTAAAGCAATAGCTTCAATCCATTTTGAGACATAATCAACAGCAACCAGTATATATAAATTCTCAAACGAAGGAGTAAATGGTCCCATAAAATATAATCCACATACATAAAAAATTTCAACTTCCAAATTATAATTTAGAGATATTTCTTTTCTTCTAGGGATATTACCTACTCTCTGACATCGATCACATGATTTAATATATTTGTATACATCCTTAAAAGAGTAGGCCAACAAAATCCAGACTGTAAAATCTTAAAAGCAGTTTTATCAACACCAAAATGACTTCTTAATTCAGAATCATGACATCGTTGAATAATCAAATTCATTTCTTCTTGTGGCACACATCTTCTAATAATCAGATCCTTACATTGTTTATATAAATAGGGCTCATCCCAAAAATAAAATCTTGCATCATATTTAAACTTCTTTTGTTGTTGTCTTGTTAATTTAGGTGCTACAATATCACTCACAATATAATTCACAATATCAGCATACCAAAGCAAATTTCTTCCCATAATAGTATAAAGTTGTTCATCGGGGAAAGTTTCTGTAACTTCCTTCCCAAATTCAGATAATTTATCATACTCTAATCTTGACAAATGATCAGCTATTTTGTTATCAGATCCCTTCCTATCAACTATCATAAAATCAAATTCTTGCAGAAGAAGTATCCATCTAATCAGTCTAGGTTTTGCATCCTTCTTTTGCATTAAATATTTGATAGCTGAATGGTATGTATGCACAATACTTTTAGCTCCAATAAATAAGGTCTAAACTTTTTAAAAGAAAATACTATAACTAATAACTCTCTTTCAGCAGTGGTATAATTAATATGAGCTTCATTAAGAGTTTTACTAGCATAGTAAATGACTTTGAAAACTTTATCATGCCTTTGCCCCAATGCTACTTCGATCACATAATCACTAGCATCACACATGAGTTCGAATGGTTTCTCCTAATCTAGTAAAACAATTATAGGTGCAGTGATTAATTTCTTTTTCAATAATTCGAAAGAACTCAAATATTCATCATTAAAATCAAACTTACTATCATTTTCTAGAAGTCGGCACAAAGGTTTAGTAATTTTAGATAAATCTTTAATATATCGCCTGTAAAATCCAGCGTGTCCTAAGAAACTCCTCACCTCTCTCACGGTAGTGGGCGGCAGCAATCTCTCAATCACTCTAATTTTAGCAGGATCGACCTTCATACCATATTTAGAAATTTTATGCCCAATCACAATTCCTCCTACAACCATAAATTGACATTTCTCCCAATTCAGAATTAAATTTGTTTTCTCGCAAAGCTCCAAAACTTTTGCCATGTTTTCCAGGCAAATTTCAAATGAAGTCCCGAATATAGAGAAATCATCCATGAAAACTTCTATTCCATTATTTAGCATACTACTGAAGATAGACATCATACATCTCTGAAATGTTGCAGGTGCATTAAACAGTCCAAAAGGCATTCTTCGAAAAGCAAAGGTTCCATAAGGGCTAGTAAATGTTGTCTTTTATCAATTCTCACGAGCAATAGGTATTTGATGATTCTTCGAAAAGCAAAGGTTCCATAAGGGCTAGTAAATGTTGTCTTTTATCAATTCTCAGGAGCAATAGGTATTTGATGATAACAAGTATATCCGTTCAGAAATCAGTAGTACTTGTGTCCAGCAAGTCAATCTAGCATTTGATCGAGAAAAGGAAGAGGAAAGTGATATTTTAGGGTGGCGGCATTTAATTTCCTATAGTTAATACAAATTCGCCATCCATTAATTTGTCTTGTGGGTTTAATTTCATTACATTCATTCACTTCAATAGTCACTCCTCCCTTTTTTGTTACACAATGTATTGGACTCACCCAAGTTATCTATAAAAAAATACTTATTTCTTTATGTCTTAATTCTTATCAATTTCTAAGGATATTATGCTTTAATGAAAGGTATTTTTTGTGTTTTTGGATGAAGGTGATGTAAAAAGGTCCAAAAAGGAAAAAGGAGCCAAAAAGGAGCAAAAAAGAGCAAAAATGGAGCAAAATACAAAAATTATAAAAAAAATATGGCCTGGTTCCTAGGCGCCAGAAGTTGGCACCTAAGCGCCAGACTCGATACAGAAACTGTCAAGTTTTTGACATTGTTAGAATGGTTATTTTGACGGAGTGAGTGGTTATTGGACATTATAGAAGACTGGCAGTTGTTCCTTGATAATAGGACATGTGATACATTGCATTTGAACGCTCCAAAATGGTTTTAATCGCGAAGAGGTGCGAGCCAAAGTGAAGAGGTGCGAAGAACTGGACGCGGTGTCCAGCGCCTAGGCACCAGATTCCGGCGCCTAGGCGCCAGATTCCGGCGCCTAGGCACCAGACAGACCTTCTAGAAGATTCATTGAATGTGGACATGTTTTGAAGAGGTGCCTCAAGGCAACCCTTGAAGCCTATAAATAGGAGTCAATTTCTTCAGAAAAATGTGCCCCCGTTGTAACCCTTTTCACTTATCCACTTTAGGATCTCTCATCTTTAGAGAGAGAAATTTATGGCCACTTTTGTTTAGTTTAGTGAGTTTATTTTCAAGTTGTTGCATCTGGAGTTCATTACACTGTGGAGTCAGTAGGAATTAGAAGAACTGTAGAAGGAATATTTGAGATAAGTATTTTATATTTGATTCAAAGTTTATTTATTATGTTTTGTCGTTTATATTCAATGTGTTCCGAGTAGTTAGTTTACTTTCTTCCTTCAATTATGAAGAGATAAATAAGATAATAAAAGATTCGATGGAGAATTGAAATTCAAAATATTTTCAAAACATTGTGATGACATTAATACCTGATCTTACTTTACTTTTTAAATTGGCCATTTAAATTCCTAAAACCTGTTGAAGAGTTTTGAGACCTAGAAGGAGAAAAACTCTTAACTTGTAAATGTCACATGAATCCTTGGGTAGTCGAAGGCCATGTGCGAGCTATTCAAGGTGAAGTGTAAATAAATACGAAGATAAGATTTAAAGGGCATAGAATTGATAAGTTTTTAGAGTGACAGACTAAATTCTTATAATTTGATTTATAGATTAGGAAAGGGTCACTAGTAGGGCCGATCATAGCCACCCTTGGACATCTAGTAGTGTGAGTCTAGATTAACTCATTCTACTAACAATACATCTGGATCTGATCTGTAAATTAGCCAATGTTCTTTGCGCCTGGATCAAAGGGTAAAGAATAGGAATGATTCTATTTGGCACAATACCATAAATCAAATTCTCCAATGAATATTAAATTATCTTAAAAATCTTGGATTAATTGAAGGGAAGAAAGTTGTTTGTTTTATATAGTTTACACAAAATCATTTTCTTATTATTGTTTTCTTTATTTGCATCTAGTAAATTAATAGTAATTTATAGTTAGATTAAAATACAAAAAGATTTTTGAAATACAATATTTAGAAATTTATTACTATATTTTTTTCCCCGGGATCGATACTGGGGTCTTTGTTTCATAGCCCTATATTACTTGAAACGATACGTATACTTGCGTAGTACCCAAAAAGTATATAAAATATTTTCTTTTTAAAATTATATTTTGTTATATAAACATATATTTAAAAAGCTTATTTGGTACACATCTATATAGCAAGTTATTCCAGGTCAAGTGTTGCGCGCCATTGCCAGAAATTAAATTTTCTAGTAGTGGTAACAAATCCTTGTATTTGGAAATACAGAAATCGGGTCAAGCTGTTGGCGTCGTTGCCGGGGAAGAAATAGAATAGTTATAGATTCTTTAAATATTATATTTCCAAAAATATAATATATATATATATATTGAAAGATATATATATAAATTTTAGATTCTGAACTAGAAAGAACAATTAGAAAAATTAAAAAGGGAAAACAAATTCAAAATTTTTAAGAAATGGCTACTTTACAAAATCCAATTGAACTTAATGATCAAAATGTTTATAAACCATTAAGGGATTATGCTAACCCTACAGTTGATGAACTTCATAGTAGTATTCAAATACCCACTGTAGATGCTAATTCTTTTAAACTTAAACCGTCTATTATTCAAATGGTGCAAAACAATCAATTTGGTGGAACACCAAATGAGGATCCAAATTTACACCTTGTTAGTATTTTAGAACTTTGTGCTACCTTTAAATATAACAATGTTTTTGATGATGCTATTAGACTTAGACTATTCCCTTTTTCTTTAAGAGATAAAGCAAAGATGTGGTTAAACTTATTAGCGACTGGTTCTATTAAAGCATGGGCTGAAATGGCACAAAAATTCCTTGCTAAATATTTTCCTCCATCTAAAACTGCTAAATAAAGAAATGATATTACTTCGTTTAGTCAATTTGACGGGGAGACAATATATGAAACTTGGGAAAGGTTTAAAGAACTATTAAAAAAATGTCCTCATCATGCTTTACCTGATAGGTTAATTATTCAAACATTTTATAATAGATTAATTGGATCTTTAAAATCAATTATTGATGTTGCTGCTGGAGGTTCTTTAATGTCTAAATCATTTGAAGAAGCTTACACTTTAATTGAAGAAATGGCTAATAACAATTTTCAATGGCCTTCCGAAAGGATTAATCCTAAAAAGATGGCAAGTATCCACGATAATGAAGCCTTTTCTATCTTAGCTTCACAAGTAGCAGCAATGTCTAAGAAATTAGATAATTTTGCAATTAATATTTCACATAATAACTCTACTAATATTAAAGATTCTCAGACTATTGAAACTTTACAAGCTATTGCAAGTAAAAATAATCCTTATTCAAATTATTATAATCCTAGGTGGAAAAATCATCCTAATTTTAACTGGAATGATTCACAACAACAATGGGTAATAATTAATCTCATCCCACTGGAAATTGGAATAATCAAGTTAATCCAAATTATAAACCTCCTAGATTTAATAATCAACAAAAAAAGTTATCAATAGAAGAATTAATTTTACAAATGAATAATCAATTACAAAATCAAAATACTGCTATTCGTAATATTGAAAATCAAATGGGGGCAAATTGCTGCTTTAATTAATAACTGACCTGTAGGAACACTTCCTAGTAATGTTGAAATTAATCCAAAGGAAACTGGAAAAGAACATGAACAAGTTAAAGCTATGCAACTTAGAAGTGGAAAGGAATTAAAAGAAAGAATGCAGAATGAAATTGAAAAAGAGATTGAGGTTGAAGAGATTGAAAAACCTAAAGAAACTCTCTCTCCTAGTCAAGATCAATCGTTATACTCGTTAATGTGGAAGTTGAAAAACCACCACCACCTTTTCCTGAAAGACTTAAACAGCAGAAACTTGATCATCAAATTTCTAAGTTCTTTGAAATTTTGAAGAAACTTACTATTAACATACCTTTTGCTGAAGCTTTGGAACAAATGCCAACTTACGCAAAATTTATGAAGGATATTTTAAGCAAGAAACAAAAATTTGAAGCTTTTGAAACTGTTGCATTAAGTGAAGAATGCAGTGTAATAATTCAAAAGAAATTACCTGAAAATCTTAAGGATCCTGGAAGTTTCACTATACCCTGTGCTATTGGAGAAAAATTTTGTGGAAAAGCTTTATGTGATTTAGGAGCAAGTATTAATCTCATGCCATTTTCTATCTTTCAAAGATTGGATTTAGGAGATATTACTCCCACCACTGTAACCCTTCAGTTAGCTGATAGATCTACCACTTATCCTAAAGGAGTTATAGAGGATGTCCTTGTTAAAGTGGATAAATTTATCTTCCCTGTAGATTTCATAGTACTTGATATGGAAGAAGATAAAGAGATACCAATTATTTTAGGGAGACCTTTTCTAGCTACCGGGCGAGCTATGATTGATGTGCAAAAGGGAGAACTAACCATGAGAGTTAATGATTAAGAAATTAAATTCAATGTTCTAAAATCAATGAAGTACCCTGATAAAGAGAAATGTTATCGAATGGATATAATTAATTATTTAATTGAAAAACATTATCAAGAAAAATGTAAAGTCATTTCTGAAGAAAATTTTGAATTTTTAACTGATAAAAATGAAGAAGTAGAAGAAGAAGAGACTCATTTTATTAAAGATAATTAGGAAACTTTAGACATAACTCAAAATGATATACTTTTACCATCAATTAAAAGAGCCCCTGAACTGGAATTAAAAATGTTACCTTCACATTTAAAATATGTGTTTCTTGGAAATTTGTTAACTTTACTCGTTATTATTTCTTCTGAACTGAGTAGAGATCAAGAAGAAAAACTACTAGGTGTGTTAAAGAATTATAAGAAAGCTTTTGGTTGGACTATTACTGATATAAGAGGAATAAGCCCTTCCATTTGCATGGATAGAATCTTAATGGAAGAAAATTTTAAACCTACTATTGAATCGCAAAGAAGATTAAATCCTATCATGAAAGAGGTTGTTAAAAAAGAAATTATTCAGTGGTTAGATGCTGGTATTATTTATCCTATTTTGGATAGTCAATGGGTAAGTCCTATTCATTATGTTCCGAAGAAAGGAGGTGTAATTGTCATTATTAATGATAAAAATGAACTAATTCCTACAAGACAAGTTACTGGATGGCAAATTTGTATTGACTATAGGAAATTAAATAAAGCCACTAGAAATGATAATTTTCCATTACCTTTTCTTAGATCAAATGCTCGATAAATTAGCTGGACACCCATACTTCTGTTTTCTGGATGGATATTTTGGTTATCATCAATTACTTATTGCTCCTGAGGACCAATAAAAGACAACATTTACAAGTCCTTATGGAACATTTCCTTTTAGAAGAATGCCTTCTGGTTTATGTAATGCACCTGCAACTTTTCAAAGAAGTATGATGTCAATATTTTGAGATTTGATTGACAAAGGAATTGAAATATTTATGAACGATTTTTCAGTTTTTGGAACTTCTTTTGAATCTTGTTTGGAAAAAATAGCCAAAGTTCTGAAAAGATGTTAAGAAACAAATTTAGTTCTTAACTGGGAAAAATGTCAATTCATGGTCACAGAAGGCATTGTACTTGGTCACAAAGTGTCACAAAAAGGGATGGAAGTAGATCAAGCAAAAGTGAAAATTATTGTTGAATTGCAACCACCTACTACTGTTACTGATATGAGAAGTTTTCTAGGTCATGTTGGATTTTATATAAGATACATAAAGGATTTTTCTAAAATTGCTAAATCTCTTTGTCATTTATTAGAAAAAGATGCGAAATTTGAATTTAACAAAGAATGTATTAATGCTTTTAATATTCTAAAAGAAAAATTAATAACTGCACCTATCATTGTTGCACCTAATTGGAATAAATCTTTTGAATTAATGTGTGATGCAAGTGATTTTGCAATTGGAGTTGTATTAGGACAAAAATATGAGAAAATTTTCAAAGTTGTATATTATGCTAGTAAAACTCACACTGAAACACAAAGAAATTACACTACCACTGAGAAAGAGCTTCTAGCTATAGTATATGCTTTGATAAATTTAGACCTTATCTTCTTGGTACTAAATGCATATTTCATACTGATCATTCTGTTATTAAATATCTATTATCTAAGAAGGATTCTAAACCTAGACTTACTAGATGGGTTTTACTTCTATAAGAATTTGATTTTCAAATAGTAAATAGAAAAGGAACTGAAAACCAAGTTGCTGATCATTTGCCTAGAATTAAAAATGATATTATTTCGGAAGAAAATATAAATGAGAAATTTCTTGATGAATCTTTATATGTTATTCAAGGATGCAAAACACCTTGGTATGCTGATATTGTTAATTATTTAGTTAGTAATATTTTGCCTTATGAATTGGATAACAAATTTATTAAGAAATTTAAATATGATGCTAAATCTTATATTTGGGAAGAACCTCATTTATTTAAAATTGGTAAATATTATATGATTCGAAGATGTGTACCTTATGAGGAAATTTTTACTATTATTCAAAAATGTCATGATTCCGATTTTAGAGGACACTTTAGCATAGATAAAACTGCATTTAAAATTTTAAATTCTGGATTTTATTGGCCTACCTTATTTAAAGATGTGAGACATTATGTGAAAAAATGTGATCGATGTCAAAGGATGGGAAATATATCAAGGAAGAATGAAATGCCTTTAAATTATATATTGGAAGTTGAAATTTTTGATATATGGGGTTTAGGCTTTATGGGAGCATTTGTTTCATCATCTGGAAAAATTTATATTTTATTAGCAGTTGATTATGTTTCAAAGTGGATTGAAGTTGATGTTTTACCAAACTGTGATTCCAAAAGTGTTTCTAAATTTTTAAATAAAATGATATTTTCAAGATTTGGAATGCCTAAGGTAATCATCACTGATGATGGAAGTCATTTCAGGAATATAAGAATTCAATCATTACTACAAAAATTTGGAATCAAACATAGAATTGTAACTGCTTATCACCCACAAACAAGTGGAATGGCTGAAGTATCAAACAGAGAAATTAAGAGAATTTTGGAGAAAACTGTTAATCCTAAAAGAACTGATTGGGTTGATAGACTTGATTCTGCATTATGGGCTTATAGAACAGCTTATAAGACACCAATCGGAATGTCACCTTACCGGTTAATTTATGGTAAATATTGTCACTTACCTGTAGAACTCGAACATAAAGCTTATTAGGTGGTAAAGGAGTTTAATTTTAATTTGAATAAAGCAGGAGAAAAATGATTATTGCAATTAAACGAGATGGAAGAAATAAGAAATGAATCATATGAAAATGCGAGGATTTATAAAGAGAAAATAAAGATGTTGCATGATAAGAAAATTTCAGGAAAAATTTTTGAACCTGGACAAGAAGTATTACTGTTTAACTCTCGTTTAAAACTTTTTCCTGGAAAATTAAAATCTAAATGGATTGGACCCTATATAGTTGAGAAAGTATACCATTATGGAGTTGTGGATATTAAAAATCCCAAAACAGGAAAATTTTTTAAAGAAAATGGATTAAGATTGAAGCCTTATTTGGGAGATATTAAAAAGATTTATAAAGAGGCTTATGAATTCAGTCAACCTGATTAAAGATTTACTTAAGTCGAGCTAACGACGTTAAACCAAGCGCTTTGTGGGAGTCAACCCATAACTATCTTTTGTTATAAGTGTTTTTGTGTTTTAATGTAAGGTTATACCTCGATCTTGACTAATTTTATATTACTTTAAAATTTTTTGATGCTCATAAGTCTTTGTTGACTTAGGCTGAAAATTATTTTTGAAGTATGTAAGATTTAGAAATTGGATCACTCTATTCTGAATATGAGTAAAAAGGAGATGAAGTTAACCTTCATTATGATTGTTTACAATGTGATTTGTTGAGTCTAGATTACTCTTACCAGTATAATTTACCTATCTTGGAGAACGAAATATTGAAATTTGACGATTAGGCAAAACGGAGTTGAACATAGTTCCACCGCCTAGGCGCCAGAATTTGGCGCCTAAGCACCAAAATTCGGTGACTAAGCGCCAGAGTCAAACTATGTATCAATAGGTCCGGCGCCTAGGCGCCAGATTCAGCGCCTAAGCGCCACGGTTACTGGGTCGTGCAAAAACCGAAAATTTTTAATTTTTTCACATGATTTACACCTTTAAATCAACCTATCTTGTTCCCTAACCATCAAGAAATCAAAATTACGTCCCTTGCACTTCATTCTTAAGAGATTTGAGAAATTTTTGATGAATATGGAAGGAAGAAATCATGGAGAAGAAGCTAGGGACAAGGTCTCAAAGGATCCTCAACCCTACTTTAATGGTTTCATCGCTGTAAGTTTAGAGAAAATTTCTAGTCGTTTGGATAAGTTTGAAGCGGAGTTTAAAAGCATTGGAGATTGCCTTCATGAGATGTTTCATCAAATTAAACATCTAGAATGGCAGATGAAACTTCAATTTGATCATTTTGCGGCTTATCAAGATGCTCAAGTTGAAATGTATGCGAAGAAGAAGTGGATTGACGAAAAGACGGCTACAGATTTCCTGAGAGCGTTAGTGTTCTTTCCAAGTGGAATACACAATTTTTCTTGTGAATATTAGAATATTCTGGTGATGAGATAGTTATTAAATGGTTTGTTGAGTCGTTGTATCGATTTAGAGAATCGATTGTGTTTTTTTGTGTATTTGCTTTCATGTTCAATGTGTGTTATTTTTGCTTAGAAATTGTTATGTTTGAGTGTGTATTAGGAACTTGAATCAAGTATAATACTTATCTGGAATGTATTGAGTCAATATTGAAGATTATAAAAGGAATTTAGTGAGATTGATTTAAACTTTATGTTTGATTGGTGGATTAAATATCTAATTTTTAAAAATTTTTTGAAAAAATGTTATGGAAGTTAGAAAATGAAGCCCTAATCTAATATGAGTAATTGGAAGTTGAATTTATGAATTTTGGTGGAAAATTAAATTTAAAAATATTTTTTTGTGAAAGGCGAGTCTGGCGCCTAGGCGCCAAAATTCGGCGCCTAAGCGCCAGTTCGGCTTGTACCCGAAAATTTACTTAAATAACCCCCCAAAAGCCATTTTTGAATCCTAAGCTTCATCTTCTTCCCCATTTTCGTGAAAATACACCTTTTAGATCCATTTTGAGGTCAAAAAATCAAGGATTTGAGCGCGAAACCACTCAATTTCTTCGTCTCAAGGTCAGATCTACACTTTAAACCATTTATTTTTTATTTTCACCATAGATTTTCCTGGGGTTTGCTAAGAACTGAAATTTTGAAAAAAAAATTTGTTTTTTAGTGATTTCTTTGGATTTTTAAACTTACTTTAAGTTTTATGAACTTAAAAAGAGTTTAAATCTTTGATTCCTAAATTTGTTTTTGTTTTCTTTCATGTTTAGATGTCTCCGAAATCTAAACGCGGGAAGGCACGAGATAACTTTGATAGCAGCAAATTTTCTACCGCCGCTGCGCATTTTCGCTTTCACGAATTTGCGACGTCCAGGAAGTTCATTTCAGAACGAAGTTTCTATCATCCTGGAGAAATGATTGAAAACACTATCGTTGCACACAATTGGCAACGATTACGTTATTTCACTGTTGTTGTTGTTATCCCTATTATTCGAGAGTTTTATGCAAATTTTCTGGATGCCGAAGATTATGAAGTCTTTGTCAGAGGTATCGGAGTAGGATTTAGTCCTGAAAGAATCAATGTATTTTATGGCCTGCCACCGACTATTGAATGCCACTATTATGGATTATCACCCTCTGAGGGAGATTTGGATATGATCATTGCTTATTTGACAGACGGTACTGGATCTTGGAAGATCAGGAATGGAAAAAGGGTAAACTTCAAATCCTCCAAATTAAATGATATTTCTAAAGCATGGCACTATTTTATTTCTACAAGATTGTTACCTTCCAACCACCTGAGTGAAGTGACTAGAGATCGAGCGATCTTAAACTACTGCATTCAGGAAAGGAAGCCTATTGATGTCGACAGTATTATCTATGATTACGTGGATTCTACTGCGAGATCCAGCACATCTGTTGGACTGGGATTCCCATCTCTGATTTATTCATTATGTGTTAGTAATGGAGTCACTGCTGATATTTCTGAGGAGAAGTTAAAGTCTACCAGTCCAATTAGGCAGGAGAGTGTTAGTATCTATGATCGTTTTCGACGGAAGAGATCGACCGCTCCTTCTACTTCTGCACATACTCCAGATAGACATTCTACTTCTTGACCCTCTACTTCTGTTGAGCCACCATCGAGTTTCTGGGAATCAATGCATGATCAATTTTTAGAGCAGCAGCAGGAGTTATTTCAAACTCACTGCAGGATTGATACTATTGATAAGAAACTTGATCATTTATTTGATTAAACCCAGAGGAAGAGTAGTTATGATGCTGAGTATGATGAAGCCCTAGTCAGATTTCTGAAGGGTGAACATGATGTTAGTTTCCCTACTTTTTCTAGTTTCACACCATTTGTTGATCCTAAGGACGTAGAATTTTCCTTTGGTGACGATGATGATGATGAGGCTACAGCCAGTGACTAGTAGTTTATAGATCTTTATGTTTGAGCTACTTTGTTAGTTTGTTTTGTTTGGATTGTTTGTTTAGTTTTATGTTTGATGTATGTTGATTTGTTTAAGTATCTATGTGGATTGATTAGTGTTAAGATTTTGTTGTTAAAATATTCTGTTGAGACTGAAATTAGAGTTAATTTATGATATGTTTGTTTCAGTCTACTGTTTAGTAATTAGTAATTTTGTCCTGCTTTTAATTTTGTTTCATATTTAGTATAATCATAAAAATTAGCCAGCTTACTTTTTATACATGCTTCACTTTTATTTTAATTATTCATAAAAGCATGAGTAGAAGTTAATTTTTCTTTTTAAAGATCGTTTTTACATACTTATAAAAATTCTTTTTTTTTAAAAAAAATTATTATGATTTTCTTTCTCTCATATTTTCAAATTATCATAGTATACCAAAACTTAAGTTTGAGGGAAGGGAAAATACATTCAAATTTAAATTTTATTTGTCCTTAAAGAGCTAATATTTTCTTAAAAATAAAAAAACTTTTTAACATAACTTAAGAAATGAAGAATTTATTTGAGATCACTTCTATTTTTGAAATTATAAACAATTTAGTGAAATTAACCAAAATTTTAATAACTTTGATTGATTTTAAGAATAGAATTATTTAACTTAAAGAAGAATAAGATTAAGGAATTTTTCTATTCATGATAGAAATAATAGAATTTTAGAAATATTAAGTAATAAAAAATTATCACTTGAAAAAGAAAAGATTGGAAATCTTTTTGAAATCTTATTCATGTTATAATAATTAAGTGGAAATGTATAAGTTTTGAAAATATAAGTTAAGGATAGTGAAGTTCAAAACCATTAACAGGCTATCCAGATATAGTAATCCTCTCTATATATATAAAAAAAAAGAAAAGAAAAGAAAAGAAAAAGAAAAAAAAAAGAAGAGAGGAGAAGCTTGAGGAAATGCCTAATCAAAAATTGGCTTCACTTGAATTATCTTATAAGAAGAAAACTAGTTACATATTTTACTTAATTTTTATGCATGAATATTTATTTAGGAAAGATTTTTCAAGAAGATCTTTTTCTTGGAAATAATCTATAAGATCTTAATATAATAGACTTCTATTATTTTCAAAATGGATGAAAAGTTTAAAATCGTATGATATGGTAGTTAAATATTCTTTAAATTCTTAAATTTAAACCTAGTTAGTGAAATTGGGTTAATAATTTACTTAAAACTTTATAAAATCAAAAATTATAAGGAATCTTAAATATTTATCTTTTATTCTAAAGGTTATACATTTTATATAGTAGAAAAAGTTACTTGAGGACAAGTAAAATTTTAAGTTTGGGGGATTGTGATCTATAAAAAAATACATATTTCTTTATGTCTTAATTCTTATCAATTTCTAAGGATTTATGCTTTAATGAAAGGTATTTTTTGTGTTTTTAGATATAGGTGTTGTAAAAAGGTCAAAAAAGGAAAAAAGAGCCAAAAAGGTGCAAAAAGGAGCAAAAATGGAGCAAAATACAAAAATTATAAAAAAAATATGGCCTGGTGCCTAGGCGCCAGAAGTTGGCACCTAAGCGCCAGACTCGATACAGAAACTGTCAAGTTTTTTATAACGTTTGAACGGTTATTTTGACGGAGTGAGTGGTTATTAGGTATTCTAGAAGACTGACAGTTGTTCCTTGATAATAGGATATGTGATACATTGCATTTGGATGCTCCAAAACGGTTTTAATCACGAAGAGGTGCGAGCCAAAGTGAAGAGGCGCGAAGAACTGGACGCGGTGTCCGGCGCCTAGGCGCCCGACAGACCTTCTAGAAGATTCATTGAATGTGGACATGTTTTGAAGAGGTGCCTCAAGGCAACCCTTGAAGCCTATAAATAGGAGTCCATTTCTTCAAAAAAACGTGCCCTCCCTGTAACCCCTTTCTCTTATCCACTTTAGGATCTCTCATCCTTAGAGAGAGAAATTTAGGGCCACTTTTTGTTTAGTTTAGTGAGTTTATTTTCAAGTTGTTGCATCTGGAGTTCATTACACTGTGGAGTCAGTAGGAATCAGAAGAACTGTAGAAGGAATATTTGAGATAAGTATTTTATATTTGATTCAAAGTTTATTTATTATGTTTTTTTGTTTATATTCAATGTGTTACGAGTAGTTAGTTTACTTTCTTCCTTCAATTATGAAGAGATAAATAAGATAATAAAAGATTCGATGGAGAATTGAAATTGAAAATATTTTCAAAACATTGTGATGACATTAATACCGATCTTACTTTACTTTTTAAATTGGCCATTTAAATTCCTAAAACCTGTTGAAGAGTTTTGAGACCTAGAAGGAGAAAAACTCTTAACTTGTAAATGTCACATGAATCCTTGGGTAGTCGAAGGCCATGTTTGGGCTATTCAAGGTGAAGTGCAAATAAATAAGAAGATAAGATTTAAAGGGCGTAGAATTGATAAGTTTTTAGAGTGACTGACTAAATTCTTATAATTTGATTTATAGATTAGGAAAGGGTCACTAGTAGGGCCGACCATAGCCACCCTTTGACATCTAGTAGTGTGAGTCTAGATTAACCCATTCTACTAACAATACATCTGGTCCTGATCTGTAAATTAGTCAATGTTCTTTGCGCCTGGATCAAAGAGAAAGAATAGGAATGTTTCTATTTCGCACAATACCATAAATCAAATTCTCCAACGAATATTAAATTATCTTAAAAATCTTGGATTAATTAAAGGGAAGAAAGTTGTTTGTTTTATATAGTTTTCACAAAATCATTTTCTTATTATTATTTTCTTTATTTGCATCTAGTAAATTAATAGTAATTTATAGTTAGATTAAAATACAAAAAGATTTTTGAAATACAATATTTAGAAATTTATTACTATATTTTTTTCCCGTGGGATCGATACTAGGGTCTTTGTTTCAAAGCCTTATATTACTTGAAACGATACGTATACTTGCGTAGTACCCAAAAAGTATATAAAATATTTTCTTTTTAAAATTATATTTTGCTATATAAACTTATATTTAAAAAGTTTATTTGGTACACATTTATATAGCAAGTTATTCCAGGTCAAGTGTTTCGCGCCTTTGCCAGAAATTAAATTTTCTAGCAGTGGTAACAAATCCTTGTATTTGGAAAAATAGAAATTGAGTCACCAAGCACTATCCAAAATAGGATAAATAATTCCAGCATCCAGCGATTTTAAAATCTCCTTCTTAACTACTTCCTTCATTATTGGATTCAATCTCCTCTGAGGATCAACTCTCGGTTTATATTCTATATCTAATAAAATTCTGTGCATACAAGGCAAAGGACTGATTTCTTCAATATCTGCTAAAGTCCATACAAAAGCTTTCTTGTATCTTTTTAAAATTTCCAACAACTTCTGTTCTTGATAATCGTTTAACTCCGAAGATACAATAACTGGCAAGGTATATGATTCTCCTAAAAACATATACTTCAAATTATAAGGGAGAACATTCATCTCAAGTTCAGGAGATTTTATTATAGATGGAATTAAGCTTTTATTTTCAACTTCCATAGTGTCTAATACTTCAAATCTCTCCTGAACATACTCCAAATCTTCATTCTGCTTACTATATGAATTTTCTTCATTTTTAATTTCTTTATCAAACAGACTTTCATACTCTACTTCTTTTTCAAATATATTTTCAAAATAATCGTTTCTCAAATAATCACAGACCTACATCCTAAAATATTCATTATCTTTTTCCATTGAGGGATACTTCAAAGATTTCAAAATATTAAAGGTCATCTCTTGATCATTAACTCTCATTGTTAATTCTCCTTTTTGAACATCAATCACTGCTCTTCCAGTAGAAAGGAATGGTCTTCCCAAAATGATTGGAATTTTTTTATCTTCCTCTATATAAAGTATAATAAATTCCACAAGAAAGATAAATTTATCCACTTTCACTAACACATCTTCCACCACTCCTTTAGGGTAAGTAATGGAACGATCGGCCAACTAAAGAGTCACCGATGTAGGAGAAATTTCTTCTATTCCCAACCTTTTGAAAGTTAATAAAGGCATAAGATTAATACTAGCTCCCAGATCACATAAGGCTCTTCCAAAAAAAATTTCATCTATAACTCACGGAATAGTGAAACTACCAAGATCTTTAAGTTTTTGCGGAAGCTTTTTCTGAATAATTGCACTACACTCTCCGCTAAGTACAATAGTTTCATGATATGTAAACTTTCTTTTCTTTTATAGAATATCATTCATAAACTTAGCATAGTCAGGCATCTGTTCTAATGCTTCAACAAAAGGAATATTTATTGTTAATTTCTTAAGGATCTCCAAAAATTTTCCAAAACTGTTATTCCTGTTTTGTTGTTTCAATCTTTAAGAAAATTGAGGCGGTGGTTTTTCAACAGTAATCTTCATTGGCTCAAGAGGATATTCCAAGACTGACTAAATATTGTTTGAACCTTTTTCAACTTCCACCTTCTCCTATTCTATTTCAACTTCTTTTTGTACTCTTGTCTCCAATTCTTTTCCAATCTTTAATTGAATAGCCTTAATTTGTTCCTTTTTTTGATCTATTAGATTGATCTCAACATTACTTGGAAGCGTTCCAGAAGGTCTATTATTAAGTGCAGTGAAAATATGCCCCAATTGATTTTCAATATTTTTCATAGCAACACTTTGAGCTTATAATTGATTTCCCATATTTAGAATCATTTCTTTAGTAGACAACTTCTTATCCTTAAATTACAGGTTACTATTGAATCCAAGAGGATAAGATGGTCTAAAATTGGTATTTCCTTGATTGTTCAAATTTCCAACTGGATTTATAGAACTGTTCCCCCAATGTGGGTTAACATTGGCATTGCTATTATTCCAATTGAAATTTGGGTGATTCTTCCAACCAGGATTATAATAATTTGAATAAGGATTGTTAGGTTTATTAATAGCATTCAAAGTCTCATAAGGTGTTTAAGATTATGTTATCTGTCCAAATGAATTTTCCTCTAACTCTTGAGGTGGTTGAGAATAATTCATTCCATACTGATCTATTTTCTTAGAAAGGGCAATAATTTGAGAAACTATCACAGTCATCATATCTGAATCATGAACACTAGCTACTCTTTTAGGATTTACCCGTTAAGAGGGCCATTAAAAATTATTAGTAGTCATTTCTTTAATTAACGCGTATGCTTCATCAAATAGTTTTGACATTAACGATCCACCAGCAGCAGCATCTATAATTGATCTTAATGATCCCACTAATCCATTAGAAAATATTTGAATTATTAACCAATCTGGTAAAGCATGATTTAGGCACTTACTAACAATATCTTTAAATCTCTCCCAAGCTTCATATATTGATTCTCCTTTAAACTGACCAAAAGATGTAATATCAATTCTTAACTTAGCAGTCTTTTATGGAGAGAAATATTTTAATAGAAACTTTTGAGACAATTCTCCCTAAGTTCTAATAGATCTAGGTGCTAACGAATTTAGCTACGCCTTAGCATTATCCCTTAATGAAAAAGAAAAAAGTCTAAGTCTGACAGGATCACTCGACACTCCATCATATTTAAAAGTAGCACACATTTCTAGAAAACTAGCGAGATGTAAATTTGGATCCCCATTAAGTGTTCCTCCAAATTGATTATTTTGTACCATTTGGATAATAGCAATTTAAGTTCAAATGAATTAGCATCAACATCAGGATTTTGAATAGTTATATGAATTTCATCTGCTGTTGGGTTAGCATAATCACTTAAAGTTCTTGGCAAATTTCCAATATCATTTCTCTGATTAACTTGATTATTCTCCATTTCACAAGGATTTTCAGTTTTTTTTTTTGTTTTCTAATTTTTATGACAGTACGCTCTAACTCTGAATTGTAAGGTACTAAACCTATTGATCCACTACGACGCATATAAAATCACACAAATACTTTAAAAAGTAAACAAACACACACAATTACACACTACAAAGTAAAGGTTTTCAGTTACTATATTATCAATAAATACCGTTTATACTTCCTTCCTTCCCCGGCAACGGTGCCAAAAACTTGATGCGATGGACTTTAATATTGCAAGAACTTATGAACTCAATTTTTTATAGATTTTTAATGATTTTATAAAGTCCAAACATTCAACGCAAGTATATGTATCGTATCAAGTAATACAGGGCTCTAATGGAGTCTTGGTTACGATCCCACAGGGAAAGTACAAGTCTTACAGTATATAATGTAAAACTGAATTCCAACACTCAAATTGCAATTAAAGTTTAATGTTTACTTCTGCTACCAAGATGCAGAAAACAGTAACAATTAAGCAAACTACAATTACTTCTAATATCTTTAAAACAAAATTAACTAACAGACACACACTAAGCTATATATTTGAAAGGTTTTGATATATAAGAAAAGTATATTTCCTCTTGCAACGAGAATATTATGTGTGAATGATATGAAATGATTATCTATGGTATTGTGCCAAATAAGAGCATAAATGTTTCTTTACCCATAAAAGAGTGTCCCCTCTTCCAAGCATGAAAAGAACATTGACATATCATAAGTTTAGTCACTAAATCTGAGGCTAGGTTGGGAGGATACTGGCTGTCACTACAGAGCTCCCACTCACCCTTCACCTGAAGGCTAACCTTCGAGTTTAGTTACTAATCTTAGGACCAAATTAGGGATCTTAGCCTGTCACCCTGAAACCTCCAATTTGAAGTCCATCAAAACACATTTCCCTATTTATTTGCACTCAATTCTCATGAACTACGCAATTCATCCATGAAAATTAAATGAATTATTCTTTATTGTTGTAGAACACTAAATCCTTTCAGAGTTAATGTTCAAGAACATATTTTAACAATTCAATTGGCCAGATCTAAAAGTAAATTAAGTTCGAAATGAAAAACCATCACAATTTCTTCAATACTTTAAAATCACTTCAAATCCATATCAACACATCATCACATCTCTATGCAAGAAGAATGATAAAGGAGACTACTCAGAATTCATGAAGAAGACACAATAAAATATGGATTTTATATATAAAAGAAAAGTCATATAAACCACAAAAGAAAATACAACTTATCTCTTTCTCTTCCCCAATGCAATTCCCTTGAAGTTCCTTTGATTCATTTTTTCTCTTCTTTGTAACACTCAATTACCTCTTTAGAATGGAAAGGAAGAAGCAATCTCTCACTTTACTTCTTCTCTTTCACTCCTTAGAGAAGAATTCCTCTCCTCTCAATCTCTCACTTTGCTCTAAATTCATTCCTTTTCGCTTATTTTCGCTCCAATCACCTAAAATCATCATACGTGCAACAAATCATGAAAAATACCTTTCTTTAAAGTGTAATATCACCAAAAATGGGTAAATTATATAGCAAAAACAGTATATATTTTTGGTGCATCAATAAATAATTTTCAAAGTTCCTGGAAGTACTTAAGAAGTTAACAATAAATATTCCTTTTACAGAAGCTTTAAAATAGATGTCAAGTTATGCAAAGTTTATGAAGGATATATTAAACAAGAGAAGGAAATTTAGGGATTAGAGACAGTTGCAATAAGTGAGAAGTGCAGCGCTATGCTTCAGAAAAAATTTCCTCTTAAACTTAAATATCCTTGTAGCTTTACAATTTCTTTTGCAATTGGAGAAAGATTATTTAGAAAAGCTTTATTTTATCTAGGAACGGGCATTAATATGATGCATCTATCTATATTTAAAAGGTTCGGTTTAGCCATTTTTTCTCCCATTACTGTAACCCTTCAGTTAGCTGATCGATCTATCATTTATCCAAAAGGGGTTATAGAAGACGTGCTTATTAAAGTGGATAAATGTATCTTTCCCATGGACTTTATTGTATTATATAGGGTGGATGATAAAGAAATTGCAATTATTTTGCAAAGACCTTTTCTTGTTATTAGACAAGCTATGATAGATGTGCAGAAAGGAGAGTTGATTATGAATATTAATGACCAGGACTTCACTTTTGATGTGTTAAAGACTATGAAATATCCAACTGAGAGAAAATATGATGATTTTTTTTGGATGGATTAAATTGATTATCTAAGTAAAGACCATTTCCAAAAATCTTTTGAAAGTAAGTTAACAGATGAGGTCAGAATGGATTTTTATTATGAGTTGAAAACGTTATCTAAAGAAGACTGTATGTATGTTCATAAGAGATGTGAAATGATGGACGCTACCAAAAATAGGGAAATTTTAATTCCATCCGTTGAAAAATCTCATGAACTTAAGATGGATGTATCCCATACAATTTTAAAGCCTATCAATTTAGGGAATTCATCTACATCACCAGCCTTTATATCCTTAGATTCGACTCAATTATAAGAAAAATCTGAATTAAATGATGAACAAGATAATGTTATTGAACTAAGACTTGTAAGAAAATTTGACGATATATTTCAAAAGAACTTTGACTTGAGAAAAGAGGATTAGGAGATTGAAAGACCAATGGAAGAAATTCCTATGAAATTAGAAAAACCTATTTCCTCAACTAAAATAGATATAGAAAGACCACCTCCATCATTTACTTAGTACCAATAGGAAGAACTGGAAGATAACTTGAAATAGAAGAGTAACATAGAAGATTTTGATCCATAATCTGAATTATGTAGAGGGAATCCGATTCAAAATTTGAAAGATCTTGAAGTATCATATAAATATCCATTTCTTATTAATTTCAAGGATGATATTAATATGCAAATTCAGAAAATCAATAGAAGAATATTGGATGAAGAAAGAAATATAAGGAACACTGGTATGAATCAATCTGAAAAGGAAGAGCTGAATGAAAAATTAAAATTCGAGGATTTTCTAGGAATCCCTGGATCTGAAAAGGATTGGGCTATTGATCAAGGATTACTTAACTGGAATTTTGATCTAGGAGGAATTATTTGTCGTGCTAGCAACATTAAACCAAGCTCTTTATGGGAGGCAACTCATAGTTATCAGTGTGCTTTGATTTATTATGCTTTGGAGTATGATTGTTAGTGTTGTATTGTGTTTGCTTTAGTGTAGATTGATCAGTTTAATTGTTGATTGGTAGATGTTTTTATTGTTAGTGGTTTGATTTGATCTTTGTATGTCATGAGGGAGGTGATTCCTTAACTTCTTATTATGGTTAGACTTGCATGTTCTCCTGTTGTAGTTGGATTGACGAGTCTACTACAACTCGGGTCTCACCCGGACTTGATTTTTGCAAGAGACATCATGAATTTGAACAGTAACAGATCCATCTCAATTTTGTTACTTTCTTTTTCTGACTTTGTTTTCATTTGGAAGGAGTCATGAATCTATTTGATTAATAACTTGTGGATGATCTTACACTACGATTTATAACTGTTAGAGGTGCTTTATTAAAGGGATTAGATGATACTTGAGTTTGGTGCCTGGGAGCCAATATATTTGGGATAATCTTATCTTTAGGATTATAATTTATAAAATCATTCTAAAGTACCTAATTTATTAGTGTAGTGATTTCTTTAGAATTTGGAAGTAAGTTTGTGAGATGTGATGAGTTAATGGAAGAATTGACCTCATTCATCTTATGTGTTTGTTTGTGTGTTACAACATTATATAAGACTTGAACATTTTTATATTCCTATGCTGATACCTGCTATGCTAGTTAGACTTTTATTTAGTCAATTTCATTTTGGCATGCTTAGTTTAGATTTATTTTCTGTTACATCTTGCTCTGTCATGATGAATACTTGTAAATGTTTTTTATAGACATTTGTGGTAGATAGAATTTTTGAAATATTTTTTTCCCTGCTTATATTTTGTGTACTAAATGTTATATATACTAAAAATTAAGTTTGGATGTAGGAGGAAAAATATATCTTAAAGTTAGTATACTTCCTTTTAGTGTAATATTATTGCAAGCATGATTTAGGCTAGATTTACTTTCTCCTACAGCATTCTATCCTGATTATGCATATATATGAATTTGATAGGATGTTGTAGTAGTTAGTAGATTTAACAATTACTTTTTCTTCCTGCTACATTTCATGGAATTAATTGAAAAATATTTAAAAATTCAAGTTTGGTGGGAAGAAAAGTTAAAAAAAAACCATAAATTTATTTGTCCTCAGTAGTCTATATTTAATTTAATATCACTTTTAAAATGACTTGTGGCATCTGGTGTTATCTTTAGGTTACTATGATTTTGATTTTAGGAATATTAAAAAAATAAATTAGTTGAAATCCTATCTGAAGAAACTGTTCTAGAGTTAAGATATTTTGTAGGAAACATTGAGAACATGATTTTACTATTTATGGTAGAAAGGAGTTGAATATTTGAAAAGCTAAGATTCTTAGATTTATAGTTATTGAGAATTGAAGCTTTATTAAAACATTTTCTAACTAATACTTACACTTTTAAAAAGTAAGGGAAAGTTTTGAGTTTTGGAATTTATAAAGTGGATAAAGAAATTCAAAATTATTAAAGGCCTGTCCAGATATAGTAATCCTCACATAAAAAAAAAAAAAAAAAGAATTGAAAATGATCCCGAAAGAAAGAAAAGAAAAAGAAAAAAAAAGAAAATAAAATGAAAAGAAAAAGAAAAGTGAAAAGAAAAAAATGTGAGGAGAAGCTTGAGGAGAAGCTAATCAAAAAGTAGTTTCACTTGAATCTTTTAAATGAAATGACTTAAAAACAATCCTCAGCTTATTCTTATTTCAAATGGTATTGGCTAAATTTGTATAGATAAGGTGTTTAAATTCTGTTTTTATACTTTTTTTGAATCTTTAGATTGAAAAGTTTCAATAACTTCTGAAGTAAATGGAAAATCAGGATTCCTAAGTTGAATATAAGATACTCTTACACTCTAGTCCTAGGTTGATTTGCTAGAATTTCTCCTATGTTACACTATAACATTTTTGAGATAAAATTATAGAAAACTCTACTGAAACCCACAGCCACAAGTCAACATATTTGGTTTTTAAAGTTACAGTGTTGCCTGAGGACAAGTAACAGTTAAGTTTGGGAGAGTTGACGCACCTAAAAAATGGTTGATTTTCATATAAATTTAATGTTTTATTTTAATGATGTTGTACTTTAAAGGAAGGTGTTTTGCATGTTTTTAGTGTTAGGTACAAGAAAAGAACTTTTGGAGAAAAATAAGCAAAAATGGTGCAATTTGGAGCAAAAACGAGCAAGTAAGCAAATTTTGGCTTGGCACATTTTGATAAGTCTTTCTATGCTTAATCACTTTTACACTTCTTGCATATTTTTGAATGAGATTAAACTTTAAAGAAATATTATTTTTATGCTTATCTTGTAGGTGAAGATGTTAGGAACGCACCGCAACTGAAACGGGGCGAAATAGAGCTAAAATGGGGCCAAACAGAGCAAAACTGTGGAGCTGCACATAACTAGCGCCGGGGGCACCCAAATCCAGAGAAGAACCTGAATAGGGTGCCACCGACACCCTATCCAGCGTTGGCAGTGCCCAAGACAATTTGGACTCGATTTTGGGCGATTATTGGCCATATACATTGAATCTAGACATTTTTTGGAAGGTTTCTTAAGGCACCTCTTGGGAAATTCGTCCCTATACTATATTAGAACAATTTTATGTCAGATGAAGTGATAGGAAAGTTAGGAAAAACATGGAGAATGCTTAGAGATATTAGAATAGGAGTAGAAATGTAGATTTCTACCTTTTTGGAGAGATTGGAGAGGGGATTTTGAGAGAATCTGTAAGGGTTTGTCCTAGCATTGTATGGATCAGCGAGAGACTTTGTGGGAGAGATTTGCATCTGTCTTTCAAGGGAAAAAAACTAAGTATTGTGTTCTTCATTATCTTATGATTTTGTAAACACTTATTACTGGATTTTCTTTGATAAAATGAAGTTTTTCGTTGTGTTTTCTTCGTGCTTTGCGATGTCTTTCTCATACTCTTTCTTCTTGTTTGGAAATAGTGGCATAAGAAGATTATTCCATTATTTTCATTCTACTTTTCTTTTGCAATGAGTAGGATTCATGTCTAGGATATTGGGATGCATAATAGAATAATTTTTATTTATAAATGTGTTGGTTTTTACTTGCACTTCATTTACATTACAATAAGAGCCCGTTGTATTGTTAAAATTTATTGTAATTTCATTGACCCAAGAGGGTGGTGTAATTCTCAACAAAGTGGAATAGCATTCAAATTCCATGGATGATGAAGTTCATGGGGGTTGAGTGTAAATAAATAGGGAAATATACTTTGATGGGCTTAGAATTGGAGATTTTAGGGTGACATACTAAAATTCTCAATTCAGTCCTAGCGTTTGGAAACTAAAGCGAGAGTTAGCCTTCAGACGAAGGGAAGTGTTATGGAGTGAGAGCCAGTATCATTCCAGCCTAACACTGATTTAGAGACTAAACCTAAGATTAGCCAATGTTCTTTATGCACTCGAAAGAGGAAAAAGAATATGATTGCTCCTATTTGGCACATACAATATTTAATGCATCTCATTCCTTGACATTATCCAATTCATTACATAAGATTGGTAGATTTTATTATCTCAAAATTCTCAAAACCAATTTATCCAGAAAGGGTTATCATTAAAATAAATATTTGCTTTTAGGAATAGTTATTATACTTACATATAAGCATCTGCATTTAGGAGTAGTTGCTAGATAAAACACCATTTTAATTGACATTCCAATCTAAGGCTGATAGTAGTAGACTAGAATTTGACTAAGGACCTCTTACCTTGCTTCCCTGTGGGATCGATAAATGGGACTCCACTAGAGCCCTGTATTACTTGATACGATATGTATACTTTCGTAGAAGCTCTAGCATGTGCAGATACATACAAACATAAAACAAGCAGAAAAATAGCACACGTCAGGGGCACATTAGCTCGTGAACACCAACCGTAGGCATCAACTTATCCTTTCAACCAATCACCTATAACAGTTATAAGGATAGTGTAAGACCATCCACATGTTACTCATCAAGTACGTTCGTGAACCTACCAAATGAAAATAAGGTCAGAGAAAGTAAGTAACAAATTTGAGATGTAACTATCAATGTCCAAACTCAAGATGTCTCCTGTAAAACATCAATTAAGGTTAGGACCTGAGTCGTAGTGGACTCGTCAATCCAACTACTACAAGAGAACATAAACAAGTTTAGCCATAATAATAAGTTAATGAATCACCTCCCTCATGACACACAAAAATAAAATCAATTCACAAACAATCCAAACATCCACCAACATCAATCAAACTGATCAATTCACAATGACACAAAAAGATCAAATCAATCTACTAACAATCCAAACATCCACCAACATTAATCAAACTGATCAATCCACAATAAAACAAACATAACACACCTTAAACGAATATAACTCATAATCATACTAACACATATAACCACGAGTTATCTCCAACGAAGCGCTTGTTTTAACGTCGTCAGTCAGACGAATCCCAATGTTATACATATTTCAATTGCTCACCAATTTTCTCCTTGGGGATTTCTAATCCTCTTAAAAGTTCTCCCTAGTTTTGAGTCATACAATTCAAGGTCTATAGTACCTCAACAACACATTCAAACCTAAAAACTTAACCATTTTGACAAATATCTAATACTTCAAGCACTAAATTTTTTTTATTATTTTTGATTTTTTTATAAATAGTCTCATAATAACTAAACACATTAGATAATAATACTAGAATATTTAAATCCAAGTCTTCCAGATTCAACTGAAATTTTCCAAAAGTTCTTACCGCTGCTTCCTCAACAACTACGCCAAAATCATGATGCCCCTAAAATGTGTGTGTACATATATGTGTAATTACTTTAATTTCAATCTCTAGTGGTGACACCAAATACTTGATCTAGCCCTCAATTACACAGATATTTAATTTCATGGCCAAAAACATGACCCAGTTTAATTATGGCGGCTAGTATGCAAAACAAATATGTTGTAGAGTTTAGAATTTAATTAATGGTTCACACACTATGGGTACTATGTATGTGCACTTATCGTTTCAAGTAGTATATGGTTTTCTTTTAAAAATGGAGCATTGATCCCACAAAGAGGCGAGGTAAGAAATCTCTTAGGCTAATTCTAGTATACTTCTGTCATATCTTAGTTTGGAATGAAGATTAAGGGTGTTTTTTATCAATTACTCCCAAGTACAAACCTAAGTCTAAAGATAAACCTAACTGGAGAAATTAGTTTGAAGAATTTTAAGATATTAAAAACTACCATTCTCTTGTGAAGACTCAGGCGATGTGCAGGAATCAAATGCTTAGAATTTAATTGGGTGAGTGAAAAATAGGAGCATACATAGTCTTTACCCTCTCCCAAGTGCTTAAAGAAGATTGACTAATCTAAAGTAAGTTACTAATTTATATGGTTATGTTGGGTATGATATGGCTTTTCACTTCCAGATTATCCACCGGGCCCTCTCTATAGGACTAACCAGGCCTTAGGTTCTAAACTCTATACCAAATTTGTTAAGAATATAGCTTGTCACCCTAGAACACCAATTTTATGTTCATCAAAACTTATTTCCCTATCTATTTGCACTCACCCTAGAACTTGGTTCCCCTCCACCCTAAGGCTAGTGTGGTATTCACTATTAGAGTGAAATCATAGTCCTCCAAAATCATTATGTTTTGCAATGAATTTTAACATTACAAATGGCCAGTTTGCAAAGTAAATTAAGAACCGGTGAAAATACCATCACATTTATACTATAAGAGAATTTTTAAGTATTTCTAAATTCCTAAAAAGCATCCAGTTCTTTACAAAATAAAAGTACACTAAAGATAATGACATAAGCAGAAAAAGAATTGATAAAATTATGTAATAATTATGTGCCAACAATGAACATATGTCACCTACCTTCTCCCGCGTGTATAGGTATGCTTAGTATTCTATGAGTTTTACACAACTAGTTGTCAGCTAAAAGCTTCTAATAGAAACACATGAATTATAGTTCCTTAAAATTTGCATTGCCGCATAAACTACTTCAACATAGCCATCCGGACAGCGTGAGTACACTCAAGTTGCGAGATCACCGTTCTCCTAAGTCTTAGTTTCACTTAAGACAGATTTTAACATAACCTATTACCACTTAAGTTAGGTTAATGAAGCAAATGTGATATTACTCATCACATAGAAAGGAAAATTATTCTATCTTAAAACAAATTTTCCTACTCATGCCACTACTTCATATAAAAAGAAAATATTAAATAAAAATACTCACGAAGCATGTATAAAACTCAATAGAAAACTTTATTAAATCAAAGCAAATCCACTAGAAAGTGCTTACAACAATTAGAAGATAATGAAGAATACAATACTTAGCTTTTCCTTTGAAAGAAAAATGTAAATCTCTCTAACAAAGCCTCTTGCCGATCCATGCAATGCTCGTACACTTACTTACACATATCTCCAAAAAGCCCTCACTAATCTCTCCAAAAAATGTAGAAATCTACATTTCCTACTTTTGTATATGACCTCTTGACTTTGTAGGAGCCTCCAATACTTTTCAAATGCCACATGGTGCCTTTCAAAGTGCCAAAAGTTGCCTTATAACTCCTTAAGGCGTCTTGAAGCTGTCCAAAACCATCACTAGTGTCATGGCACAGGAATGTGGTGCCATGGCACTAAAAGTGGGTGAGGCTAGCACCTAGGCACCACTTTTTGGTGCTTAGGTGCCACCCTTGCTAACAACACCCCAGTTTCGCTCTGTTTTGACTCGTTTCAGCTCCAATCCACTCCAAGATTTATACCTACAAGATGAACAAGAAATAAAATTTTATATAAAGTTCAATTTCATTAAAAAATATGTGATAAATGTAAAGAAGATTAAGCATAGATGGATATATCAAAATGTGTCAGATTAGAAATTTCTTCCTTGCTAGATTTGACTCCAAATTACACTATTTTTGCTCCATTTTATCCAAAACTTTATTTTTTGTATTTGAAGCCAAAAACATGCAAAATACCTTCCTTTAAAGTGCAATATCATTAAAAATGAGCATAAAATGTATATAAAAAGTAGGACATTATTAGTTGTATCATGAGGAAGAGTAATTAAGGGCACTTAGGAGGACTAGTTGATCGAGTTTCAACATAAAGCCTTCGCTCCCCACGGGAGTTTGTTCATATCTCAAAACTTGTGTAGAGGATGTACCTTTTATATTTACTATAACCTGGATGTTTGTATTTTTTAAGCAAAATAAATAAAGTGTTTCATTTCCTATTGTGAGTGCCCCTTTTTTTTAACGCATTGATAAACTCCATTGCTCGGGCAACTTAAATTCAACATGTGTTAGAATACAAGCTTCAAACATAATTCAATCTAAACGATCTTTCCAAGTTAAAATCTGATCGGGTGGAATTCCCTGAGTGTTGGAAGGGACTGTGTTTTATTTGAACAAAATTAGTAAACCATAATTTTTCATTACATTGGTGAAATTTATAAATTGGCAGTTACACTCATCTTAATTTATACATTAAAAAAAAATTCTAAGGAAATTTTTTTTTTTCAAGACATCTCCACTCCACATTCAAGGGAGTTGTTTCCCAGTGTATGTCTTAAGTCTGTAAGCTCTCAGAGAGAGCCTTTGGGCTAAACATGTATGGTCCGCTCCATATCTGGTTCAATTTGCCAATCAACTATCCTCTAGTGATTGGATCAACCTTCTTTAATACCAGATCATCACAGAGAATGTCTTTTCTTGTACACTTTTGTTATAGTACCAATCTGTCCTTATTTTCATCTTCTCCTATCTTATAGCAGCATTCATTTGAATTTATTCAAGTAGATCAAGAGTTCTGAGACTCCTCTATTTTCACCTAGCCAGCCACTGAGCTCCTCTTCCCTAAAAAAAATTGCTGTGATGACTCTTTGGATGTGATGATTATATTCAACAAATAACATTGCTTCAATTCAGTGTGAAAGCATGTGTTGTGTTTGACCGTTTGATTTTATTGAGTGGTTCAGATGGCCTAACAAATTAAGGGGAGCATATTTGCCCACTTACCTTTCACACCTTCGACCTTTTTTTAATAAGTTTAGTATGTTCTTGTTTATGGCTCGTTGGTTTTTTTAAAACGAAAATAATTTAATTTAATATATATAATTTGGATGGAATTTTTAATTTTAAAAAATGAGGTGGAACAGATCTCATATATTTAATAATTTAAATAACTAAGCATGATATTACAAGTAATGCTTCATCTCAAAAGATGAGAATAACACTCAATAATGGTCTCAATTATTCAAACAAAGTAATCTATGATATTTATTTGGTCGCCTAATTTCTAACAGATCATTCCCCATCATAATCTAAAGATTAGATAGGGAATAATTTATCTAGGCTACTAATTGTTCTATAGACACACGCTCCAGTAATTAATTACATTTGAAGCATCTGAAATCACTTAAGAAAACTCTCGATTAAGATTGAGGTTTCGTCTTCAAAATTTCAAAGCTTAGTTTTCATGATTTTTCATAAGAAAATAAACTAGGAAAGACTCAAAGAGGAATAATTGTTTTGGAATCCAAAGGACCAAAGGTAGGGGATGTCGCAGGTACTGAGAAGACCTCAATGATTTCACAAACAATCATTTATTCTGACTTTATATTTTAGAAAAAATGTTAATTAATGTTTTACTTCTATAATTTGTTTGAAATTTAAGGCTTATATTTGTATGACCTATAATCATGCAAAAAGCCTAAGAAGATGGGTGGATTTATGTTGCACCGAGCAACGACCTCAAGTTCATAAAAAAAAATCAGGGCTCTGATATCGCACGTCATATGCGAAAGCCTTAAAAATGGTATGAGGATTTACGCAGTGGGGGTGTAGTTCATCCTTGACTTCATGTTTTGTCTTGTCCTGATCACTCTGAAGGTTAGCAACTGCTCGATCGTATTGTCAACTAGCTATATAAAAGAAAGAGAAAAAAATTCCTTAGGAGGCTTATCCTATGTTCTTGTTATTTGTTTGTTGCGATCCCGTGAAGTGTATTTTGAATTGATGATTATTATCATTAAAGGGATTAAAAGGGAGATTTAATTTTATGTTAAGCGATGCTAGTCAAGATCCCATGGTTTCATCATCCTAGCACCACTGTTAGTATTGAATTTACTTAGTCTAAAGAAGTTATTAAACTTCTTCAGACCGGAAGACTCTTGTCAGTAATCATGCTTACATCATCTAAGAAATCCTCATAAATACAAAATGGTGAATTAATTGTGTTATTTTTTAGTATTTAATTATTGCTATTTTGTTGATTAATTATTATTTAGGTTTGAATTTTTATAGATCTCACTGACACAAAGTTTGATGTCCTCTGTTTCATCTGCTCTTGGGTAGCTTTTGCAGTCAACCAATGCCTTGACCATGAATAGATTACATTGCAATGGCGCACATAGAAATTTGCATGAGAAAAAAAATAGAATAAATGGCTACAAAGATGTAAGCATATGCACACGGTGATGACCATGAAAACAATCCAATGTGATGAATATGCATGTCATGTCATCTCCCCTCTTCTTAGAAAAATGCATTTCGCTTTTTTAAGGTTTGAAAGGTGCTATTTTTATGTGATATGTAAGACTTGGGTGGTGAAAAAGTAAAAAAGTAAAGGTCAAGAGTTAGACATGTAAATACTTAGGAATTGGGTTGTTTGTATGTAAGATTAGTGACATGGAGAAGTGAGCGTGCCGTGGAGGCAGTGACCCATAGGATGGGTGTATCATGGAAGCAGTGATCCGAAGGAGTGAGCGTATCATAGAGGTAGAGACCGGACAGATGGGTGTGCAGTGGAGGCATGTCTGTCACCAAATTGGAAGCTGTCGGTCGCCAGAATGGGTATCCCGACGCCCGATTTAAAATGTTTAATTTAATCTATATATATATATATATATATATATACTTTAGAAAATATCATTTTTAATTTTAAAAAATAAGATATTAAAAGCTGATCTCATATAAATAATAGTTTAAATAAATGAATACTATACTGCAAGCTATACATCTATCCCGAAGAATAGACATATCATTTGTCGGTGAGGCTCGATTAGATAAACTAAAGGGTCTACGACATCCGTTTTGGTCGCGAAACCTTTTTATGTTGGTCAGACGGAGTTACCACTATCTGATATGAAAAGATCAAACATGGTTTATATTAAACTGGTTTCTTAAAGTTTCCTATAAGGGCAAGCTTCTATAGTTAATTATATCTTAAATGATCGAAGTCACCTAAGTGAACTCTCGATTTAGATCAAGAAATATTATCTTCATGAATTAAAAGAAAGGATTTTTCAAGGTCGGAAAATAGGAAATTCAAATGTGAAACGTGCAAATTTGGAACACTTATTCTTGGAATCCAAAGGAAGCAAGCTAAGAGATGTCACAGATCCCGAGGAGAATCTTAGTGGCTTCCCGAACTACCCTATGGTTTGGCCTCGGTTTTAAAAAGATATTATTTGATGTTTCAACTTGACAATTTTATTATTTAGGGCTTACATCGACATGACATCACAATAAAACTGTAATAAAATATATCAATAACACTTTAATAACACTACGATAATATTGTACTAACACCATAATAACACTACAATAACACAAGTCGAATACCACCACAAAGCCGCCATAATACTATTCAAATAACACCTCAATAACACATTCATAACACCAAAAAAATATAACAATAACACCATAATAACAATATAATAACATCTCAAATAACGCCACAATAACACTAGTTGAATATTGCAACAACCACCACAATACTACTCAAATAACACCTCAATAATACCACTAAAATATCACAATAAATAATAACACTATAACCATAATATCACCTCAAATTACATCACAATGACATCACAATGACACCTCAATAACGCATCAATAATACTACAATAACACAATAATAAAATCACAATAACACTAGTTGAATACTATTATAGAGCTGCCATATACCACTTAAATAATGACACAATAATACCTCAATAACACATGTATAACACTTCAATAATACCATAATAACATCATAATAATATCAAAATAATATAAATATCACCACAAAGTTGCCACAATACCACTCAAATAACACATCAATAACATCTTAATGATACTTCAATAACACCACAAAAATATCACAACACTATAATTACACCTCAAATAACACCACAACATCACAATGATATCATTCGAATATCACCACAAAGCCGCCACAATACCACTCAAATAATTCCACGAGAACACAGCGAAAATACTCGTAATAACACCATAATAACATCACAATAATATTTCAATAACACCTCAATAATACCGCAATAACACCATAATAAAACTACAATAATGCCAATCAAATACCACTGCAGAGTTGTCATAATACCACTAAAATAATGCCACAATAACATCTCAATAACATCTAAATAAAACCACAAAAATACAATAATAACACCAAAATAATACTAGTCGAATACCACCACAAAGTCGTCAAAATACCACTCAAACAACACTTCAATAATACCACAAAATATCGTAATAATACCGTAATAACACATAAATAACGACTTTAATAACACCGCAATAACACCATAATTATATCGCGATAACACCACATACATCACAATAACATCTCGATAGCATTACTAATAATACTCGCGATAATCGTCAGTAAATTAATGTCAATATTTCAAACATAAGTAAACTCATATATGTTTTAAACTTCTCGTTGTTATTTTTAAATTCTATCACCTCTATTTTAAATATTTCACAACTTTTTTCATATTTTATCACTTTTATTTTAGACTGTTCATTATTATTTTCAGATTTCATTGTCAATAGAACCGAAAAAATTACTCTCTAAAATCCTACCCAATGACATTAGAACAAAATGAAGATTAGTTCAATGCCAAAGTTTTTATTTTCGAAGTAATGGACGCTAAACGCTAAATTGGACCGGAACATGCACTTAATTTTATTGATTGTGTCCGCCGCGCTTAATTAGGAGCTGAGTGTTCGAAATATTTTTCCGACGAGGCTGTCCGATCATACTGCTTTGAACACGCATCAATGGCCGCAGCCTCTGTTTGCGCAGCGCCCCTCCCGACGGCGAAGATCCTCTTTCGTGCGCGTCGTGAAATGAGTTTCAGTCTTTGTCTTTCGAGAACGGCAGATCTCTCCATTGCAGCCCTGGAGTTAATGTCGAGACCCAGGGTTTTGAAGGTCCGCGCCGCTGGTGCAGATACTACTAACGGCGAGACGTTGGGATCCATGGATGATTCTGTCCGTCCCAGGGCTAGAAACCCGTGAGTGCTTTGAATCCGACCCACGAATTTTTTAATTTTTTTCATTTTGCGCGGGTGTGACTTTCGAAATGTTTGTTATTTTGCTTTAACTCTCTGATCTTTAGGCGGCTTATGGCTTTTAGCGAGCTTTTTTTTCAAGCATTGCATGCTTGAAACTTCTTTTCTTAACAGTTCATTTTTATAATTGCCGTAAATCTAGCTATTGTTTTGTTTCGATCGCTTCATCTTCTTGACCGCGCATTGATAAATTCTTACAATTGTTTTTTATCTTAGATTTTAATTTGAAAGCTTATTGGGCTTTGAAAACTGAGCTAAACAATGATTTTTTTTGTTTTTTTTCACAAACATAGGGTTCAGAAGAACTCAGAACTTATGACTACTGGTTCTAGTAACATGTCAAACTGTGAACTCACTTGATCTAAAAGGCTTACTGTCCAAGATCAGCTTTGTATATTTTTTCTTATATTCCCTACAGTGAAGCAGTTCAGAAGTGATATGGCCATAAGAAAGCACTCACTATTAATTTGAAGCAGTGGATCAAGGGCACGCAATTTGTACTCTAATGATCTCCAGAGCATGTGCTTTTGATAGAATGATGATCCTTTTAGCTCCCAAATTAATTGATCATATCAAGATTCCTATCGAACAAATTGTCAACAATGTTGCCCTTATTCATTGGCACTAATCTCATCTTTTGGCATGAATCCGCCCATCCAATCTAAATCATCAGTCATGGAAATTTCAAATTTCTCATTGTTGATTCGGCTGTATGAGCTTACAATTGTTAAGGTGCTCACTTCATTATGATTGAAAAGTTGCTTTATTCACCACCCATACACCTCTGTTCTCTTCCAAGTAGGGGTTCTCATCATTCATCATCACTAGGGGCATGATTGGCTAGCGTGGATCTCAAAGACTACCAAAGTTTTAGCAAGCTCTAAATGGCCCTTCAGCCAATTGCTCATAAAATCCCTCAAGGTGGGAAAAAAAAAGGAAAAAGAAAATGAAAAAAAGGAAAAAAAGAAGAAGAAAACTCAGATTTACATGTTAATCTCTTATTTGAACTTATGTGTAGAACACAATATCAAACTCAAGAACACCAATCTATCCAATTTTACTTGTATTGAGGATCGTTCACAATAAGAACAAAAAATTGGTTCTCATGGAATTACATGAATGTATATTACTATTGAAATAATATGTGTAAGTAGTGCATGAAAATGTCAAATTACGTGCATGTTCTTTATTAGACGAGGTATATATATATATTTTTATTGTGCCTAAAAACAGTATATTATCTTCTCAATTACTTAGTGGGTTCTCTATTGAATATGACACACAAAAGTGTTTTTTTCTTCTTTTATGGTCCTATAGTAGGGTTACTCTTAAGCCTAGTTAACCCCCTCCCTCTATTATAGATCCCTCTCTCCCCAAACATGACCCTCTCTCCTTGACAATGACTATCTTGAATCAACATGCTTCTCGTTGTGCCATTCTTCGACTGTGCCACATCCTTATTCATGCACACTCCCCTCAAACTGCCAAAATGCTTGTGTTCGTATTCGTCCTCATGCTCGTTGCATCTAAATGATGCCTTTTGCTCACATGTTGCATGCCCTATCATTGACACTATTGTTGCCCACTGCTCAATGCTATGGGTAGCTTGTTGCCACCACACTTACTCCACGTGTTATTGTCTTCCAATTTTTATGGCATGGCTACTTCATTCGTCCTTCTAAATGAATTGGGTTAACCTTCGATTTCTGTGACCATTCTTTCATATGGTGTCACATCCTCTTAACTTATTTCCAATAACACAACAACTACAATAAGTTGCCCTCAAGTTTAATGTACTATCTCTTATAGCAATAAAATTTCAATTTTTTTCATTTCACACACCAGATTGCCATGACTCCATAGAGTTTGTAATGTGAAAGCCTTAGACTACGTTGCACTACTTAAAAATTTCTAACCTTCCACTGATTTGTCGTCATATATCACGACTTTGCTAAAATGATACGAGATTTTCTCATCATACTTACTTTCGAAAAAGTAATATCTCTGATGTCTATATCCCTATTTTAATATCTTTCTTTCTTTCATCAAAGTAATATGCTTAACAATGGATATTATAACAAATTGATGGAAAAAAGTAGGACTAATTATTTCATTGCCCTTCTTTATTGTTCCAATTATTTTGTTGAAGTAAAATAAATGAACTTTTTTTTTTCAGGAGTTTTATTTTTCGGCATACTTTCGTCACTATAGGGTGTGCCATATCAATTAATGTCATACACAACAATTTCCAACATTACTTTTGCTCTCTTATGAGTTCCTTACAACTCAAAACTCTCAACTCCTTGGCCTTCGACTTTTGTTTAGTTAGCCTCGACCACTAGCTTCAGGGATTGTCTCGTGAGTTGTGGATGTGCTGGCTGGACTAGTGGAGAGTGTGGCTATAGCTATACTTTTTTTCTCTTTGCCGTTATTGCTAATATCCCCTTGAATGTTGTTAGGAAAAGTACAGTCATATATCCACTGCTTAGCATGCTTTCATAAATGGGCTTGGCATTCTTATTCCTTCTAATGATTTCTCGTCTGGATTATTATCATATTTCAAGAAGCCTATGAACTTCAACACTTTTGCACACCTCTCTCAACTTCAAATTTTGCCTTTTCATTTTCATTTATTGTAATTGTTTTTGTTGGTATGACTTGGGCTTTAAATTTAGGTGCTTCTTCTCATATGATTGGTAATTGTCAAATTTTGGAGGTGTTGATATCGACAAAGTCTATGAGTTGATGACAAATTAATCTTCTCCACCTTTTTCACCATCAATTTTTATTATTTACATTTTTGGTTAGATCGTCTTCCTCTCAATGAACTTTTCTTGTGTCTCTCTCTCCATGTTTAACTGTGTTAACTGAGAAATGAATAAACAAATGGATAAACATCATCATGTGTCTCCTTGTTTTTCATTAGTCATCATACTCTTTCTTTTGAGCTACTCTACTTTGAATTTTAGGGCCATAGTGTATTTGCTCAAGATTTCACTATTTTGTCATATTCATTGATGATTGTTCACTAATGTTTGTTTACCTAATGTTGACAAAAGATATAATGCCCTAATTTTTATGTAGTCTCAATTTCAACTTCTTTGCACTAAAACTTTTGTTACTTATCAAACTTCCTATTTTTATACACATCTTTGTGGAATCCAAAAAATTCATGCCCCGACCCCCATCGAATGATGCAAAGTTTCTTCTTTAAGTTGTAGGTCAATTTTACAAAGCACATATTTTTATTATAGAATCATGTAGATAATACACTACCTAAAGATTTCACCTTTATTTTGTAGGTATTTTAAGATTTGAGGTTTGAGATTTCCCATAGGCGCAAGACTTGATGACTAATTATCTCTTTCAATAATGAGAGAAAACTTTCGATTAAAGCTAATAATTAGACAGTAAATTGCTCAACATATAGTAGTAACACTGTAAGTTTTGGATTATAAAAATTTATCATCGTATGCTTAGAGGATAGTGGGAGGAGGATTGCCCGAGCGTAGGTTTTTTGCATTGCAACTGGAGGGAGCTGGCTCTGGGTTTATTCGGCTGAAAACTCCTAAGATCCAAAAGACTCTTTTCTTTCTTTGAATTTGTTGCCCAGTTGGAGTGGGGCTCACTCCTAGTTATACTAGGTCTATTTATTTGTTATCGTAGTTATCTAGGGTTAGTTTTGCTTGATGTTTTGTTAGGACAATCGTCGTCGTCCAAGTTTCTCTGCTTTAGGACTGTATTTTAAGGTGAGAAGGTACTTTTACAGTAACACGTCTGAGGTGGTGACCTTCTCCAATAGTTCACGTGATGCTCTAGTTGTAGCTCGCTCCTGCGGGGATATTATCCTTGATTCCCTCTCCTCGACGACTTTCTCTATCTTTCACAGCCATCCTTCCACCGCCGCAGCCTCTGCCTAATTATTTCAGTGACTAAGCTTAATGCTAAGTGTTGAAAAATATTCAATGTTTTCCTTTATATTACTAATAATCCCATGTTCAATGATTGAACTAAAACATATTGGGTTTAATTGTCATTTTGTTTTGAATGTTGTGCTTTGTAAGAAGATTTTCATTGTCGTAGTTTCAATTCATAACAACCAGCTAATATTTTATAAAAGCTTGGGGTTCTCTATTTTTTTTAACTATCTAATATATTGGAGCTAACTTATATTTGTGCTTAAGCTTGTAGGAGTGTTAAAGTAGGGAAATATTAAATTAGAAAAGTATTCTTATGTTTATTAAGTAGAGCATGTTTATTTGATTCTACCTTGAAGAACTGTAGTCGCTCCTTTATATAATAGATAGATACTTTAGCAAATAAAACACACAAAAGAGCTCTCCCATCAATCATATACTAGAGTTGATGTGAAGATGGGCACGAAGCTTTGAATTTTCTCATCCATGACCGGCATTTTGACTTTTATTATTATTATTTTTTGTGTTGAAGTGGTTTGAAAGAATTGTTTGCTACAGTGTTCTTGATGTCATTATGCTGTGTATAATATTTGTACAATAATTGATGTGAAAAACTGAAAATGGATTGCAACTTATTATTTTTGGCTTGAGTACATGTTGATTGCTTCTACTTCACGAGGGTTGTCACATTGATTTTTGATATGGGTACAAGTGAACCTGGTTTACAAATGTAAAGCAATAATGTGTTCTGTTGTTTCTTAGGACATTTTATTTTAGAGGAAATGTTGCTTGGAATTTTTTTTTTTTAATTCTTTATGTTTAAATATTGGTAAGCTAGTATAGATATCTTCCCAGAACTAGTTCATTTGCAATTTTATTTTACCAAGGAAAGAAAAAAAAAAAAAACAATGTTTATATTCTGCTTGTTATTTACGTGGGAAATCATTCTGAATGCTGAATGTTCACAATTCGAGGGACGTAAATAGTGTAGAAACTGAATATGTCCTTGGAAAAGGTGGAAAAAGTGTCTATGGGAAATTAAGTGATTTTGAAACATTAAGAAATCTATTTTATTTTTGCAAAGTAGTTACTTTTGCACCCTTGACCAGAGCTGAATTTTTTTTCCCATGTGTGTTGATCTATTTGCTACTTCATAATGGAAGTATAATTTCTTCCATCTCGGAATAATACATTAGATTAAATAGTCATGCTTGGATATTTTGAATGGCAAAGTTGATAAATAGCATGCGTGCATATTTGATTGAGGCACATCCAACACTATTGTGTATGTTGATTAAACTCTTATTGGTGTATCTCTGGACCTTCTCTTCTACATGTTTCTAGGCAGACTGCAAATCAGTCTCGCACGAGCTTCACTTTTTTCCAACATTTTCTACGAGCTTTTGACATTTTTTTTAATTTTTTACAACATTTTTTTTCGAAGTTTTAGAGTTTTTATTTTAGTTCCTGTTTTTTTTACTGTTCTCATTTTCATTACTTTATTTAGATCTAACGTTTCCTTACCTCTTTAATTTTTTCAGTTTGCCTTTTCTTTTTACTGTTTATATTTAAATAATTGTCTTTACTTCACCTCCGCCTCAAATTTAATATATGAAGACAGTCTTGTTTCATTCTAAGCAGCTGTACTTGACATGATGAGTCTACTTGATTTATGAGATCTTCATACTGTATGTTCATTATTTTTCTCTGTGATTTCTATCATAGCACCTGATTTGCCATTGCTTACACGTTTAGGGTGAAAAGACATACAATTTCAGTGTTTGTTGGAGATGAAAGTGGAATGATTAACAGAATTGCTGGAGTCTTTGCTAGAAGGGGATATAATATAGAGTCACTTGCAGTTGGTTTAAACAAGGACAAAGCCTTGTTCACAATAGTTGTCTCCGGCACTGAAAAAGTGCTGCAGCAGGTTGTTGAACAGCTTCATAAACTTGTAAATGTGTTGAAGGCAAGTTCTTTCCTGGCTCAGCCAAACTCTTTCATACGTGGCCAAGGTTCTATGCATTTTATGTCATATACTTGAGATTCAATACCTATGTTTCATGTTTGATTAATGGTATGATTTTTATTGTTTACATATTTGTGAGATAAACAATTTTATTTAAATGACCCTTATTAAACGTTGTAATTTGCTGTTTACACCATAAGAATGTAGAGGTTGGCATACAGGAATTGATAAACGAAACTTTGCATGCAAAGCAGTGAAAGTTGGATGCTGTCTATTTTAATAGCAGAGATTGTTAAAAATGTGTTTTTGTACCCTCTGCTATCTATGCATCAAGTTAAACCAATAACTTTCTTGTTCAATCCTTGATTTATGCATGCAGTTTAACAATTAGGGTCGATTGCTCAAGAATTTGAAGGCCTCAATTTGTTATTGCTTACTTGGGGATTTCATCATCATCAAATGACTAATTGGATGTTATCATAATAAATTAGTAATGATTTAGATGGTTTGGTCACATTAAACGTCGACCACTTGATGATCTGATTAGGAGAGTAGATGTTTTAGATTCAACTTATGTTAAGAAAGGCAGAGGTAGACCTTGGAAGACTTGGGCTTATTGCATAAAAAATGATCTTAATTTATTAGAATTAAATGAAAAATTGACACTAAATAGGACGCAATGAAGAAAAAGGGTTCATGTAGCTAACCCCACTTAGTGGGATTAAGGCTTTGTTGTTGTTGTTGTGTTTCAAGCTTGCTTAGTTATGCCGTGTTCCATCGGATCAATTCCCTGTGATTTACTCTGGTGAGATATTGTCAAAGATTACATTTCAGCTAGCAGCTCAAACTTTTCATGTCTAATTCATTTGATTGTTTAATTTTCTCCAAACGACCTTTGTGGATAATGGGAGAGAAAGTATTATATATATTAAACCTGTTCTGGTGGTTAATGATTGTGAAAAGTATTTGTGACGAGATTGAAACTTTTCGGTGCTTTAAAAATCCTATTTTTGTCATTATGGAGTAGCGCTATGTTTCTCTCTTTAATAATCGTTATTCTATGCTAAAACTTGCACTTTATGGCCGTATTTATCCGTTCCAGTTTATCATAAAATTTAAATAAGATGATTGCATTGAAATGCTGTATTTCATATTCACTTATTAGCAGATGTTTGTTTGATGTTGATGTGCTTATTAGGTTGAAGATTTGTCAAAGGAGCCTCAAGTAGAACGAGAGCTGATGTTAGTAAAACTCAGTGTTGAACCTGAAAGTCGTCAAGAGGTATGCCCGAACTATTCTTTTTTCCTGCTATTAAGCATGTCCGTACACATACGAATGGGGAACATTTCTAGTTAATAAGTACAAGATGTATGATACATGTTATTTGCTGATATCTTAAAATTTTCAACGTTATATTATGAAAATGAAAAACATAGAATCCTTTGTTGAAATGCTATACTGACCTTTCTGCAATATCCCGGTGATATGCTTCTTGGTTAATGGTGACTCAGCATGGCTAAATGGTTGGTTTGCTTTAAGCGGACTTTAATAATTTGCTTTAATACATTTACACATTTTTTAATACACACATTTTTCATATAATAGTTTGTGTTGCCTTGCATTTCATGTCAATTAAATTATAATAAACTTTCGTTGTCCAGGTTATGGGTGTGGTAGATATCTTCAGAGCAAAAGTGGTGGATGTTTCAGAACATTCATTAACCGTTGAGGTGAATTCCTTGTAATGGTTTGGCTTTTTTCATTTCATAATTCTTATTTCTGTAGTTTCAAGTATTTTTTCAAATATATGATGAATGATACAGGTGACTGGTGATCCTGGGAAAATGGCTGCTGTCCTTCGGAATTTGAGGAAATTTGGAATAAAAGAAATTGCTAGGACAGGCAAGGTGACTAATAATTCGTGACATTTATAATTTGTGTATTAGAGCATTTGGACCTTCTAGTATGATATCTAAATTTTTGTTAACAGATTGCTTTGAGACGTGAAAAGATGGGAGAGAATGCTCCATTCTGGAGGTTTTCAGCGGCATCTTACCCTGATCTTGAAGGGATAAAGCCTTCAAGTTCTTTTCTTGCATCAAGGAAACACACTATCAATATTGATACAGATCCTTCTTCCAGTGTATGACCCTTTTATTATCATCAGCCATGTGAGCTATTTTGCCATTTTTGTTTTTAAAATCATACTGCAGGAAAAAAAAGGAATAATTCTATAGGATAAAACCTAAATTACCTGGACGGCCTGACTTTAGTCCATAGCTTGACATGTGTTGCTGTACTTATCATGACACCTTTTTGGGAAATGTGCGATGTTAAGAGCTGCATTTTATCACGTAATTTCGTCCACAAGAGTTGCTAGGAACTTTATTGGCGAATGAGACATTATGGACATGATAAAAGTTTGTCATTTGAGGATTACTTTGGCAACATAATGAAAATTATTGCTGGATCCGAAAAATTGCATCTTATTTTTTAAAGAGTATTAATCGAGGTCAGAGTTTTGAAGGGTGATCAGATATTGGATAAATACTACCCAAAGATTTAAACAACATTTTGCAAAGTACTATATGATATGATTTTAGGTTTCTCACAGTTGAAAGCTTCTATAGTTAATTATTCTTATCTATCATGAGAGAAAACTTCCTGTTATAGCTAGTCAACAATCTTCAAATATTTACCTTATAGTAGCAGTGATTTTGTGTAAGTCATTTGTTTAGAGCTGATGTTTGGAGAAATAATTACGAACTCATTCATCATCTAGAATTGTAATAGACTTTGGTCTTCATAATCAATTAAATTAATTAACCCAATCTGATTGAAGGATCCGTATCAACAACTATAAGTTGCATTGTCTAAGGGGTTCTTGTAAATTTGGGTTGGATCTTTATTAACATTTTTTTTTTGTAGGTTATCAAGGCCTGAGTTAGAATACATGCTTTTGTGCATACTCATCTATCAGTCTATCCGCCATCCATTCATGATTTATTGTTGCAATCATGAGAAACAATGCATCTATTTATATATACAATGATTATGGTGAGGAAAAAAAACTCCTTATGTACACCAGCTAAAGGTTTTCTACGAATTGCTCTTGATGCTAAAGTTCATGGCTTCATGCGAGGTGTTTTTCAAGTACCAATGAAATTTTTTTATGCTTCCAAATTTTAATCCTGTTCATTTATTTTACGTATCTTCAAGATTTGAATTTAATCTGTTCAAGATTTTTTTTATCCTCCTCTAGTTAAAGGCTCTTTTCTACTCACTTCAAAGTTTAAACTATCACAATATCAAGTTAACAGCTAGTAGTGTCACAATTTTATATGAATATCCAGTTAACAGGTTTTATGGTCAATATTACATACAATATAAAGTTAAAGTGATTTTGTGTAGGTATTGCTCTTGTTTTTTTTTCCTTAAATTTATTTTATTTCATCATTTGGTTTTTAAAATAGAAACTTTTATTTGGTTATCTATGAAGATGTGCTGCGATTTTGTTGTTTCCTCTTATTTGTTTTAATTTTGATTGCTAGAAGGGAGATGTCTATCCGGTGGAGCCATTTGATAACATTCATGTAAATCAAGTCCTTGATGCACATTGGGGAGTTCTTGATGATGAAGATGTAAGTTATTCCCTTGCATTTTGTAGTTTTCTGTTTTTTTCACCACTAATTTTGTCTACTGCATGTTGGAGATGGTTTAACTTGGTGAGTGGTTTATTTTTTCTATTCTAATTCCTTGAAGAACGTATGCATTTATACTGCTGAGATTCTTTGAGACGCCTTCCTTAACCCCTGTTGAGAAATTTACAAAAGCATGAAAGTTTATGAGGCTCTGGAAGGTGCAGGTAAGATTTTGATAGGCTAACAAAATCATAATATGGGTAGTGTAGTGAGGCTTATGCGCTAGTTGTGACAGACATCAACTTTTAGCCCTTATTCCAATTTAAAGTCTTAACAATTTTTTAGGACTTTGACTTGGTTGAGAGGTCAATTGTGTTAATGTTGGGTGAAGTACCAAACGAGAAGTGCTCTTGAAAAAGGCTTAGGATGAGTTTAGATCTTGTTTAGCCCTCGACTATCTTCAGTTACCTATTAGATAAACTCTTATCCTTCCGTCATATTTTAGCGCGAGTTGGATCCTAAAAGAAAAATGGGCATTTGGAAACTAGACTTGTTGTTGTTCACTGTAGAATTACTTGGGGAGGAAAAATTACTCCATAAATTATTCACAAATATATAGAGAAATCAATCTATCCTTATTTAGAAATTTACCAAACATATCTCACATAAATTAGGAAAGAATATAATTTTGAATAAAAAATAGAAAAAAAACATATAATAAGAGGGGTAGGATGCGAGGGTTTTGGGCAGAGAGGGGAGGGCCGTACATAAGTGAAATAAGCTTTAGATGCACTGGATCTAAATTTTAGGGCGTTTGCTTCTGTTTTCTGTCGACTTTGCGTCAGACGCATTCGATGCAATCAAGTAACCTTAGAGGACTCTTTATTTTTGCGGCGGTATTTTCGTCGTATTTGCGTCGGAAAATGTTTGACGCTTTCAAGTATAGTATCTGCGTCAAGTTATTAGACACAAATTCTATGCAAACTCCATTGCAATTCAGATTTAGGTATCAACATTTTTAGTATATCTTTTGTGTCGAATTAATGGACACAAAGCAGACGAAAAATCCAATGTAAATATTAGAATCTAGTTATTTTCGCACTTCAGATGCAAATCCAATGCTTATATTTTTGTCGGAAAAATCTGCCGCAAATATCAAACGTTAAATACGACATCTTCTGCAGTGACAGTTACGTGGCTATTCGAAGAAGCGGCAATTTCTGATTCCACATCATTGGGTATATTGTTTTAGCGGCTGACATTAAGGTAAACACAATTAAGATAGAAGGCTATTTTGAATTGGTTGGGTCTACAATCATTTACTCAAGCACGTTAGTTATATGAACTGACTTCTTTCTATAAGCGATTTATCAAGAAATTTAGTTCCATTGCAGCACCTTTGATGCGAGCTCCTCAAGTCAGACAATTTTTTTATAATTAAATGAAGCCTAAGCTAGCTTTGATGCTTTGAAGGTTCGGGTTACTCGGACCCTTGTTATAGCTATTCTAGACTTAAATCAAGTGTTTAAGGAGTATGATCTCTCCAATATGGGGATTAGAGCTATGTTGAATCAAGGTGGACATCCAATCGCCTTCTTTAATGTGAAGTTAAATGATTCAAGATGAAAGAATTCACCCACGATAAAAAGTTTTATATCATTGTGATAATCCTCAACCATTATAGTCATTATTTGCTGGCCAATTGATCGTGAATCTCCGAGATTCCTTAATATCCAAAATAAGTTAAAGGACAGTCTTAAATTACGAAGTTCTTTCATTATCTTATTTTTGTGCTCAAGTATAAGGCTGGGAATCAGAATAAGGTAGCTAATGCGTTGAGCCGTTGTCACTTATGGTGACTACTGTGCAGTTGAAGCTAGTGGTTTTGAAGTGTTGAATGATCAGTGTACTACGATGAAGATTTTCAATAGATTTGGGCTTATCGTTAGGGAAATCTTATGTGAAGTGTCACAGGGCCGATAGTTATCTATTCTTCCAAGATAGGTTGTGTATTTCTAGAGTTCACTTAGGGAGGTTATTTTGTTGGATTATCATAATGGAGGAATGACATGACATTTTGGTAGGGACAAATTTTTTTTTGCGAAAGAGAATTTTTGTTAGCCTAAATTGGTACAAGATATGGAGAGGCATGTTTGACAGCACATTGATGTGAGCATGTACTCTGTTGTGAGCCTTTCACGGACATAATGGTGGAGTAAGAATTTTGTTATAGTAATAGTGGATTATTTATCTAAGAAGATATTTTGTATTTGACACAAGTTGATGGACATTTCACACATTGCAAATTTATACTTCAAAAAAATAGTTTGTCTTCATGGCTCACCTAGGTTCTTTACTTAAGATTGGGATATGAAGTTTTTGAGTTATTTTTGGAGGATTCTATAGAGTAATCCTGGTACAGATTCGGCTTAAGTTCAATAGCTCACTCTCAGACAAATAGTCATACATAGATGGTGAATCACAGTGTAAGTAACCTACCCCAGTGCTTTGTGGGCAAAAACATTAGAAAGTAGGACTTAATTTTCTCATAGGTCGAGCTTGCTTATAATCGTTCCATCCGTCAATCAACAAATTGCATCTCCTTTGAGATTGTATATAGTTAAAACTCTCTAACACCATTAGCTTTCATGCTAATACTTTCCACCACTGAGCTTCGTACCGATGTAGATTCTATTGCCAGAGAAATTCATATCTCTCATGAGTATGTAGGAAAAGAAATTGTCAAGCATAACACGAAGTATTAGGAACAGGTTAACAAGTCCGGAAAGACTGATATTCGAGTAAGGAGATTTGGTATGGATCAGATTTAAGGAAGGATTCTTATATTTTCATTTGATAAATTTAGACCTAGAGGTGATGACCTATCCAGGATTGTTAAGAAGATTAATGATAACGCATATAAGATTGATTTGCTATCATCCTTGCTATCTTCAAGATCATTGATCTGTCGCCTTACGATGAGGATCCACTCTGCAATGGTAAAAGCAAAGCTCCTACTACCCAGGAGAATGTGGGCATTTCCATGTCTGTCTGGTAGCATGTGGAAGGGAGGCCCTAATCGGTCTCCAACATAATTATTTTCAATCAGTTCAGCTTTCCTAGCCCCTATGGCTGGGCCTAACCACTCAAAGCTTTATTTACCTTAATTAGATTAGTATTAGGATTTCTTTTGTATGAAATGTTTAAGTATATTGTTTAGAACCTTGTTTGAGGCAGTTTTGCTTTGATTTATATTATTTGGAGATTATTTTCTCTGTCTCCTATTCGGAGTGTTCTAGCATTTTCTCCTTTCAAGTGGTGAAGTTGCATCCTGAAGCAGATAGGTGGAGGTTCCATAAAAGAACCTGAAAGAATGAATAATGTGGTTTGAATATTGATTTTTAGATGTTTTGTTTTTCTGTTTTGGAGTTTCAAGGACTACTGCACCAGATGAGAATATTCTCCTTGAGGGCTTTGCCGTGTCCTGGAAAAGTGGATCCTAAGTGAGTTGTGAATAAATGAAAGAGAAAATCTCTGTTCAAGAAATATGTCTTCCCTTTTATGGAGTATCCATGTGGCTGTTGTAGGATTTCTGCACCATTGATTCAGATGAAACTCACATGGAAAACTATGTTCTCCAAACGAGTTATCATAACAGTCAGCCTTGAGAGAGGGACGGAGCTTTTGTGTGTAAAAATGTGTGCTCTTCTTTCATTGTTTTTTTTTCCCTGCATATGTAAGGCTTTTCCATCTGTTATAAGAGTTCGTGTTCCAATTCTCACTGTAAGTCTTATGTTATGTTTATTTTCATTTGTATATTTTAGGCCCTCTAGGCTCCAGAATGAACTTTTTGCTGTTTGTAAAACCTTATTAGATATGTAATCATTATTTTTATCAAAATCTTGCATCCGCCTGTTGTCGGAAAAGATTATGCACGTTCAATGCATATTTCTAAATATGAAACTATCTACACAAAAAATGATAAACATGTTTAAATTACACAATTGATATTGCACTAATGTATCTGAAACCTCAAATAGCTGGTTTAAAACGTCCTTCAAAATAAATATGATGAAGCTGGGAAAAGACTAGTTAAGTTGATCAACTCTAGTGATATTGCTATAGATCTTAATAAAACATTCACAAATACTTTTTATAGAAGTTACTCATACTGGTCTTTTATGGCAAATAGTTCTTATAAACAATGTATTGCATGGATGACTACTTTTGCACCAGTACGAAAATATTAATTCAATCATGTTTCCAGCTAAAATACTGATTTTTAGATCATAGCCAATCATGAAAATATACACTAACCATCCAGAAAAGATCATTTATGATACTTTCATAGAATAACAGGAGATTCACGGAGTGATTAACTACATATAACTCTTTAATGACTATCAACAACATCACATATTATTAATAATATAGTAATTCTGTCAAAACTAAGGACTTTTTGTTTGAAAGTTCATTAGAGCTTGATGAATCTCTATTGCTTAGCTTCTAATGAACGTGAAACATCTTGTTGCACGCAACTATCTACAGTTTCATTTAGTGCATGACCTCGGGAAGAGTTTTGTTTTGTCAATCCGTCTTATAATCCTGACATTTCTTGCCATGTTATAAAACACCATTGGGAAAGCTATATAAAAAACAAAACACTCAACGAAATTTTGGATTTGTGGTGCAAATTCATCATCCTTTTAGCTGTTATTTAAAATTGGTTATATTCCTATTATAAAGCTTAAAAATATATATGATGAAATGGACACAATAAATTACACAATCAGTTCATTTACTTTATGAGCTTGATAACGTTAAATTTCTAGACTTTCTGATTAAAAATTTAAACCCCTTTCAAAATGCCACAATATTTAAGCCTTGGAACATTTATGCTTGCCATATATAACTTTTTTTAAAGTAACAACAGTTTTTTGGAATTTTAATTAGGAGATCCGATGTATGCCAACAGTTTCTAGTTGATCATCTATATGTAATTCCTTGTTGTAATCTGCTTTTCTTATTTGTTTGAAGCCTCAATTATTTTTGGTGTGTGGCTTCACACAATAGTTTTCTTTTTTCATTGAACATTCAGTACTGACTCATTTTTTTGTTGTAGTAGTCAAGTGGCCTTTGTTCCCATACTTTGTCCATTCTTGTGAATAATTATCCTGGAGTTCTCAACATTGTGACTGGCATCTTCTCTCGCAGAGGTTACAATATTCAGGTTTTTTCAGCCAAATTTCCTTGTTTAATGGCTTTTATCTAATGTGCAAGCTATTGTGAATGACGGCCTTCTTGTTCAGAGTCTTGCTGTTGGTCCAGCTGAGAAAGAAGGGACATCACGAATCACTACTGTTGTTCCTGGAACTGATGAATCCATCAGCAAATTGGTTCAACAGCTCTACAAGCTCATAGATGTTTATGAGGTAAATCATAGAAGCTATTTCTTTTGCTCTTTCTTCTGTTGACAAAAATCTCAGTTTCTTTATGATGCTATTTGTCTTACCAGGTTAAGGATATCACACATTTGCCATTTGCTGAAAGAGAACTGATGTTGATCAAGGTTGCTGTTAATACCAATGCACGGAGGGACATCCTTGACATTGCTGACATTTTCCGAGCCAAAGCAGTTGATGTATCTGACCATACAATCACACTCCAGGTATCCTAAAATTCTAAGTTCAGAATAAGTTGAAAAGAATTTAAGCTGTGAGTTCTCAATAATTTCACTTAACTATATTCGGTTGTGCTCCCCATGATGACCATATATGACTGAAGATATTAGCCTCATCCAATTGTGAAATTTGCAAGATACTATTTTTGAGCTAAGATCATAAATCAATTATATAAGAAACTAATCTCAAGCTATACTTGGGATAAGAATTTTATTTCAAATAACAGTTAAGTGTTTGATAGCAACTAAAAAAAAAATAATATTTTTTCTTACATTTATTGTATGATTCTTTATTTAAGGTTATTAATGGTTCGATTTCGAGATGATTTGATTGCTTTAAGAGTAGCTCAAACTTATTTTATTTGATATTAAGTTAAGCCAATCCTATAAGCTGGTTTGATTTAATTTTTGGCCAATCTGCTGTCCCGCCTAATATAGAAGGGAAATTTCAATTTATATTACCCATAATAGGCGAAATTGATTAAATTTTCTAACTATTTTATTCAAAAAGTATGCTTGAATGTTTATTTTAAACCAAAATATCCTCACTGCTTATCAGACAGTCAAAACTTTTAATGAAGAGTATGCGTTTTCAATCATAAGATCTCAAAGGTTTCTTTTTCACAATATCTCTCTGTTTTCAGCATGCATGTTTAGAGTGCGATGTTATTTCACTGCAATCTCTTTCTACTTGTTGCAAGTAAAAGTTGGTGAATTTGTTTGTTTGGTTTATTTAAGATTGAATATTATATTCACACTTTAAACTCTAAACCTAGAAAGCTAATATATATCAAATTAGCTGCTGGCAACTTGATCAAATGATGATTTATCAATGATCAACTTATCTTCAAACTATCTTTCTATACTGTTTGAATCATAATTGATTGTAATCGAAGATGATTCAATTATGATATGAAGATTCTTTGAGGATAGTTTGATCCTTGTTCAATCATTGTTTAGAAACTGCTTGATTATTATTCAAAGATGTTGTAATATTTGTTTGATCATTATTCAAAGATACTTCAAACAAGGATCTATGCTTATTCAATCCTTATTCGATCATAAGTCTCAATCCTTATTCGATCATAAGTCGATCATCATTCGAAGATTGTTCAATTATTGTTTGGTTATATCTCAAACAAGGATCCATCCTTGTTCATTTCTTAATAACACATATCTAATCGTTCACCCATACAGCCTCAAATATATTAACAGAAAATGTTTATTTTTAAAATTTCTTGTTTTGAGTCATTTGTGATTATATATGTAAAAGATTATGATCTCAATTCTATAACCAAAGAAATTACGAATAAATACACCTTATCTTTATTCACATCACCTAGGCATATAATGAAAAATATATGCACAATAATCACGATATAATTTCTTCTATGTGTAAATATTGTCAATAGAAGAAATTATATCATGATTGTCTAATAGATCTAAACCATCAACATATTTACGATCAGAATCTCAGTAGCGACCAATAGCCATGGATAAATTAAGGGTGAACAATTACTACTTGGTAGGTTCCTCGAAATCTATTGTGGTTTTCAATATATAAAGATAAATGAATACAATTTGATTATATTATGCAATAACGAAATATTTTGTTAGTTTCTCCAATATCATTTCTATTTTCAGCGTGCTTATTTTGAATGAGGCGATATTTCACAATAGCAATCTCTCTTTACTCGTAACTAAAAGTTGGTGACTTTGTTCATCTAGTTTATTTAAGATTGAATATTGTATCCACACTCTAAATTCCAAACCCAAAATGCTAATATATGTCATATTATTTGCTATGAACTTGATCGTATGATGATTAATCAATGGTCAAATTGTCTTCAAACTATCTTTGAACCATAATTGAAATATAATTGATTATTGTCGAAGATGTATCGAATATGATTTGATCATATTATTTGAAGATGCGTTGAGGATATTTTGATCTTTATTCAATTATTCTTCGAGATTGTTTGATTATTATTTAAAGATAATTTGATATTTGTTTGATCATTGTTCAAAGATATTTCAGACAAGGATCTATTATTATTCGATCCTTATTCAATCATAAGTCGATCATCATTCGAAGAGTACTCGATCTTTATTCATTTTGAGCTTTGATGAATAGTTTCACCATTTTTTGAGCATCTGTATAATCTGCGCTTAAATGTTTTCTCCATTAATACGTCTTACTTGTAATATCAGAATTCATCCTTTTCCAATGTGAAATTTTTCTTATGAAATTGCGCATGAAATTCATTCAAGAAATGGCCTTCGTCTTTCCATACAGCTTTCTGGAGATTTTGAAAAGATGGTAGCATTGCAGAGATTATTGGAGCCTTATGGTATTTGTGAGGTTTGTTTCCTTTTGCTTAATTTCTGTTTAGTTTAAAGATTTTTTGTGAACTGCTATTACTTAATATATATGATCATGTCAGTTATACATGTACTCTAATTTCTCACTTTTCTTTCAGCTACAATTGATTTTATTTTTTAATTCATGTGGAAAAATTCTCACAATATTATATTATGAAAATAACAGACAAAATGATATGCCAATAAAAAGATTAGAGTAGCAACCAATTGATGGTGCAAAAGACAAGATAATGTGATTGCCCCAATTCTCGAAGGAAATTTGCTTTCGTTTGAGGGGGGTTTATGGTATAGATGAGATCTATTATGGAATAAGCGATCTTTTAACTGAAGACCTTATCAAGGAACATTCAAGACTCCTACCACTCTTACCTGTTAGCACCCACTGAAAGGAAATTTACTTGAAGGTCAAAGCATAAAATTTCTTCCAAATTAGAGCCCTAATTTTATCATGTACCTTCTCCTTCTCTCAGCTCAATCCCTTTGCTCTTGCAAGGCTTTGGGCCTCGCTTACTTTGCCCTTCTTACAAGTTGCTGATCACTTGCTCGTGTTTATTCATTGAACCCACTTTAATGTGTCATTTCATGCTCACTCACTTGCTCTTTAAATTTCTATAGTGATCATAGGTATGCTTTAGTGCTCTTTCAGCTCTAAGTTTCTGCTCACTCTCTTTAACTTTCACTTTCCCAATCTCTCCCTTTCTCAATTTCTTATTTTTCCATGTCTCTTATGTTCACCCCTCGTCTATGTATATCTCTTCTTCTTAATATTTGAGTGTACTCCATTATTTGGTGTCGCCCATGGTAAAGTAACAACACTTTTTTATATAGTATTCTTGAAATAAGTTTAATTCTTGCACTTCACTACATATATATTTCAGTGAAAAGAATCAAAATAAGAATCCCTCCAAATGGGAAAAAATAGAAAGATAGTGAAGAATACTAAGGTGGGAATTATCTCGGCTCTGTTTGGGAGGGAGTTTTGCTGCGGCGGCGTTTTGGAAAACGCCGCCTCAGTGTTTGTTTTTCGCGTCTATCGAGCGTCGGGGAGAACATATTTTTCGTTTTTCATTAGAAGCTGATCGCGGCCATTACCCCGCGATCCAGCGTTCGGGGGGAGCAGAAAAATAAAGTTTATGCAGCTGCCCTCGCCCTTTGCCCTAGCGATAGGAGAGACTCTGCGATCCTTACCGAGCTACGAGCCCGGCGACATTCGAAGAAGGAAGGCGATCCCTAGGACTGCTCGCGATCGGAGAAGTACTTGGAGAAGGCGATCCCCATGGACCTCGCTCGCGATCGGAGGAAGGCGATCCCACGGAGCCTGCTGCGATCGGAGAAGGCGATCCCCCGGACTCCGCTGCGATCGGAGGAAGAAGATCCGGATCGTCCCGAAGGCGATCTATATTTACTGAAGGATTTCTCTCCTGCGACATTCGAAGGTAATTTTTTCATGCTTATACTTCTCGTTTGGTATTGCAAAAAAAGTGTGCAGATTGCTGTAAGCACAATTTTTTTTTTATTTTTTATTTTTTATTTTTTTATTTACTTCTTCTCATAGCAGAGCAGCTTTTCTTTGTTTTTTTATAAGTAGTGAAATACTCATAAGGAGTGTGTATGATTTCGGGTAAGGGGAAGTTTCTACATATATATTTCCCTTTTCCTTCAGTTTGTATTTTGTACTGTTATACTGAATTGAGAACTGTTTGATTGTCTCATATTAGCTCTACTTTGTTTATATGCTGATGGTTATAGTTGTTGTTCACTACTGATTGTTGGTAATCGAATTGAGAACTCGGTGATAGTTGTATTTTTTATTGGCTTATACAGATTATTTTGTATTGGCTTATAGGTTTGAAAATATTATTTTATATTTTAAATTACAATTTCATATAGGTTTGGCATATTGCATTGGTGAGAGAGAGAATTTGGAAGATATTGGAGGAAGGTATTGGAATGTTTTGGTCAGAAAATCCTTTTTTGATGAGTTTTATGGTGAGAAAATATATTATAAGATGCATGATTTATTACATGATTTGTCACCGTCTATTTCTTCAGAGGAATGTTTCAGATTTGTGGGAGATAATGTTTTATCTGTTAAAATCCTACAAATTCAAATTTTTAAAAATATCATACAAATTTTTCTTTAATTTTGTTGAGAAAAATAACAAATTTCACCGCACGATTATTTATTTAATTAAAAAAAATTTACAAATAAGTTCGTTCTACAAAACGCACTAACTAAGCCGCTAAATGAACTTTATTCGTAACATAGGCGGAATGATCAATTTTCCAGAATCAGTTGTTTTTCGTAAGCGCAAACCAAACAGTCAGACAACTTATCCAGATCAGCTGATCATCAACAGATTATCCCGATAATCGTTTATCGCCAAGGTTCGGATAATCTGCATTGCCCAAACGAGCTTAAATCTGTTTGAGAATCTTCAACTATGAGGTTACATATATAGGGCAACTATTCCCTCATTTACAAACTTACCAAATATATCTACTCTAAACATAGAAAGCGAATAATTCAGAAATAAACTGAAATAAACATAAATAAGAAGAGAATAAAACTCACCAAAGAGTTTCCCAAATTGCTTACAATCAAATCTTTCTATTTTTTCTCAAAATTTCACACTCCTCAGGCAAGGTCATATATGTTGGAAATGCTCGGCTTGGTATTCAACTCATAAAGTCGCACTGGAGGTGAAGCTTTAGTGAAGGCATCAATGAATTAAATGTAAGTGAGAATGTTGATCAAGTGAATAATGCCACCATTGACTTTTTTAGAGATAAAATGCCTATCAATCTCAATTTGTTGGTCCCGTCATGATGCACATAATCTTTATGGGATTGATCGTAATGTATCCCAACTCGTTTAGTAACCTTTGGATTTGCATTCCTTCACGAATTCCCAAAGCATGTACCCTGTACTTGGATTCCACACTGCTTTGAGAGACCATTATTTGTTTCTTGCTCCTCCATGTGACAAAATTTTCCTATACATAGGAGCAATACCCATATGTGGATTTTTTATTGGTCAGTTCTCTTGCCTAACTAGCAACGAGGTAAACCTTTATCTCCATTTTTTTATTTCTTAAACAATAACCCTCTTGTCAGGTTTCTTCTTAAGAAACCTCAATATTTTATAAATAATTTTCAATTGTTTTTCATTTGGAATATTCATATTTTGACTCACAATACTAATAGAATAATTAATATCCATTCTAGTGTCCTATGGTTACATGATGTCTTTGTCCTGCTCAATGGACTTCTTTCTCCTAGTGTACATATGAAGCTCTTTGTTGTCAATCTTAAGTTGGATATCCTCAACTAATGGAACCTAGGAGATAGGATGATTAGAGAGAAGTAGAATAGGTTGTGATGACTCTAGATCAATGTGTGTATTCTGATTAGTGTCCATAGTCTGACATTCACCTAGATGCTTCACCTGAATATCAAAGTTGGGGTAGCAGGGTCATTTTTCAAAGAAAGTCATATCTATGGTGTTACTATATTTTCTTGTAATGGCAGAAATACTTTTACCCTTTTTTGTTAGAAGCTTTCCCAAGGGGAATATATTTGATGGACTTTAGGTCAAACTTTATGTGGTTTTGTTGGTGAATGCGAACAAAGGAGACAACCAAATTTTTTTAGAGGAAGATTAATGAGAAGACTCTGATATGGGGACCCTGTCTTGCATTCTATCAAATCTCAAAAGGATCTTTGAATCCAGAGACTCTGTTTCGCATTCTATTGATGAGGTAGGTGGCTGTGAGCACAACATCTCCCTAGAAAACTTTTTGGACTTTGTGAAAAGACATTATAGACCCTAGATACCTCAATGAAATGTCTATTTTTTCTCTTAGTCGTCTCATTTTCTTGTGGGATATCAACACAGAAACTCACATGAATGATACCATTCTTTACAAGTTGGGATTCAATTATAGAGTTGAAGTATTCCTTTGCATTATTAGTTTCAAGAATTCGAATTTTATATTGAAACTGAGTGTAAGTCATGTTTTGAAAAGACTGAAAGATTTATGTTGTTTCAGATTTCTCCTTCGTAAGGAATATCTAACTAGTTTTAGTTTGATCATCAATAAATGAGACAAACCATCTGGCTCCATTGATGAATTTTCATTTTGAAGTCCCCAAATATCATTGTGGATGATAAAGAATGGATGTGAGGGTTTGTACTGATATAGATGATACATATAACAAATATGTTTAGTCAATTGGCAAGTTTCACATTGATAAAACTCTAGCTTTTTATTATTAAATAGATGGAGATACAATTTTACAACATAATGAAAAATGGAATGACCTAGACGATAATGTCATAATAAGACTTGATTCTAAAGAGAATCAAATATAACATACTTAGAAACGTGTGATGAGCATGGTGGAGAAGGCACTTGTGTGTTTATAAGAATAGTTTTCTTTGGGTAGGTATATATTTTTATATAATTCAACACTGTTAATCACTTTCTCCGAATCCACATCCTTAAATTCACAAGCATTAGAATAAAATTTAGTAACTTAATTTAAGTCACGAGTGAACTTGTTAATAGCAAGTATGTTACAATTTAATTAAGGAATATAAAACACAAAAAAAATTGAGCATCTTTGGAGATTTCTACGTCTCCTTTCCCAACAATCCTGGAGTGAGATCCATCATTAAGTCTAACAAATTTGGAGGTGGTGAGCTCTTGGTGTTTGGTGAGAGCATGGATGTCTTCAGACATGAGATGAAAAGCACCTGAGCCTATTATCCAAGTTCGAATTCTTCTATTGTTAGCGAGATAAGTGGATATGGTACTTTAGTGTATCATTAAGCTGGTAGGCTGCTCAATTGTGCTAGAAAGAAAATATTTCAACACCTCCAGATGTTCTTTGGTGAAGGGACTAGAGTCGGCCATTCCTTCAAAAAAAGTAGCAGCATGGGCATTGCTACTTTTTTCCTTCCTCTGTTGTTTAGGTTTCTAATCTATAGGTTTTCCATGCAATTTCCAGCACTAGTCCTTTGTGTAACCATGTTTTTTGCATTGTTCAGAAAAGGAATGATTTTTCTTTGGCTTTGAGTCATGGGAAGAGTTATGTGTTTACATGGCAGAACTTTCAGTGCTAGATGAATTCACACTTCTTACAATCACGAAATTCTTCATACTTTATTCTCTTCTTCAGCCAGGGCTTCCCTGATTGTGGGGTGAGGCTTCATCCCCATGATTCTTCCTTTAACTCATCTAAGTTTTTGTTTAGGCTATTTTTAGGGCACTTCCATACATAAGTATCATGCATATCTTTAAGAGTCACACTTAACTCTTTTTGTTGGAGCTCATGTATTTTTGTCGCAATCTCAAATAATTATGCAGTATTTGTATTAGAAGAAGCTTCATAAGCTACTTCCCAAATTTCCTGTGTTGTCTTCAATTTCTATGATCATAGAGTTGATCAACCAAGACATTGACCATATGATTCTGGATCTTCCACAAACAGTGATTAGGATCAATAAGATCGGGAACCGTGCCCTCTTCCGTGAGATGTTGCTCTCTTCCTTTTTCACAAATATACATAAACACGGATTGAGATCATTAAAAAAATTTATGTCATTAAATTTATGATTTGTGATAAAGTGAGAGTTCATAGACTGTTTGGGGACAATTCCTTGTCTCTGATTCGAACTAGCATATATAGTAGAACTTAACATCTTCATTTTGTACTTGGTCATAAGTCGTATGCACACCCTGAGTTAGAATTCGAGGAAGAAAAGGAATTCTGGAGGTTTGTTGTTGAGATGTCCTTGTTGTGATCCTTTTGAAGGCTAGTAACTGGTAGGGAACTACAAGCAGGAAGATACGTCTCCATGGTTGTCTTTACTGCAGGAAGTTTGAGAACTGAAGAAATCTTCAGACGACCCTGCTGGGTAAAAAAGACAGGCTTGCAAGAACATTATTCTGGGAGTACTCCGCGAAGGAAGCTGCAAGAAGAATACTCCATGTAGGCTTGTAAACTGCAAGGAGGACCTAGGAATGGCTCCAATGCTGACAACTACAGGGAGAAGGTTAAGCGAAGGGCCTACGAGAAGACAAGTAGGGAAGATTCTGACGCTGCTGGGAAAAAAAAAGATTTAGGGTTTGTTTCCTAAGGCAATAATAATATAAAGAAAACTAAGGAGAATATTATCTTTGAAATCTTATTCACAATCTTTAACTATGAGGTCACATATGTAGGGTAACTATTCCCTCATGATTTACAAACTTATCAAATATATCTACTCTAAATTTAGAGAGGAAATATAATTGGTGGAATATTTTTTGAGGAAAGGAAATAAATTCCTTCTTAATGAGGCATACTGATTGGCACATTCCTCCACTTTCCTCAAGCTAGGTTTTACATATTGTAACTTCAATTCATCATGACTGACCCTTAGTAGTGTTTTGGTGAGAATATCCACAATATAAAGTCATGTAAAAATATAACTGAGTTGAACAATTCTATTGTTAAATGTTTCTAAGATGAAGTGTCAGTCAAACTCGATGTGTTTTGTTTTGTTATGATCCACGAGATTATTGGCTATATTAATAGTTGCTTGGTTATCATTGAAAATCTGAATTGTATTTTGCTTCTCAATCTTAAGATTCCTAAAAATTTTTGAATTCACGTTTCCTCATACATTTCTAGTACAAGAACACGATATTTAGATTATGCACTACTTCGAAAGACAACTTGCTTTTTGCTTCTCCACGTGATGAGATTACCTAAATGTATGAATAATATCCGAGTGGTTGATTTTGCATCGTTTATCTTCCCGCCCAACAAGCATCTATGTATACCTTAGTCTAACGGTTTTCAGATCTCTTGAAGTGTAAACAATATCCAGTGGTCATCTTCAAGTTTCTCATGATTCTATTCATAAATTCCAAATGATTCTCATTTGAATCCTGCATGTGCTGGTTGACCATACTAACTGAGTTTGCAATATCAAGTCTTATGTGTGTGAGGTAAAGTGGTTTGCCCACAATTCTCAAATATTTTTCTTTATCAATTGAACTTCTTTCTTCACTTTTGTTCAGCATTTTGTTGGAATCCATGGGCGTGTCAGCAGGTTTACACCCAAGGAAGTCAATTTCACTTAACAGGTTTAAGATGTATTTCTTTTAGAATATAACAATTCTTTTCTTAGACCGAGCTACCTTCATTCCCAGAAAATATTAGAGTCTCATGGTCATTGATCTTAAATTATATTGCAAGCATTCCTTATAGTCTGATAATTCTTCTGAATTATTATCTCTCAAGAAAATATCTACTTATATAATAAGACTAACAATTTTGCCTCTCGGATTAGATTTAACAAACAGTGTAAGATTAGCTTAGTACTGATAATATCCATTTTTAGTCACCATTTTAGCAAGTCTGTCAAACCAAGTATGAAGAGACTGCTTCAAGAACTTCAACATGCAAACAAATCTGTTATCCGACATATTTTCCAAATATGGAGTTATAGTCTTGTAGATGTCTTCATCAAGATTGTCATTCAAGAAGCCATTTTTGATATCAAGTTGGTATAAAGACCAATCTTTATTTAATTCAAGAGAGTAAGACTCGAGCAATATTAAGTTTGACAACTGGTGTAAACGTTTCTTAATAGTCAATCTCGTATGACTGTTTGAAGCCCTTGACAACTGGTTTGACATTGAACCTCTATACACTTCCTTTTTTGTATCTGATCGTGAATATTTTGCTGCTTACATGATTTTTTCCATGTGGTAACTCTATAAATGTCCATGTTTTGTTCTTTTTTAGAGCCTAAATTTCTTTTTCAACTGTCTGTTTTAATGTTGGAATCATTAGATTCTCTTGGATAGAGTTGAGAACTTATACCTGTCAATGTTCTTCATAAAGCTTTGTAAGATAATAGCAATTTCTCATGAGTTGCTTATCTTTCAATTGAATGATTAGAGAACCATTAGATACCATTTTATGTGTAATTGGTTGATTAAAGTCATCAACCTTCAGTGTAAGAGAGTCGTGAGTTGAGGAATCAATACCATTATAATTATTAGGAGTTAATTTTGGTTCTTTAAAGTCCTGGGTCTACATAGTGTCCTTTACATGCTCAGTGGTTCTTCTTCATCTGGTGCAGACATACAATTCTTGATCGTTGGTATTATTTTGCAGTGTAGAGACAATTGGGATAGTTTTTATGACAAGGTTTAGTTCTTCAAGTGGAGTTGGTTAAGGGATGAGATTTGGTTTAGCTAAAGGAGAATGACTTGAGTATGTTGAAAAAAAACTTCAAATCTGATATTTCCTCGATTTCTTCACCTGAATTTCATATTTGAAAAAATAAGATTGACTCTCAAAGAAGGTGATATCTATGGAGTTATTTATTTTTTCTGTACCTTCTTTGATTGGACTAAGTGAGAAACATGAATCTGAGAAACTTGGAATCAAGTCTTGTGTGGTGTTGTTGATGGATGTGAACAAATGCAGAATAATCAAAATTTTTATTGGTAAGTCAAAAGAAAGAGAGTGGATGCAAGTAGGATTCCATAAGAACTTTAAGGGGAATTTAAATCTTACTATTTAACTAGGATCCTATTGGCGAGGTATGTGACAGTGAGAGACACATGATTACACTACATAATTGCATGAACCACCTCAAGTGCCTATTTTTCTTTCAGTGACCCCATTTTATTGAGAATTATCCACAAAAACTTATGTGGAAATATCATTTTTGGAAAGATAAGGACTAAGGATGGAATTGAAGTATTCCTTAACATTTTTTAGTTTTAAGGATTTGAATTTTGCTTTGAAATTGAGCGAGAATTATTGAATGAAAGGATTTAAATATGGTAGTTGTTTCATATTTTTCTTTCATAAGGAATGTCCATGTTGTTCTTGTGTAACTATCTATGAATGATTCAAATTATTGTGCCCCATTTATATTGTTTACGTGTGAGGGTCATCAAATATCATTGTGAATTGAAAAAAAGTGATGTGATGTATTGCAATTTTAAGTATACATCTTTTATGTTTTTCAAGTTGACAAGTTTCACATTAATAAAAAAATAGACTTTTTAGTGATAAATAAATGTGAACATATTTTTAATGTACATAAAATTTGGATGACCAAAATGACAATGACTCAACATGACTTTTAGTTGAAATTATGGACATAATTTGAATTGGACTCAGAAATACAGCTAGACGAATGACATTGCCTACCGATAAATTATTTTTTTTTAATCAAGTATAGACCATGCATCTCAACACTGCCAATCACCTTTCCTGAATCTACAACTTGAAAATCACAATAATTGGAATAATATTTAGTCATATATTTGGTCATGAGTAAGTTTACTGATTCAAATTAAGTTGCAGTTTAACTTTGGAGCATAAAGAACAGAGTTAAGACTGAGATCATTTGTTAATTCAATCGATCAAATAATTGTTACTAGTGAGAATGAATAATCAACTATTCAAATTGTAGAGTGATTGGTACATGAGTTGTAATTTTTTAGGATGTTGATATTTGCTGTCATATGATTTGGAGACTCCGGAGTCAACTATCTAAGGATTTAACTTATTGCTTTTTATGCAATAAAGCATGGGATGAGATACCTTGGTATGCTAACATACTGATAGGTTGTTCGATAGAGGATTACGTTGCTTGTCTAGAATTGAAATTGCTAAAGATTTTCTGCAACACCTCAATTTGCTCCCTATGAACGAGTTGAATTCTTATTTGTTATTGGTTGTGACAGTAACATTTGTGTGGTTCTTTCTATCATATCTTCAATTAGATGGCTTCCAATCGGCAAGCTTACTTTGTAATTTACAATAATTGTCCTTCACATGACCAAGTTTCTTACAATGGTCGCGCTATGATCGTCCTTTCTTAAACTTGTTATTCTAAGAGGAATTATGAGTGTACATTGATAATCGTTTAACAGATGGTGTGGTGTGATTATCTGTGATCAACCTTTTTTTACTCTCCTCCCTTCAAACTTATGCAAGGGCCTCCTAAATGGTAGGGATGTTTTTAATTCCCATCATTCTTCTCCTGATTTCTTCTGGGTATTTATTGGTGCCAAAAAAGAAATTGATGGTTTTTTTAGTAATTCTCATATAGAAGGCAAAATCATCAGGATATTTCCAGAATTGAACCTCGTACATGTCTAGTTGCAGTCAACGGCGTGTCAGAGTGTTGAAATATTGAGTGACACTCAATTCTCCTTGCCATAATCATGTAGTCTGGTTTCAATCTCAAATAGCTCTGAGAAGTTTTTTAGTGCTAGAGTAGGTTTCACGTGCAACCTTCCATGTCTTTTTTTGTGCTGTAGAGTAGAAAAGTTTTCTTCAACCTCTGTGATTATGGAATTTATTAACTTGACATAATTATGTGGTCGTCAGCTTTTCAGGCCCAATATTTAGAATTTGTCATTTATGGAGCTGAAATTTTACCTGCGAGGTGTCCATCTTTGCGTCTGACGCACAGATGTACATGAAAACAAATTGTGGCCATGGAAGAAAATTATGGTCATGCAATATATGGTTTATGACTTGATAGGGATTGAAGTCATAGGCTCAATTATTGAGGTGACTTCTGAGGAATAAAATTGTCGAGCTATGCCATGTTTAACCATGATAAGATTGTGAAGCCCGAGTCTAGAAGACAAGATGCTTGAACGAATGTGAGAGGAACCTTAGTTTGACTGCTCGATTGGACGAGCAAACGAAAACTAGAGAGAGATGCTCAGCTTTCGTTTTCCACAAGTTCAACAAGTCGAAACAAACAATATGGAAAGCCAAATATGGACTTTTGTAGATCTCTATAAAGAATCAGAGGAGATGAAGCTTGCAGTAGAGGGGAAGCTAACTGAGAAGGCTCCTGCGGAGATGAAATCCTTTGAGAAGAAGTTCAAGGCGGAGAAGTGAAAAATCCTGCTAACTGTTCAAATGTAAGAGACATTCTACAATCTATTTGAACGTAAGAGGGCGTTACATCATCATCGCGGACATAAGAGCTATGACTTGCTCTTTGGGTGTTAGGAGACACGGCACCGTGATGGAGCAATGACTTGTGTGTACAAGTGCAGACACATTGACCCGTTCTTGCTCATGTGTACAAGAGAGAAACTGGGCAGCTATTCGGACAACGACTTCAGCTGCAAAATTTAAAGGGACGAACTTCGCTAGGATCAGTACTAATAAGTTCATATGGGTCACTTGCAGAAGAGACGAGAGAACCATAAAACCTGATGCCACTGTTGCTGGACGAGAGTGCGATTTGTTTGAACAGAAGAAACAATGACAGACTCACGCGTACAAGAGGAGATGAGTAGTTGATACAGAATAAGATTGCCCTTTTTCAAACGTCTGATACCATGTAGAATTATTAAAAGAATTTTATTTCTCGCTCTCACCATCGTATTACATCTTGATTTATATATGTAAAAGTTAAGGGAATAAATATAGGAATATCGCCAAATATGGAAAAAAACAGAAAAATAGGAAATATCAAAAAAGGAAACAAAATTAGTGAAATATAATATGAGGAATGGAAATAAATTCCTTCCTAATCGGCTTGTTTATTGACATTTTCCTACCATTTATATAGATGTTAGTTTTTTTCTTTTAAATAGTTATTGTTGTGAAAAGTAAATATGTAGCATGTATATTATGAAGCTTGTATTTTAGGTAATCTAGTTAGAGGAGATTTAATTTCAAATCTTCTGTATTAGGTATATTCCTAATATGTAGATAGAGTAGTGTCTATAAGTATATGACATATGATTTCACTTTGGGAATGAGAAGAAAGGAAGTCTTCCTCACATGATATCAGAGATACACACAACTTAGTTTGGTGGTGTCGCCTTGACCCCATCGATCATCTTCATCGGCGTCGATTGTTGTGTCGTTCATCGTCAAACCACATTGCGTTCATCAAAGCTTCCTCTTCAATGTCAGTGTCATTCATTGAAGCAAGTGTGGCCCTCACTTACGACTGTTCTTTGTGTATTGTGCGGCCTTATCTCTCATGAATCATGATCAAAACTTCCTCTTCCTGTGTTGGGATTAGGGCAACAACCAAAGCCTCGTCTGTGACTTATTTGTCATCATTAGCTTCGTTTGTAACTTTTTCGTTGCCATTAGCTTCATCTGTTCTTCGTCATCGCCAGCTCCTTCTACGACTTCCTCTAGGATTTGTTTTTGTCTAGAAGCAATTCGTTTGCAATGTCATTGTTCATCTTTGGCTTGGGTTCTTTTCGGCTTCATCGCGTCTGCTTAGGTCTATTTCCTCAGTTGTTGTGTTTCACTATCTACTTGGTTTTTGAGTTATTTGTCAGTTTTCCCTTCAATATTGAATGACTTTGATTATGGTTGGTTAAAATTATGGATGAAAAGTTAAAATGACATTAATTATTTTTACTAGAATAAAATTGTGAGACTCTATTTAAGAAGTATTTCTAAAGGGAGCCGCCTCACTGATAATCCTGCAGTTGAGACTGGATTGGATTATTCCTAGTGAATGAGAGTGGATGCTCAACTTTTGATACAAATACAAAATTCTAACAAGCCTGATGAATAAAGTCGTATTACTCATTGTGACTATCTTAAAGATGCCATAGAGGAATTGGCGTTTGTGTTTTCTTGGAGTGAAAATATTCCTTGAATAATTGATGTAAGGAATTCTATCTTGATGAATAACAGGGGCAATCACTTAACATATATCATATGCACTTTAAATTTGTCTAGGAAGAATTGAATGCACAGTTGCTCTTTAGTAAAGATGTATGTATTCAACAGGCTCAAAGAGAATAAAGGGCTTTCATGAGTTTTATAGTTTGTCTCAACTCTTAGTATGGTGTTGTGTCACAGATCTTACTTGACTCTAGATGCATGGTACTGAGGGAAGCCTATACTAGAGTACCTATATACGATCCCGATTTCTCGAACCTCATCCATACAACAACCTAGTGTGTTTGCTAGTCAGGAAAATACAGACATGACTAAAACTTAGTCTTAGGACAGTTATAGAAGTGGAACTTCGAATTATGGAAATCAAGGGCCGAAGGTAGTATGTTATTACTGTCATGAACCTAGTCATATGAAAAGAACATGTCAGATGTTGCTAAAAAAGAACCAGAAGACCTCTCCGAGTCAGACTCTCTCTATCTCTACAGATGAATATGCCAAGTTCATTAAATTTTAGGAAGCATCTATCTCCATCTATCACTGACCTTGTTGAGTCAAGTAACAATGATACTTGTCTTCGTTTATCTTCCACATGATGGGTCATTGATTCTGGAGCTACATTGCAGATGACAAGTAATCCAAATTTCTTTTCTACCTTTCATAAACACTACTCTTCGTTCGTTTTAGCAAATGGATCTACCTCAAATGTTCTTTGTTTTTGCACAATCTAACTTTTGTTCTCAGTTTCTCATTTTGCTTTTAATCTTGTTTATGTGAGAAAAATTACATATGCTCTTAATTTTTGTATCTTATTCTTTCTGATTATTGTCTATTTCAGGATCTCATGACGAAAGAGATTATTGGTTAAGGATGAGAATCGAGGGCACTATATATTCTGGATAATGAAGTACCTCAACCTGTAGTCTGTTTTAGCATCTTATCTCCTTTTGAGATCTATTGTCGATTAAGACACCCATCTATATCAGTGTTGAAAATGTTTTAACCTCAATTTCACCAATTATCATCTTTAGATTGTGAGTTGTGTCAATTTGCTAAACGCCATCATTTTGCATTTTGTTTTCAGAGCTAATAAAAGAGTCATTCATAGTTTTGAGTTGTTTCATTCTGATATGTGGGGACATAATCCTAGTTTGTCTAAAAGATTTTGGTATTTTATCACTTTTGTGGATGATTTCTCTCCTATGACATAGCGTTACTTTATGAAATCTCATTCTGAGGTATTGTCACATTTCAATCTTTTAGTGCTGAAATGAAAACTCAATTTATTGTTTTAGTTAAGATTATGAGAAGTGACGATGCCAAAGAATATTTTTCTACACCCTTTCAAAAGCACATGACATAAAAGAGGAGTTATCAGTTATTCCGTGTCGATACTCCATCTCAAAATAGAGTAGCTAAAATGATAAATAGACATCTTGAGATGACTAGAGCTTTTTTGTTTCAAACGAATGTGACTAAACAGTTTTGGGCTGATGTAGTTTCCATAATTTTAAGGAATTAGAAGCCTTACCATGTTTTCCAGTTGGCTCTCTCTTTTTTATTGAACCACACATATTTGGTTGTACTTGTTTTGTTCGTGATACTTGCCCACAAATGTCCAAACTTGATTTTAAGTCATTAAGGTGTATCTTTCTAGGATATCTCACCTAAAAAAAAGGTATCGAGTTTTCCGCTCTTAGACTGTATATGGTTTTTGTTGATGTCAACTTTCAAACAAACCTCATTCGTTGGTGACTCATTAGTGTTTAAATTCTCACCATATTCTGATGCGTTGTTAATGCATCACATCATAAGTTTAGATCCTGGTCCAGCTCAGTTTCCAATGCCTCAGCCCAAACCACTTATCATTAATGTTTACTCTAGAAGATCTCGCTGTCATGATCCTAGTCTGAAATCAGTATCGTCCTCACTAGTGGATACTCCTCCCAATGATCTTGATTTACCCATTGCTCTTTAAAAACTTAAGCTTCAATGTGCTTATCATGTTTCTTATTTTGTAAACTATAATAATTTATCTTCCATTTCGTGCTCGTTTTTTGCTTCTCTTGACTCTGTTGAGATTCCAAGATTTGTTCAACAAGCCTTATCCCATTTTGGGTGGAGGGCAATGATGCTTGATGAGATGAATGTATTAACCAAAAATAGAACGTGGAACCTTCTGAAAAGAATTTTGTTAGTTGTAAGTGGGTATTTGCAGTTAAGTTTCATTCTGATGAATCTGTAGCTCATCTCAAAACTCGATTTGTGGCTAAGGCTATGCTTAAATTTATAGGATTTACTACTTAGACACATTCTCTATGATAACTAAGTTAACTTCAGTTCGCCTCCTCTTATCCTTGGCTGCGTTGAATAGTTGGCTTCTGCATCAGCTGGATGTGAAGAGTGCTTTTCTGCATGATGATATGTTGGAAGATGTATGCATGGAGCAACCTCTTTTGTTTGTTGCTCAAAAGGAGTCTTGGAAATTTTTTTTTCTTTAAAAGTTTTTATATGGATTAAAACAAAGCCCTCGAGGTTTAGTTTTCCTCCTAGGATTTAGGGTTCTAGCTTTAGGAGCTTCCCCGATGATCTTAGATTCTTAGCAATGGGCCTACCTCGTTTTAGAATGCTCAAAACCACCTCTTTACTCTTTTGGAATCCCGGACGAAATTTCGTACCTCTAGCTCATAGCAGGTTGGAATTAACGTTAGGAGTCCAAATTGAGTTCCTATAGGACCACCGGACCTTAGGACAGCCTTGTGCACGTTTCCTGCACCACCTAGCACAAATTCCTCGGACCACGGCCTCGATGCTTTCACCCACCTCGCAGCGGATTGAGATTGAAGTCAGAATGCCAGGACGACCAACGTCGAGTCAGAATTCCAGAAAATGCTGGATTTGACGCTTTCGACGCGACCGCCGACGAGGTTGTCCAAACGACCTCAGATGACGAAACGGACTGCGTCGTTGCATCCGGAACGTCATTTCTGCCTAAAATTGATATTGCGACGATCGCCTGCCGAAGCGGAAATTACGATTTTGGGCGTGTTTTTAATAAAATTAATAATATATATATATATATATTAAAACCTATTTAATCTATCCTAAGCCCTAATCTCTACCTGTTCGATCGGCTGGCTGTCTCTCGCTCGTTTGTTGGGGGCTCCCGTTCCACCTTCTCCCGCGCTCGAGCGTGTCTCTTTCTTGTAGCCGTTGCCCTCTCGAGCCACGCGTGGTTCTCCCCATACTTTCTCGAGTGTTATCCCTGCGCGAAGGTCACCTCGCGCAGCTCTTTCTCCCGCTCGACTCTCGCCCTTGCTGCCGAGCCTCGGCTCTTACCTGCGGCATTTTGTCGCCATCTCCCTGCCATTCCCCACTTGCGCCCGACTCCACAGGTAAGGAGCGGCCCTCTTCTCCCTCCTCTGCCTATAAAGGCCCCATTTTTGGATGAATTTTGGGTTGGTTGGTTGGCTGATTTCCCTTGAGGAGTTGGTGTTGAATTGGAGCCTAGTTTCCTTTGCTTCTTCTTGTGCACTCTATACTACCTGGTATGCCTTACTCCCTTTCTCTCCTTCTCGGTTTGGCCTGATGTGGGCTTGTGGCTTGTGGCTTTGGTTAGTTCCTTCTTGTTTAGCCTCTCGGCTGGGCACTTGCATGCCATGGAGTTATTTTCTAGCCCAACTAGCTTGAGTATTTGCTTCTTCCTTTCCTTTTAGCAATTTATAGCCTGTTGTTGTGGCTTTATTTTGGGTATATTCATCACTTGAAACATGTTAAGAGTGAGAATATGAGTATACTTTAAAGCATAGGTGTGGCTATTTGCTTGAGGAGGTGGAAATAAGGCATGACATTGGCTCCTCCCTCTCTCTTTTACATTATCTAAGGCATGAAAAATATGTTTTGAGGCAAAGTATTAGCCTTCTTCTAGCATGTTGGGGTATGCATTCTAAGCCCCTCTTCTTACTTTCTTTCTAGCATGAACCATGGAGGAACTTGCTTAGCTTTTGATATACATGTTTGGGGCTCACCTCTTGCTCCTTATGGCTATCCTTCATCAAAGTTATATGTTAGGGAAAAGTTTTACTTTACTTTGGAAAGCCCCATGTTCGTTCTTATGCTAAATATATTGTGGCTTTATACATCGTCATGGTGAATGTATGGAGGAGTTTTGTTTCAGCTTTACACTTAATTTGGTAGCCCGGATTTATTTTTACACGGAGGTGGATTTTGGGGATCTTGTGAAATCTCATTTGGCTTCATTTGAGGGGCTCGGTTTTGTGGTTTTGCTGCTCTTGCAGCTGCCCCCTTTGCATTTGATATGGGGGCTCGGTTTTTATGCTTTGCTGCTCTTGCAGCCGCTCCCTTTGCACTTGATATGGGGGCTCGATTTTGTTTCTGTTTATTGCTGCCTGGCGGCTGCCCCCTAGCACTTTTGGGGCTTGGCTTTCGACTCTTGTTATTAGCTTGGTGCTGGGCTTGATCCTAGTCGTGTGGTGGCTCGGGTTGGGCCCTAATCCGGCTTGGTTTGGTGTCTTGCTTGCTCTGTGAGCTAGCCCATTGCACTTGAAAGGGGCTCGGTTTTGTGTCCGGGCCGCCTGCGCAGTTGCCCCTTTGGCATCCGAATTTAGGGACTCGCTTTTGTCTTTGTGTTTTTGCTTGCTCTTGCAGCCGTTCCCTCTATGGCATTTGAATTTGGGAGGGGCCTTCTTTTCTTTTCGTCTTACGTTTTGTTGTTCCCGTCCCTCTATGGCATTTAGATTGGGGGCCCTTTTGTTGTTTGGTTTTGTTGCTGCCTAGCAGCTATTCCCACAGTATGTTGGGGCTCGGTTTTGGTTCCTGCTATTCCTGCAGCCTCCCCCGGTGCAGCCTTTGAACGACTCGGGTATAGGTCTCTCCTGGGCTCGAGTTTGTGCTTCTTTTAGGCTGTAGGTGGGCTGAATTGCTTGGTTACCCTACGGGTTCATTCCTATGCATTTGTGATGAATTTGATTTAGTATGGATGGTTTGTTGGGGCTTGGCCGTGAGCCTCATTGTGGTGATTTGGTTTGTCGGGGCCTTACCTCTTGCTGCCCTTTTGTTGTAGCTTAGGCCGTGAGCCTTTACTCCTGTTTTTAGCCCTGGCCGAGAGCCTTATTGGGGTGATTATTGTGATGGTGGCTTTGCTTCTTGCTACACTTGTCTATGAAATTGATTTAATGAATTTGGAAGAGCCTCCACGATTTACTTGTGGGAAATAAATTGAGCACGATACTCGAAATACTTCTTGGAGGTTTATTTGGTGGAATTGATGCTAGTTTGGTGGCTTATGGCTTGTCCATTCTCTTTCTTATGCATTGAAAGTTTACTGATTCTTCTATTGTCATAGCTTGAGTCCCGAGCCCATGGGTGAGCCTACCGGGGGAGTCTGTATTTCAGGAATTGAAAATTAATGCGGGTACTTGGAGTTTGGAGGAATCCCAGCAGTGGTCCAGACTCCAGGGCTTGGTCAGTATCTTTATGTACTGTTTTTCATGCTTTTACGATTGTCGTTTGGGGGAAAGGGGTGTGTTCCCTAGGGGTTTAGTCCGTATCCTCTCCGAGAGCGCCGATGTGCCTTTAGGTCCTTTTTTTAGGTTGTGTAAGGACGGTCGGGAGTTCAGGGTGACTTGTTTTGATTGTCATTAGAAAACGGTTCACCTCTTTTTACGAAATTGTGTTAGGTGGACCGCTTTCCCTCTTTCTTTCCTTGCTCTCTCGTCCCTAGTTTTCTCCTTGTTTCTTGGCTCAATGTCCGCACCTACAGGGGACGTGTAGGTGTGCACATATAACCCCTTTGGGTTATATGTGGGGCCATCAAGCAAAGCTGTAAGTGCGGTGGGGACACTGATAATACTGCATAGGGAAGGTTACGAGAATCATAGAATGGTGTCGCCTGACTCAGAGACTCTGTAGAGAGTAGAGCAGGAATCACGACACTATTCGCCCGTCCTTGGAGTTTCTACTGCCGACGGTCTAAAGATGTTAGTAGTCCTAGTCCTATTAGGGTAGTCGACCTGTGGACTGAAAATATTTCAAAACAAAATACATACATTTGAAAAATACAAAATTACCTTCACCACGACATAGCCTACTTACCTACAGCTTTTACTCGCATGCAAACCTAAAATGAAATGTGTGAAAATTTAGAAAGGTCCACAGTCGGCTACTCGAGTTGGGTTAGGGCTGCCTTCTGTAGAAAGTCGGTCCAGTAGTCAGCACCTAAGGTGGGACATATAGCACAGCTCTGAGTCCTTAACACCACCGTGCTTACGGGTCTTTTTCCAGATGCCCCATGGCTTTCCTACGGTTCGCCGTGAGTTTAGCGGGACATCTGTGAGTTTCTTTCGGTGCTTTTGCGGTTTTCGCTACCACTTTGTTTTGTTTTTTTTCCTCTTTCGTGGTTTTATTCGAAGTCTTCCACGGAAGCCCTTTTCTTTCTTTCTCGATTTTCTTTGTTTTCTTTCACGATTTTCTTTGCTCTCTTGTCATCTTTCTTTTGTTTTTGTCGTCGGGATTTCACACTTTGCTTACTGTGCACGTACGGTAGTACCCCTACTCACTTAGGTCTTTCCTACTACGTTTACTCTTGCTCTTTTCTTGCACTAATGCATTTTCTGCAGGAAAACAATAAAAATGAAAACAATAAACAGGTAACGATACACCGCGGGTAATCATCGCTTACGGTACACTTGCAGCATTTTTCTACTTCTTTTCTTTACTGCGTAGCATGTTTTACTTTTCTAGTACCTGCTCCTGCTTAGTTTAGCATGTTTACTGCTTAGCTTAGCATAACCTGCTTGTGATACCTGCTTCCTGTTGTTCACTATAGCATGTTCCTGCTTGTTTTGCATGCTTCCTTTTACTGCTACCCCCGTCACTGTTGCACACTCACTCTCGCAATAAAAGTGATAATAAAAATGAAATAAAACAACTTGCATGTCCATTTTAACCTAAACTTTAAACATAAGTTGCGATCTCGCTACGACGTGGAGCTTGGAGCACGGTGGGCAACACGGCCATCTTCTTCAGCAAAACATGTGTCGACATCAGCAAAACCATTCCTTAGTTTAAATAACAAGCCTTAGGACTTCGAGGTAGTCCGTCTAGCGCGACATAAATCCTCACCTGTTCCGTTAGGCTTTTGCATAGCCTTGCTGTGCGATATAAGCCCTAACTCGCTTAGGATTCCGAGGTCGTCGTCCGATACGACGTAAATCCTCCTATCTTTCAGGTTGTTTGCATAATCGAATATTATGCAAATGTAATCCCTATAATTAATTGACAGGATTGAAATCTAATTAAATCCATTTCCAAAATTTAAAGCCCAACCATAGGATAGTCTGGGAAGTCATCGAGGTTCTCCTCGAGATCCGTGACGTCCCCTACCTTTCTTTCTTTTGACTCTGGAAACAACTGTTCCTCATTGCACCTTTCACCTATTGGATTTCTTACTATCACACTTCGTTGAAAACCCTACTTTTTGATTTCATGAAGATAGAAACCCCTGATCTAAATCGAGAGTTCTCTTAGGCGATTTCGGTCATTTGAGGGAGTATCGACTATGCGGCTCGCTCTATAAGGGAGCTTTAAAGACTCTGGATAATATAAACCCTATTCGATTCTTTTCGTATTAAATATGAGAATTTGTCAGCTCACATAAAGGTTTGCGAGACTGTAACGGATGTCATGAATCTCGTAGTTTATTTGATCGAGCGATATCGTTAAGTAGGGTGTCTATTCTTCGGGATAGATGTGTTACTTGCAATATGACGCTCGTTCATTCAAACTGCTAAACGAATGAGATCCGTCCACTCTCATTCTCATATTTTAAAATTTAAAAAAATTTTACTTTCAAAATTAATATACACATATAAATTAAATTAAATCTTAAAATCTCAAAGACGCACGCGCACAACATTTCAGCGGCCGACAACTTCTGGCGACTCCGCTGGGGACTTGCTCTACTCTCCATTATGATCAACGGTTTCTATCTTCATACATTGACAATGTGTCCATGTCCCTCATGGTCCAGATTTTCGTTCTTCCGTTGGCATGCTTCGCTCATTTCTTTCTTGGGCAAGTACGGTCAACTCTCTTGATTTCAGAACCATCTGTTTAACCACCTCAAACAGAGTGGTTCGGGAATTCTTAGGGTTTTCTTTTGATTGTGTGAGGTCGGACCCCCAATAGGTGTGTTAGTGCGCGAGGTGCGTCGTGAATTCATCTCAGGACTCGGTCCTGAATTTCACTTCTACTCCGTGTCTTTCGGGTTTTGATTTGCTATCGGCAAATTAAACCAAACATCTGCTTTCGTACATTTCACTTAATTTTCGAATTAAGCAAACGCCGTTAATAAATCAAATCGCAATCCGGAAATAAAGATAAAATAATTTAAAAACATCAAGACAATGATAATGATAAAAAAAGAGTTACCCAGTTCATAAGACGACTTTTGTTGATTTTGGTATTTCTTACTGAAATTAAAGAGTGTAGGCCGTAACTAACCTTTGGAACTCTTTTCAACTGGCAGTTGGAATGTCGTCACCCAAGTTGATCTTCTCATTCGATGGGAATCTACCCCGCGACAAAGCTGAGCTCTATCAGGGGGCAATGATAAGGTTCGGCACCGGCTTTGACGAGGTCGAAGTCATTCTTGGAAAGGCACCGTACGTAGTCATGAAGACTGCTCCGTCAGATGTCACCGAGCCTGCTGCCGAATACGATTTGAATGGAGATGCTGATTTTCCCGCAATTAAAAGGCCAAAGACCAGGAGTACTCCCGCTAAGCCTATTGCCCCGTGTCTGCGAAGTCCGTTGTTTGCGTGCCAAAGAGGATCGTTACCGCTATCGCCGCCGGATTTGCAATCACTGCACCAACTATACCATCTGCAAAAGGAAAGGAGATATTGTTTGAGGAAGATTCTGTAGATGTGTTTGCTTCTACACCGTCAGTGCTTGAGGTTGGTTCCAGCTCTCAGGCTGCGCCGTTAACCAAGGCACAGAGGAAGAACCACAAACGAAGGATTCTGAAAGCTGCGAAGAGATTGACTTCCGTTGAGCTGATCCCTCAGCCAGAAGAGGATGCAGAGCTTGGAGCCTCTCACCTCCTCAAAGGGAGTAGGTTTCATCCGTTGTCTGCCTCTACCGGAGAAGAGAGTCTTCGTAGGATTGCTGCTCCGCTACCACTACCTCGTGTTCCAGCTAAGCTACGATTAGGGAGCCGTGTTTCTACTGTTGCTACCGTTTCAAACCTCTCTTCAGCCGTTCAGAGACCTGCTAGTCGCAAGTCGGCCAAGTCTCGTCTGGGTCCCAGAGTGTTACCTGCTGTTTGTAATGAAGAACCTCCAAGGAGGGATAACGGGAAAAGACCACTTTCCATAGTATTTGGTTCACACTTTAGGGAGCATACCCCCTTTCGACGCGCTGATGGCCCTACCGAGACACCCCGTCCCAAAGCATCAACGTTGAGAAAGAAGGCGTGGATACCTAGGGTCGCTGAACCAATACTTTTGAAAGGATCAGAGGAGCGTTCCATGGAAGCGGAATACAAGTCCGATGCTCCAATTGCTACTTTACGACTGCTTCAGAGCTTACTACAGAAAACCTTCAAGAGGTGCCAACCGATCTTAAAAGGGTTAAAGGGAAGGAAGTTGATGATAAACTGAAGAAGCTTAGAGCTGAAATCACCGGGCTAGCAAAGGAGCGAGGAGTAAGTTTCGACAACGAAGATTATGACCTGTCAGACTACATGGATGAAGAATTCGCCGAGGTTAACGTTGTTGAAACCCGAGCTACGTCGTCTGCGCGTGATGCTCCGTCTGTTGAGGAGAACACAGTGGATGAGTGGCGAAGGGCTTCCTAGCAAAAAGATGAGATCATTAGCCGCCTCGAGAAGAGAATCGAAGAAATGATGGCTGTTATGGTTGCAGCACGGGGACGATCACATTCACAAGAAGTAGCATCCCCGGATGTAAACCAGCCAGAGATTGTTCATATTATCGACGAAAGAAGGGAAGTCGCTTCTGCAAGCCAAGATGAGCCGCCGAAGAAAGATTCGACTCAGAACATGGTGCCAGAAAAAGACATTAAGCAGTTGGTCGAGCAACAAGTAAAGGAAGCCTTAGCCCACTCGAAAGGGGGCGCGTCAATTTCAAAGGGTAGACCCTACCCGGAGGAGTTCGATGCCGTCCCATATCCTAAAGGTTTTGTACCACCAACCTTTAAGACTTTCGATGGAACAGGCAACCCCGTCAGCATGTTGCACACTTCCGAGCGAGTTGCTGCAACGCGGGGGGTAGCGAGGCACTACTTTTCCGCCAGTTCGTGAGCAGCCTTTCAGGGATTGCATTTGATTGGTACGCTGAATTGCCTAATGGGTCGATCAAGACGTTCACAGAGTTGGAAAATTTGTTCGTGAAGAGATTCGCCGGAGTACATCACCACATTACCATTGGAGAGCTTATAATGGAGCGTCAGAAGCCCACAGAGACTCTGGTAGAGTATATTCTACGGTGGAGAAACTTAAGCATGAAGTGCGAGCCCCAATTGCAAGAGCAACATGCGATTGAGATCTTACTTAAAAGCATCCATGGACCGATAGCTTTCATGCTTAAAGGACTCACCATCAAGTCGTTTGAAAAGTTACTCAGTAAAGCCAACAGCTTACAAGAGGAGATTAAGCACACGAAATTCCAGGAAAAGACTGAAAAGCCCAGAATAGTAAAAGCGTTCGAGAAGAAGTCTGTGATAGTGGCGACGGTGGACAAAGGCAAGCAGCCCATGCAGATTCAGGCCGAGCTGTCACGACAAGATGCGCGCAGCCAGCCCGCAACGAAGACGCGCAGCGACCGCAGTATGACGTGCAAGCAGCCACCACAGTATGTCCAACGACCACCGCAGTATGTTCAGAATTTTCAGCAGTATAGTCAGCCAGGTCAACAACCGCTCCAGCAAAGGCCTTACAGAGAGGATAGAGGACAGGTTTCGTCGATGAGGGCCCGACTCAATAGGGTGTATTCCTTCAGGGATGACGCAGTGGCAAAGATGTTCAGAAACTTGATCAAGAAGCCAGAATTCAGATTGCCTGAGCTAAAGAAACCAAAGGAGGTCGATAAGAAAGACCATCCCCTATACTGTCCGTACCACAGGTTGCTCGGCCATACCATAGAAAACTGTTTCAGCTTCAAAGATTGGCTCGAGAGGAATTATAATGAAGAGAATATTGCTATTCCGAAAGAATATTTGAAAGAACCTGAAAAAGGTTCTGTGAATGTGATCTCGGATGAGCATATTCACCTAGTGAAATCGCATCCGGTGGACGAGGGATGGAACACGGCTTGGACCAGACCTTCCAGAAGGATCCCGAACCAGATTCAGACCGCGTCAACACAAGCTTCAGTTCAGAGTCTGCATCCTGCTCAGCCAGCGATAGCCATTATGCCAGAGAAGTCGCTGCAACGGGAGATGAGGCAGAAGAACGTGGACGAAGTGAAGACCGATAGCTCGAGGGGTAGGATAGGGACTGCTCCTGTTAGATTGGTTGTCTCGGATTTGGGGGAGAAATTCCTCGAACCCCTGACTTTGTAGGACTACCTCTTCGCCCTTTCAGGGCATTTTGAATTTAACGATTTTGATTTTGGTTACGTTTTGTTTGTCTCTACTAGTGACATAACTGATCATAACCAATTTAACCCCGATTTCGATTCTCAAGACGATCCTCAAGTCATACAAAACTCTGATGAACTTGCCAATGAAGGTGAAGATGCCAACGACAATGGTTACGATAGTTCAGGAAGCGACGAACCAGTTTTTGAATGTAAAGGAACGCCAATCGCCATCGACTTGGACTTGTCAGATTCAGAGTCAACACCAGAAGAATCGACCTCAGCGTCAGAAGAGATAACAGAGGTGTATTTAAGAAGAGGAAAAGTGTTACCCTCGGGGATGACCCCGATGGATAAAGGAAAGAAGACAGTTACTGAAGAAGAACCACCCCCAGCAATGGAAGAAACACATGCCCAAGAGGAAACCATAAGCTCGAGCAAAGTGGATTACAACGTACTAGCTCATCTTAGGAAGTTGCCAGCCCGACTGAGCATTTACGACGCTCTGATCCTGTCAAAGGAGATGAGAGAGTCTCTGATCAAAGCTCTACTTGATCCGTAAATTTGCTTAGCTCAGTTGGCTAGCACATCCTCGGATGAAGTTTATTCGTTGAAGGAACAGCCTGGGGTGACTTTCACCGATGAAGATCTACTACTTGGTACTACTGAGCATAATCGCCCTCTCTACATTTCAGTCAACATTAACCGGTTCGTGCTTTCCAGAGTTTTAGTGGATCCCGGAGCATCGCTCAACATAATGAGTCTGCGGACATTAACATACTTGGACATCGATGTGGAGGAACTCTCCGCGGATAAAATGATGCTAAGAGGGTTTAACCAGAAGGGAGAAAGAGCTCTTGGTTCGATAACGCTATTGATGAAAGTTGGTGACTTAGTAACAACCGTGAAATTCCATATCATCGACGCGGAAACTTCGTTCAACGCCCTACTCGGCCGACCGTAGCTTCACGAGCATAATATTGTTCCGTCATCTCTGCACCAGTGCATCAAATACTGCAAGAACAACCGAGAACATTGCATAAAAGGAGACTTACAGCCGTTTTCAATACATGAAATAGGCATTCATGAAGATGCTGCCTATTACACCCCCCAAAGAAGACCGTTCTGTCCAGAGATGTCATGTTAAACAAGATCTAAGATTTCAAGGGATCGCAAGAGCAGGACCGGTCAATTCCGATTCAACGATATCCCACCATTCCTTTGCAGCAAGAGGGTGGAAGTTCTTTTAGCCTACACATCCGAGGTCGAGGCCGGGGACGCGGGCGAGGAAGAACTAACAATATTGTTGAACGGAAGAGACCGACTATCAGCATAGATGTGGAAGAAAGTTCCGAAGGAGAAAATTTCGCCAAAGATGCAATGACAGTAAACCAAAAGAAACCCCAGTTCGAGATCTCTCTGGAGGATAAAGAGATTAGTGAGTACGAGTCGATGTATGATCGGATCAACCACTATGTTCAAGCCATGACCTTAACCCCAATCAACCCTCACCAGGTTGGGAGTCTAGAGGTTGAGGAAGTTCATAGTGCGGGCATGAAACCGAACAAGTTCCACCGTGCTTCTCCTTCTTCTAGTTTGAAAATCCCTGTAAATTTGGATGAAGATGTTTCTAATGAATTAATGGAATTACCTTTTGGTTACTTTTTGCCGTGTGTTCAGAAATTGATTCAACAAGGATATGTACCGAAACAAATGTCAAAAGATAAGTTGCAATCATTTGAGAAATTATGGAATACAAAAGGAAAGAAACTCAATTCGAAAAAAGGTCTCGGGTTTGGTACGATAGGACCAGTCGATGATTCGGAATTTTGCATGGTTGTTACTACCAGAATGGAAGAGGAGTGCTACAGTACCGAGGATAATTTTGAAGATTCCCCGATAGATAATGCTCCGCCAGAATTTGAAGAAGAAATCAAGTCAACGGTCGATGAGTTGAAGGAAATCAACCTTGGGACGGAAGATCAGCCTCGACCTACCTTTATAAGCTCTCTGCTCAGTGAAGAAGAATCTGAAGATTTGGTTAAACTTTTGTCAGAATTCAAGGATTGCTTTGCTTGGAGCTACGAAGAAATGCCAGGTTTGTCTCCAGAAGTTGCAGTCCACAGGCTTGGATTGGATCGAAGTACAACTCCAGTGAAGCAAGCTCCTAGAAGAATGCGCCTCGAAATAGAGCAACAAGTCATTGCCGAGGTGAAGAAGTTAAAAATGCCAACATTATATTGGAGCTAATAGACCAATCTCCTCCAGAATCTAAAGCATGAGAATAAGAAACAGAAGAGCCTTTGGGAATATTTAGTAGTAACTAACAGGAGTTTGGCAACACAATGTATGAATAGTCTTCAATATATGAACGATTCCATGAAGAATCTTTAGATATCACATTTAACGATATACGCCCTCCAAAATACCTGCAATGCTAATATATAATGGTGATATTGTTGATATCTAGCGATGAAGATGGATCATAACCATCATTTGGGTGCTCACCATATTGACCATTAATCCTAATGGCATACTTAACAATGATCAAGACAACATTCAAGATGCCTAGAAGACATCTTGATTTGATTCCATATAGAGATTTGAAGATGAGTTTCTTCAGCATGTTCTTCTGATGCACAACCCGACATCTCACTTCCAATGGCAATGCCAACTCTGAATTTGGTTTCGCCAAAATACTTTGGATGCTACTGTTGGAGATTCATATGCACAAAGGAGATGTCATATTCATCCCATCCCCTCTTGGTAACAATAAGATCATCACTAGTGGTGATGTAACAATCCTTGATGCAGACATTGGTGGACAAATGCTTTTCTAGATAAGCATTGTAAAATATAAGAAGATAATAACTTTTCAAGTGAATGCTTAAATAGACATTTTTACGCACTTCTTCTAGCTGCATAAATCACAAAAGAATTGTGTTTGAAGTAAATTACAGGTTCCTCAGATCTGAATAACCTAGGTGCACAAGACCTGAAACGTTAGATATGAGTAAAAAGAAAATGATCACAGCTTCTTCGTGCAGCGGTAAAGTTGGAACTGTTATATCATTTAGTGATTATTTTTAATATTATACAATTCTTAAATTTATCATCAGGCACACCAATATTAATTTCCCTTTTAAACCTTCCAAACCTTCTGAGAGATGGGTCATTGCTATTTGGTCTATTGGTTTCTCCCATAACTAGGGCTGTCAAAAAAGCTCGTTGTTCGCGAACAGTTCGTGTTCGGTTCGCCAAAAAGTTCGTGTTCGATTCGTTCGATAAGCTAACGAGACGAACACGAACAATTTTTTTCGTTCGGTTTGTTAAACGAACCAAATACGAACAGTGATGTATTCGTTCGTGTTCGGTTCGTTATTGTTCGAAATATAAAATAATTTAAAATAATTATATATAAAAAATTTATGATATTCGTGTTCGGTTCGTTTACACCCCTAGTATCATATGATCACCAACGAACAAAAGTGATGTAACATGAAATAACATCAGATAGTTGTATAGAACATGTAAATAATGACTACTATTTTGATGATGTGAAATGAAATCGTGCAAAGATATTAAAGCAAAGAAAATGATAGTCAAGACTATAGTGTGTAGTTATCCACAATTTAGAGGATCATTAGCATACTGCTAATTTTGGCATAACTTGCTTATATTTTGTTGGAATCCCTTGTTTTTGTTCTCGTTAGAAAACTAATAAAATTTTTAACGCCTGTGCATACCATTTCTTCTGAATTCCACCGGATAAGCTACAGGTTTAGAAATATGCATGAAAACATCAAATGAAAATTGGACTGCTCTAACTAATACTGTTATTTTCAGCATAACTTGCTCACACGGTTTTTTTCAGAATAGTATATTTTTGGTCTCGTTAGAAAGCTAATGAAAATTTAACAGGTAGTGCGTCTGCCATTCACTCTGATTTCTACCGGATAAGCTATAGGTTTTAAATGTAAATGAAAACAGGAAATAAAAATTGGACAACTGTATACCAACGTTGCTATTTTCGACATTACGGACTTATTTCTATGGGAATTACATGTTTTTGTTATTGTTGGAAAGTTAACTAAATTTTAACACTTTTCATGTTTGCCATCTCTGCCCATTCTTAAGTAATAATTTATAGTTTTCACTAACGTTTGGAAAACCAAAGTCTGTCTTGGGATTATTGAACCTGTCTTGTTCTTTCAGCCATAATATCGTTAGAAAGCTAGTAAAATTTGTTTCAACTTTTATGTTCTTTGTTTCAGCTAGTTTTGAGGTGAAACGGTATAATTTTTTCAAATTTAATGAATGAAATAATATACATATTGCATGTGTATAATAAATGTACGTACAAGTTTGATTTCCAATAACATCTGTTATATAAGCAAAGTAACTATCCAAAGTTATCTGCGTGCTATTCTTACAAAATCTGCACTCAGGAATTATACTATAAATGTGCATTTAAAGCTTGAGCATATCCATATATTAATTTGCATTCCGAAATCATCTTAAACCCTTATGGTAGGTATTAAATGTTTGTAATAATAACCACTGGATTCCAAGGTATTTTAGCTTCTTTCACTGAATTTCATGTTACTCATCTTTAAAGAAAACTCACCCCGCTAGTCAATGTTAAGTGAATAAACCAAGTATAGGATCATTAAGCAAAAGAATTATAGAAATGTTACTGTACCCTATGATACTGGAGTTAACCCAAACAACAATAAGAAAACTAAATATTATTATTGCAAAGCCAATTAGACTGTTTTAACTCACGCGCTGAAAGGGAAATGCCAACAGAAACATACGAACACGACTAAAGTTCATTCCAAGGATGGTGGAGGTTGGCAAGGTGGGCTAGACTAGGTAGGTCGGCGTGTTGGAAGGTGGCAGATTCAGCAAGTAAGGTTTCTAGAACGTGGCTAAGTTGTGGTAAAGCCTATCGTGGGGTGGAACTGCAACAAGATGGCACTAGGGATGGATTTGGGCGGCTAGAGGAGCGAGGACAGCTCGGGGAACGGTTGGGACAGCAGCTAGGTAGTGATGAAGGGTGGTAAGGGCGATTGGGAAAATTGGAGGAGACTGGAAAAGTCAAGGGGATGGCTGGACAGCGGGCAGGTAGCAACAGAGAGTGGTAAGGGCGGCTGGAATTGTTGTGGCAGCGAATTCTGGAAGGTGGCAGAAAGTGGGAAGGGGTAGGTTGCAGGTTCTGGAGGTGGAAGCGTGTCAGAAGGGGTGGCACGAAGGTGGGGAAGGCTGTAAAAGGCGGGGAAAGCGACTTCATGATGTCCTGAATGGTGGTAGCAAGCAGAAAACTGGCTGGCAGCGGCTGGAAGATAGAAAACTACAGGAAGAAACAGTCAGGATAGCTGTTCCGGGCGGCTACAGCAGAGACGGAATTGCCGGGAGCAATGTGGGGACGATGCGAAAGAGGATAAGAAAGATAATCACCATATTGGGAAGGAGATACAGCCGGAGCACTATTCAAACCCTTAGATAGATCCTCGAATGGAGAAACGGACGACGATGGCTGTCGTAAACAAACCCACACATAGGAAATGACTAAAAAGGAATAAATTATAACAGGAAAGAATGCATCAAAAATGAAATGGGACTATTTCGGCCTGTGACCCGCGATATATAATTCTGTGGTACTATAGCAGCAGCTAGGGTACCGTGGAATTTTTTTGTGCGGAAAGCTCCCGTGTCACCCTAACTTTAGAAATGCTAGAAACTTTATAACCATAGAGTTATAAAACTGCCATTTAAAACATTTATTAATCAATGAAATGTAAGCAAATTGATAGCAGTACCATTACAAAGCTACAATTGCAAAACTTTATGACAAAACTACCATTGCATAACTTTATCAATCAAAACAATTATTACAGAACCATGAATTGAGATTACGTTTTTTTTTGCTGCCTGTTTAAGTTTTTGCCTTGATCTTGGTTTACAGAAGTACCATCATTATGACTTGAATCATCTTGAAAAAAATTTCAGTACTATGTTCTTTTAAAATGTGTGATATTTGGCCGATGATCTTCTCATAAGATAGGGTACATAAAGTTATTTTAGTTGTATCCAATGGCTTCCTTTTACTAACTGAACTGATATAATGACCTTGTTTAACATGATATTGAATAACTGACAAAGTTGCTGTCTCCTAAATCTCCTTCCAAAAGTTTCCCCAAGGAACCAATTTCTTTATTAGTTGATGAGGGTTTTAAATATTTAGAGTTCCATTTTCTGTTGTTCGCTCCATATGTGCACTATTTTCATTCACTCTGAAAATTCGAGCTAGAAACAGCTGCTTGGTTTAATCAAAAACTCATCTCCATCTCCCTGAACCTTTACTCTTCTCCCGTCAGCTTTCTTCTAGGTTTTGCATTATTCAAATAAATTCTTTCACTTCAGTCGCTTACTCCCATTTTGAGTTTGTAGTAAAGCCTTCTACCCTTTCTCCAAGTTTTTCCTCTAGAAAAATAATTGAAGAGAAAAGCAAGCCATCAAGGAAGAGAAAGATGATCGGTCCCATTTCAGCTCTCAATCTCAAATCTTTGAAGAAGAAGGAACTGATATGAACAGAGGTTCTGAGGGTGATGAAGTCCCCTTTGCCTTTTCTAAAGCGAAGAAGAAAATGACTTACAATCCTTCCAAGGTGATGAATGAAGAGCCCACCCGAAGATGATGACGATGATGAGAAGCCTATGAATGCACATTCGTCCATTTTGGCAATGGTTCAGTCTTACAGCCTTTGTTGTTTTTTGCTCGATTTTGCTAATTGATTATTGAAATAGAAAAATGGAATGTTTGAAGAAAAGGCTATGACTTACCAAACTCTTTAATATTATTTTAAAAACTAAAAAGATGCTTGAGGAGTGGAGGAAGAGTATTTTGGTCCCCATTTTTAAGAATAAAGGGATGCAAAAGAGTGTGCAAATTATAGATGAATTAAATTGATGTGTCATACTTTAAAATTATGGGAGAGGGTAATTGAACATAGGTTAAGACGTATTATCAAGATTTCTCATAATCAATTATGTTTATGCCGGGCAGGTTTATTATGGAAGTTATACATTTATTGAGATGTTTGATGGAGAAGTACAAAGACAATAAGGAGGATTTACGTTTGATTTTTATTGTTTTAGAAAAAGCTTATGATAAGATTCCAAGAGATATCCTTTGGGGAGTTCTTGAAAAGAAAGGTGTTGATATGATTTTAGAGCTGTTACTTGTGTTCGAACTGAAGTAGGATTGACCAAATATTTTTCTATTTCTGGTTGATTACATCAGGGATTGGCTCTAAGCCCATATCTTTTTGCTTTAGTTATGGATGGTCTTACTGGACATATACAGGAGGATGTACCTTGGTGTATGCTTTTTACTGATGACATCCTTCTCGTGGATAGGACAAGAGAAAAGCCCCAGAAAAAAACTTGAATTATTGAGGTCTACATTGGAGTCTAAAGGCTTTCGTTTCAGTAGAACTAAAACTGAATACATGGAATATAATTTTAGTAATATTAGCTATAGTGACAGAGGTGTAAGTTTGGGTGATCAAATTATTAAATGGTTTGAACGATTTAGATATGTCGAGTCTATTGTTCAAAACAACGGTGATATAGATGGGGATGTTAGTAGTATTCAAATTGGTTGGTTGAAGTGGAGGAATGCTTCGGGCCTATTTTTGCAATTGAAATGTACTGCTTAGACTGAAATGAAAATTTTATAAGATGACGATGAGACCTGCAATGCTCTATGGTGCTGGATGTTGGCCTTTAAAAGAGAAGCATAATACTAAGTTAAGTGTTGCCGAGATGGGAATGACTAGGTGGATGAGCGGCTTTACACTTAGAGACAAAATGCGAAATGAATATATCTGTGATAGGGTTGGTGTAGCTCCAGTAACGGACAAAATTTGAGAGAATCGCCTTAGATGGTTTGGCCACATTAAACGTCGACCATCTGATGATCCGAATAGGAGAGTAGATGCTTCAGATTCGACTTGTGTTAAGAAAGGCAAAGGTAGACCTAGGAAGACTTGGGCTTGTATAAAAAATGATCTTAATTTATTAGAACTAAATGAAAATATGACACTAAATAGGACGCAATGGAGAAAAAGGATTCATATAGCCGACCCCACTTAGTGGGATTAAGGCTTTCTTGTTGTTGTTTGAAGAAAAGGCCATCTGATTCTCCGAATGTTGAGATGGAATAGGCCGAAGAGGAGGATGAGAAGCCTCTAAAGTTGCATTATTCTCTTATAGCCTGATGATCAACCATCTATTGTTATTTTGTTTATTATGCTGATTGATTATAGGAACACAGAAAAAGATGTTTTATATAATATTTCTAAATCTAGAAGTGTGAAAAAGCAAGTTATTGTGGATTTTGAAGAGGAAAAAGCGAGGGTCTGATAAAGTCTGCTGGGATTGCGAAGGGTGTAGACTTTCAGCTGGTCCTGTGTATTCTCAACTCCTTTGTATTCGAAATTCGCTTGAAATGCTCGAGGCATATGGAATGCTGCAAAAGATACATTGCATTCTATTTACTTCCCACCAAACAGAATTAAAAAATTAATGCATTCCTTTTACCAGCAGCCAAACAACCCCAAAACTTATTTTCAATAATGGGCATGATAAGGACTAAATTATATTGTGTTGTTGATTAGAATATGAAGACCAGGACTAGATACTACTTTATAGTAAGTTCTTCCTTCACTCCTAGTCACGAGAAAGGATGGATGGGATAGATGGGATGGTTAGGAGCATGAATGATAAAGAAAATACTAGAAAGTGTACAGAAAATTTCTTTGATAATATGAAAAAGGTATATCGAATGCTATATTGATTCAATTTTTTGAAGATTTTGGAGTACAAACTAGATAAACTTGGTATGAATAGAGGAGATGGCCCATAGTTTTCAAGTTGACAGCAAGAATATTTTCCTAAATATAAACAACTAATATGTAAAAAGAAAGCCATTATATTTTCGGTCAGGTAAATTAATGACGGCTCTCTAAAAAATATACTAATTTCCAATGGTAATGTTTAATTTCTTAGTTTTTGTTTTCCCTTTTTTGCTTTTTAAATGATAACTTTTTTAGCTCTTTAAGCACATATACTTAATTTGTTATATATATATATATATATATATATATATATATATATATATATATTATATATTTACATGAGAAATTTTGAATTATGCTCAAATTGATTCATAGAGAATTCACCTATAAATAGGTGATTACAAGTACATGAATAAGGAAAGACATTAAGTCTTTCCTATAATTACGGAATAACATAAATAGCTAAAATTAAGGAATTAAAATAATAACTAAATATAGCAAGTATTAAAGTGTAATTATGAGCGTAATTCCACACTCCCCTTCAAGTTGGGTTGTACAGATTAAACATGCCCAACTTGTTGTTTAGCTCATCAAAGCTTGACTTAGGGAGAGCCTTGGTGAGATTGTCTGCGGTTTGGTCTCTAGAAGGAGTATAAACCAATTCAATGATTCCATTGTCCACTTTCTCTGAAATGAAGTTCCGATCAATCTCAATGTGTTCCCTTCGGTCATGATGAACAGGGTTTTTTGCGATACTGATTGCTGCTTGATTGTCACATAGCATCCTGATAGGATTTTCTCCCATAATCCCAAGCTCCTTGAGAAATCTTTTGATCCACATTCCTTCACAGATACCCAGTGCTAGTGCTCTGTATTCTGCTTCTGCACTACTCCGAGATACCACCGATTGCTTCTTGCTTCTCCATGTCACTAGATTGCCGCATACATAAGAGCAATACCCAGAGGTTGATCGTCGGGTGGATATGTCTCCTGCCCAGTCAGCATCAGTAAAAACTTCTACCCTTTGACTATCATTCTTTTTTAATAATAATTCTTTCCCTGGAGTCATCTTTAAGAATCTTAAGATTCGGTTAATCGACTCTCATATGTTTCTCGATAGGACGATTCATGAATTGAGTCACTTTACTTCTCGAAAAACTTATGTACGATGCAGTGTGAGGACAAGTAAATAAGTCTTCCAATAACTCGCCGATATCGTCCTTTGTCGATCAGTAAACTATCCTTCTCCATTCCGATTTTGTTATACGGGTCCATTGGAGTATCTGATGGTTTGCATCCAAGGATACTGGGTTTGTTTCAATAAGTCCGATGTGTACTTTCTTTGAATTACGGTTATCCCCATTTTGGATCTTGCAACTTCCATTCCCAGAAGAACTTCGAATCTCCGAGGTCCTTGATTTCGAATTCATGGGCTAGAACTTTTTTAGTTTTGTCAATTCTTCAGTGTGATCACCTGTAAGAATGATGTCATCAACATACACAACGAGTACATCAATCTTCTTCTCGGATCTTTTTGTGAATATTGTATGATCAGTCTGGCTTTGAGTATAACCGCATTTGATAACTGAATTGGTGAATCAGGCAAACCAAGCACGGGGAGATTGTTTGAGACCATACAGAAATTTCTGGAGCTTGCATACTTTGCCACTAGGGAAGGATCCTTCTAGACCAGGAGGTAAATTCATGTTTACATCCTCTTCAAGATCTCCATTAAGGAATGCATTTTTTACATCAAGTTGCATTAGCGACCGATCCGGTTTCTTCTGATGGAGAGTAGGATTCTAATGGAGTTCAGTTTGGCTACCGGGGCGAATGTCTCTTGATAGTCAATTCCGTATGACTGCGTATAACCTTTTGCAACCAGTTGGGCTTTCAACCGATCTATGCTTTCGTCTACCTTACATTTGATTGTAAATAACCACCTGCATCCTACTGGTCTCGTATTCTTGGGCAAATCAGACACAATCCACGTTCCATTCTTTTCTAGTGCAGCAACTTCTTCATTCACAGCTTTTCTTCATCTTGGGTGTTAGAGTGCTTCCTGAATAAAATCCAGGATCTCTATGCTCTCAATAACAGTGACAAATTCATGATAGAGAGGAGATAACTTCTCATATGAAGCAAACCGAGAGATAGGATGTCGAGTGCAAGGAACATCAAAATCATCTCTCACAGGCGGGGTAAGCTCATAATCACTAGTGTCTATAGATTCCGTACCTGAGTGAGTTTCAGAGAGATTTGGAGCCGGATTAGATTCTTGGACAACAGCTGGAAGTGGTGTTTGGTTCTCTATTCTTTCAGCAGTTCTGTTTCGTCTTGTATAGACCCGAAGTTCCTGAGGTGCGGGATGTGTAGGTAGGTTTGGCATAGGAGATGGAGGAGGTTGAATAGGAGATGGAGGAGGTTTGACAGCCGGTGAAAGACTCGTGTCAGTTGGTAAAAGAACACAGGGTTGTTGTTCACTACGACTCTCCCCCTGAACGACAGATTCTGGGTAGTATGGCTGATGCTCAAAAAAGGTGGCATCCATAGAATTATAGATTTTTTTAGTTGAAGGGCAATAACACTTGTAGCCTTTCTTATTGGCTGAATACGCTATGAAGATGCATTTGACTGATCTGAGATCTAATTTACTGCGGTGTTTTTGTAAATATGAACAAAGACGGAGCAACCAAATAATTTGGTAGGGATAACCGAAGGGAGGACACGGGTAGTTGGAAAGGAGCGAATTAGGACATCAATTGGACTAAAGAAATCTAAAATACGAGAGAGCATTCGGTTTATGAGATAGGCAACAGTTAATGTTGCCTCACCTCTATAAAATTTAGGGACCGATGTGGTGAACATGAGACTGCGGGCTACCTCCAACAAATGACGATTTTTCCGCTTGACAACCCCATTTTGTTGGGGAGTATCAACACACGTGCCAAGGTGAAGGATGCCATTGTGAGTAATAAAAGTTCTTAGGGAGGTGTTGAAAAAATCTCGTGCATTATCTGTTTTAAGAGTGAATTTTTGTGTCAAATTGAGTGAGTATCATTTGATAGAAGGCTTGGTCCTACCTCGAATTTATCACACATTAGATAGATCCAGGCCACGCGTGTGTGATCATCAATAAATGATACGAACCATTGGGCCCCAGAAATATTTTTTTCACGAGGACCTCAGACATCACTATGGATTAGAGAAAAGGGACGAGTGGGTCTGTATGATAAACGAGAAAATGAGTACGAGTGTGTTTGACAAGTTGACAAAACTCGCAATTAAATGTGGTATGACTTTTATTAATAAATAAATGAGGAAACAATTTCCCAAGACACATAAAATTGGGATGACCTAAACGATAATGAAGTAACATGATTTCACTATCATTATTAACATCTGGAATGAAAGATAGATGTACTTAAGAGGATTTAAGCGAAGACGGACTCGATACTGGAAGCACAGCCAAGTGGGTGAAACAAGACCGACGAGAGGGTTTGTTGAGAAGATAGAGACCATCTGCGCAACTCAAGACTCGCCAATCATCCTCCTCGACTTCAAATCCTGAAATTCATACACATATGGAAAAACATTAGCAACACAATGACAATCATGAGTGAGCTTACTTATAGAGACCAGATTACAATCCAAAGTAGGAACATGAAGCACAGAAGTGAGGAATAGATCTAGAGAGATGCGGACATAACCAAGACCAACAACTTTGGAGGTCGATCCATCGACAATCCGAACAGTGAGGGTCGGATTACATGGTCGGTAATCCACTAATAAGGAGATATCCCGGGTCATATGATCGGAGGCACCTGAGTCAACAATCCATGGGCGAGAAGAGGTTGAATCCAAGACGAAAGCAGATGAAGAAATACCTTTTTGGGCAACAAGGTCGGTGGCACCTGATGTTACACTAGGAGGATGGACTGGAGACGATCGACCAAGCATCTTCTGGAGAGCATGAATCTGTTCTTCGCTGAACGGGCTCGTTCCTGGAGAGGCTTCGGTGGTGATGGTGGTAGCTGCCCGAGAATCACGTTTGGTCTTTCCATTGGCGGGTTTTCCCTGAATCCGCCAACAAGTATTCCGAGTATGGCCAGGCAACCGTCGAGTATTGGTTCAGCAGTCGTCGCCTGACAACCGCGAGACTGTTTGGAAAAGACCACTTGAGGATGCTATTGGAAAGCTAAGGACGGACATCCGACAGTTGGCAAGGGAAAGAAGAGAAGGATTGGGAAATGAAGTGGATTCATCAGAATTTATGGATGAAGAATGTGTCGAGATCAACATGGTCGAGACCCGAGCGTCGTCAGCTCTGCAGGGAGCTCCATCTGCTTCAGAAAGAGATGAACCAGAAGCAATGAGAGTGTGTCTTCAAAAAAAAGATGACACGATCTCCCATATGGCAAAGAGGATGGAGGAGATGGCGGCTGCCTTAGCCACTCTCCATAGTTAGCTTCAACCTCAGAAGGAAACACCCCCAGAGATCATACACATTGCCGATGGAAGAAAAGAAATTACATCCGTCAACGGAGATGAACAACTAAAGAAGGATTCTGCGCAGAACATGATTCCCGAAAAAATTATTAAGAGCATGGTGGAACAGTAGGTGCGAGAAGCCTTAGCCCAATCTAAGAATGGAGCATCTTTTCAGACAGGTAGACCTTACACCGAAGAATTTGATGCAGTCCAATACCCTAAGGGCTTCGTACCACCTCTGTTCAAGACTTTCTATGGTACGGAAAACCCCCGGCAGCATGTCGTACATTCTTGTGCTAGTTGCTGCAATGCCGGTCGGAGCGATGCTTTACTCTTTCATCAGTTCGTCAGCAGTTTATCAGGATCGCCTTCGATTGGTATGCAGAATTGTTGAATGGTTCAGTTAAGACCTTTTTCAGAATTGGAAAAATTTTTCGTTAAGTGGTTTGCCGGGGCTCGGCACCACATCACTATCGGTGATCTAGTGGTGGAGCAACAGAAACCGAACAAAACTTTGGTGGATTACATACTTCGATGGAGGAATTTAAGCATGAAGTGTGAACCACAACTTCAGGAACATGCAGTCGGTATCCTACTGAAAAGTATCCATGACCCAATAACACTTCTCCTTAAAGGATTCACAATTAAGACTTTCGAGAAGTTGCTTAGCAAGGCCGAGAGCTTGCAAGAAGAAGCAAAACAGCTGAGTTTTGTTGATAAGACTGATAAGCAGAAGCCCATAAAGGCATTTGAAAAGAAATCTGGGATCGTCACGGTAGTAGATAAAGGTAAGCAGCCAGTGCAGATACAGCCAGAGCAGCCACAACCAAGTTATCAACCACCACAATAGATCTATCAGCAACCTCAATAGAGTTATCATTAGCCTTGACCAAACTATCAATCATAGCAGCACGATCAACCGCCGCCTCATCCACCGCGTGTCCTGAAGGAACTTTTGAATAAGGAATACTCCTTCAAGACTGAAGCAGTGGCAAAGATGTTTCACAGTTTGATGAAGACACCTGACTTTCAGCTACCAGAGCCCAAGAGGCCAGAAGAAGTCAACAAGAAAGACCATCCGAACTACTACCCCTACCACCGGATGATCGGACACAAGATAGAAGACTGCTTCACCTTTAAGAATTGGCTTGATGATAATCTCCGGAAAGGGAACATAACGATCCCAAAGGAATATATGAAGGAGCCCCAAAAAGGAGGTTCCGTCAATGTTATTTCAACGGGTCCTATTGTTCCGATAGACTCTTACACGACTAATGATGGACGAAGTACTGTCTGGACAAAGTCTTCAAAGAATATTTTAGATCACATCCAGACCGCTTCGGTGCGCGCTTCAACTCAAAGTTTGAAATCGGCCGAGCCGGCGCTATCGCTTGCGGTTGAAGAACCGCCCCAGAAGGAGGAGAAGATCGTGGAAGAGAAGAAGATCGAAGCTCTGAAGGGTAGACTAGGGGCTGCTTTTCCTAGGATGGTTGTTTCAGGGGAGAAATCCCTTGGACCTCTGACTCTGTATGATTATCTTCTCGCCACGACGGGATCTTATAATGATAAGAGTTTTGGTGTTGGCTACGTTTTTACTGTTTCTGACGATTACGTAACTAACGACAAACAACCTAATATGGATCTCGATTTCAATATAAATAATGATTCTCAAATCACACTAAACCTCGATGACCATGACGAAGGAGAAGACATTCACAAGAATGGCTACGAAAGCTCAAGAAGCGACGAGTCCATTTGTGAGTTTCGAGGAGTTCCGATCATGATAGAATTAGAGCTGTCAGATTTCGAAGCAACTCCAGAAGAGCCAGTCATTCCGATTCAAGAGAAGACACCATTAAATTCAGAAGAAATAACAGAAGTCAATCTAAGAAGTGGAAAAGTTGTACCCCCGAGAATAGATCCAAAGGACAAAGGAAAGCAGGTGATTGCTCAGGAAGAACCAACCCCAGCGGAGGAACTGCCCATTCGGGAAGAGGCCGAAGAGCACAGTAATAAAGTGGATTATAATGTGCTAGCCCATCTTAGGAAGCTACTGCACCAAGCCGAGCATCTACGAGGCTCGATCTCGTCAAAGGAGATGAGGAAACTCGATCGAGGCTTTACTTGATCCATAAATTTGCTTAGCTCAAATGGCCGGTAATTCTTTAGAAGAGGTTTGCTCGTTAAAAGAACAGAGAGGTGTTACCTTCACGGACAATGATCTACTGCTTGGAATAGCTGATCACAATCGACCGTTGTACATTTCAGTCACTATCGGAAAGTTCACGCTCTTCAGGGTGTTAGTCGATCTGAGAGCATCTATCAACATAATGAACCTTTGGATGTTAGCATATTTGGAAATTGATGCTCGTGACCTCGAAGCAGACAAAATGTTATTAAGAGGCTTAAATCAGAAAGGAGAAAGAGCTCTTGGATCAATAACACTATTAATGAAGATCGGTGATTTGGCAAAGACAACCGCAAAATTCCACATAATTGATTCTGAACAAAAGAAACCGGTCATCGATGTTGATTGGGAGAACAGTTCCGAAGAAGAAGAAACTAAGAAAGAAGTAATGAAGATAAATCAAAAGAAACCCCAGTTCAAGATCTCTCTCGAAGATGAAAAGAATGAAGAGTACAAATCAATGTATGACAAGATTAACCACTATGTACATACTATGACCCTGACCCCGATCCATTCTGATAAGGTCGAGGGTATGGTGGTCAAAGAAGTGCATGGTGGAGGGGCTAAGTCGATCAAATTCTACCGTGGTGCTTCTTCTTCCAAAATTGAAAATGATGTACAATTCGAAGATGTTACTTCATCTGAATTAATGGAATTGCATTTCGAGTGGTATTCTCTCTGTGTTCAGAATTTAATTCAACGTGGTGTCTTACCTAAACAATGGAAAAAAGGTTGAGCACAACACTTTGAAAAATTATGGAATAATGCCAGTCAGCCTCCCAATTCAAAGCATGGTCTCGTTTTCAGCACAGTAGTATCAGTTGATGATACGAGATTTTGCTTGGTAGTCACTTGCGAGCCTAATGAAGACTGTTTGGAAGCTTCAGATAATCTTGAAGATTTATCAATCGGAGACGCTCTGCCAGAATTTGAAGAAGAAATTAAATCTACAATAGACGAGTTAATGGAAGTTAACTTAGGTACTAGCGAAGAGCCTAGGCCGACCTTTGTTAGCTCCTTACTCAATAAAGAAGTCTCCAAAAACATGATCAAGCTAAGGACTGTTTTGCTTGGAGTTATGATGAAATGCCAGGTTTATCTCCAGAGGTTGCAGTTCACAAGCTAGGAGTAGATCACGCCGCCGTTCCAGTCAAACAAGTTCCAAGAAGAATGCATCTAGAGATTGAACAACAAGTAATAGCTGAAGTTAAGAAGCTAATAGGCGCTAAATTTGTCCGTGAAGAACAATACCCAACTTGGTTAGCCAACGTGGTACCAGTCAGATAGAAGAACAGACAAATCAGAATCTTTGTGGATTTCAGAGATTTGAATAAAGCATGCCCAAAAGATGAATTCTCGCTACCAATTCCAGAATTGATGATCGACATCGCTTCGACACAGGAAGTCTTCTCTTTCATGGATGGATCACCAGGATACAACCAGATAAAGATGGCACTAGAAGATGAGAAGCTCACAGCCTTCAGAACGCCAATTGGAGGGTACTGCTACATAGTGATGCCTTTCGGATTGAAGAACGCAGGAGCAACTTACCAAAGAGCAATGACGAGAATTTTTGATGATTTCATTCACAACCAAATCGAGTGCTATGTGGATGATGTGGTCATCAAGAACAAACTGAAGGAAGATCACTTGTATGATTTGAGAATTATTTTCGAGCGATTACGACAATTTAACATTAAGATGAATCCCTTGAAATGCGCCTTCGGCGTTACCTCCGGGAAATTCTTAGGATTTGTTGTCCGACATCGTGGAATTGAAATCGATCTGGAGAAGATTAAAGCTATCTTAGAAATGCCGCCTCCCAAAACTTTGAAACAATTACGATCCTTTCAAGGGAAGTGGCATATCTTCAAAGCTTTATCTCGAATTTGTCAGGTAGGTGTCAGTCCTTCTCGGCATTAATTAAAAAGGACGCCAAATTCGTTTGGGAAGAAAAATTTCTGCAGGCCTTCGAAGTCATTAAGCAGTATTTAATGACACATCCTATTTTAGTAGCCCCAGTCTCGGGTCGACCATTAATACTTTATACCGCGGCTTTAGACGACTCCCTTGGAGCCCTGCTAGCCCATGTCAATGAAGAGAGGAAAGAAAATGCTCTCTACTACTCAAGTCGTCGTCTAATTCCGATGGAGGTAAAGTATTCCCTGATTGAGAAGCATTGTTTGGCCCTTGTCTTTGCAGCCCAAAAGCTCAGACATTACATGCTTTCTCATAAGGTCAACCTTATTTCGAAGTTTAATCCATTGCAAAATTTAATGACCCGACTAACGGTTTCCGGCAGACTTGCTAGGTGGTCAATGATACTATTGCAATTCGATATAACTTTCATTCCTCTTCGTGCCGTAAAGGGACAAGTCCTAGCAGACTTCCTCGCAGCACACCATTTACCGGCAGAATTGCCTCTCAACGATGACTTGCCTCTCAACGATGACTTGCCTGACGAGCAGATAATGAGCCTAGAAGACCCCGATGATCAGCATTGGAAACTGACTTGCCTGAATTGTTGGGCAGCGGAGACTCAGTTGCAGAGGGTAGCTAGAAGTGACATCACTGGTGGAGGATGAGTTGCAGGCATGGCCGTACTTAGTTATCGGAGAGGAGAGGAGTCCAACGGAATAACCAGAGAAGAGGCTGCGTCGACGAGGAGCACGATTGGAATGCGCTGTGCTTGCGGTTGGTCGCGGAAGAAGCGTCGGCGATCGCGTGATAGGCGGTTAGACCCAGTTGCTTGCGGTTAGGCACGACTCAGTGCTGCGCTCGGACGAACGATCGCAGGAGTGGATCTAGCAGACGAGCGGGACGATCCGGACGCAGACGAGTGGGATCGAGCGGACGATCCGGACGCAGACGAGTGGGATCGAGCGGACGATCTGGACGATCGGGACGCAGACGAGCGGACGATCTGGACGATCGGGATGATCGGGACGCAGATGAGCGGGATCGAGCCTTCGATCGAGCGGGACGAGGCTTCGATTGAGCAGGAGAGGCTTTGATCAAGCGGGATGCAGACGTCCGAGCGGGAGAGCTTCACTTATGGCTCTGATACCATGAGAAATTTTGAATTATGCTCAAATTGATTCATAGAGAATTCACCTATAAATAGGTGATTACAAGTACAAGAATAAGGAAAGACATTAAGTCCTTCCTATAATTACAAAATAACATAAATAGCTAAAATTAAGGAATTAAAATAATGACTAAATATAGCAAGTATTAAAGTGTAATTATGAGCGTAATTCCACATTACATATTTTGCTAAAGAAACCATGAAAACTTTTATATCCTAAGAAATTTTTAAGTATTTGATGTTTCCTTGATGGAATAAAACTGAAAAATTTTAAATGCAAAACTAAAACTAGTTATTTCACTATATCTTTATATAAAATAATAAATATATGCAACATTTTAAATAAATTAGTTGTTAATGAACTCCAAATAGTTTAATATTCGAGGGTGTAAGTTTTGATATCTAAACAAATAAAAACAAATTGCAACTAAAAAGAAATTAAATGATTCTCAGAGAGAAATTGGATCCTAACAAAAAAATTAATGATTGATATAGTTTCGTTTGTTTTTTCTTAATGTGCTAATTCCTATTTTATCTATGTCAATCCAATGAATGATATTATAGGGTTGATTATTTAACAGTAACTGAACAATGTGGTTTAGAAATAGAAAATAAATCCAACGCAAGAAGTCAAGACTTTAGATGAGCGAATGATGAAAGACTTATATGAAGTACATTTTGTTTTACAGCAATGATCCTTATAAGTCCTTTTTGGAAAATAAAGTCATGTAATCATATTCTAAATGAAAGAACTGTATGGTCTGGTTAATCTGATTTTTTTCATCTTACATAAAAACTTACTCTGAGAGGATAGGATTTTTTAGGTATGATGACGACCTAGTACTAGACACATTAATAACACAATTTTATGTATTTACATATATATCGTATGTGCCTTGATATTTACATTTATAGCATTTTAGTGTCATATTCAGTTCAAAGCTATGCATGGTGATGTTAAAGTTTTGAGCGTTACACATTTAAATATCAAAGCTCGTTAGATTTATAAATACATTTGAATTAAGTGGTATGTATGTAAATTCCAGAAATTTTCTTACTAGATATGAAGGTGGATCGAACATTAATCAGAACTATGTCATTTGTTGACAGAAGAACTTGTAAACCTCATTTATCAATTTCAATGTAGTTCTATTGGAGTTCTATCTACCTAGACTCGCGCTAGATTAGATGCTGTTTTTGAAGATGAGTAAATTTTGATATGGACGGCAACCAGCAAAGCTTGACTTTATGCAGTGTTTGGGCTTGTTTAATATTTAGGGCATTTACATACATTGCAAAAAAATTCTAAATCTTCATATATTTACACGGATAACATTCAAATCTTCAGTATTACATAAAAAATATCACTTTTATTATCATTTTAAAAGCGAAATGCACCCTTTCATACATTGGTTTATGATATCAAAGTGTTCTGAATGCAATATCAATCTGAGGTATTAGATATTTAAATATCCCAGAATTATGTGGTATGCATGATAAATTTCTCTTAATACTTTCATTGAAGCATTATCCTGTTGTTAATTTGCTACTACAAAATTTACGTACACATCACATCAATTCTTATGAATATACATATCTAACACCTAAACTTCACTTTTTTACATTTATACCACACCACGCGAATCATTCATATCACATCCAAACTACCCCTATTTTCACTTTCAAAATCTGAACTACAGCTTTTCATGCATACGGGGAAGGTGGTATGTATGAGTTTAGGTGTTAGATATGTAAATACATAGGAAATGAGTATATGCTTCTTTCAAATAACTAAACTTCTGAAACTCGATATTTTATTCCTCCTCTTATTCTTGTTTCTAGGTGGCAAGAACTGGCCGTGTTGCATTAATACGCGAATCTGGAGTGGATTCCAAATATCTTCGCAGCCTCTCTCTTACGCTTCAGTAAGGGTCGTCAATTTTAGAAGCCTATTTAAAAACGGTGCATATTTATGAAACTTACTTGTTCTGTAATTTTTCTGATTTCTGAGCTGAGAACACTATTATCTAAATTTCTGGAAGAACTCCAAGTCCAGTCAAAAAGTTCATTATTATTATAATTCATAGGATTAGGCGTTATACCGTGGAAAAAACTGCGTGAACATCTTAATCTAAATTTGGTACAATTGGCCTTTTCTATTGATTGAGCACTCCATTCGATGCAAAGATGTGTGTTTAATTCATGGTAATTTGTAAAAACTAATGATCTTAGGGGCATTTATAAATATGTTAAAAGGTTTTACTTTGATTTTGAGAGATTGGTTGTCTCAATTTGATTTTGGGATTTTGATTTACAAGTTCATTTAGTGCTCCCTTCGTATTATAAGAACACCCAATTCATTTAGAAGAAATGAAAGTATGAGATTATGATTCTTAACATTTGCATGAACAAAAAAGTGATTTTTATAAATTGTGTTTTTTTTTTTACTTTATAAGTTAGTTGATTTTGTATGTTTTATTTTGTATTTTGTTTATTTTGAGTTCAAATTACTTCCAAATTTTATGAAATTATTTCTAAAGTGTTAAAAGGGCTTCAAAAGTTATTTATAAAATTTTGGAGTTTTTTAAAATATTATTTATTAAAATATTAATTATTATTTTATCATTCTAAAAATTATTTAAACTTTAAATTATTTTAAAATTTAAAGAGAATTCACAAATAAGTTTAGTATTTTTTTTTTGCAAGCTTCTCATTAAATTTGTGATCATCTCAAGGTCAAAGGAATTTTTTGGTAATTATTGAATTTATTTAAATTTTAATTTCTAAAAAAATATTTAATTGATTAAAATGATTTGAAATTACTTTCATTAATGCTCTCTGTTAGTGTTTTATGATTAAATTTTCACTATTTTTATTTCTATTCAATTTGTTATGAAATTTTCAAATTGTTATTTATGAAATTATTAAATTCATGAAATAATTTATTTAAAATTTAAATGAAATTGGTTCAAATATTGCAGGACTCGGTATTTAAGGTCATTATTGGCTACAAATTATTGTTATTTTAAAGTTACTTGAAGAGGATTAGACTAATCTTGAATTATTGCAATATATATTTTAATTTTGTTTTAATGAAATTGTTTAGAAAAATCCAAATAGTTTTAGCATATAATCAAGTTTTTTCTCAGAAAAAATGGAGAAGGTTATTGGTGCTCGGTCTCCAAAGAATATCCTAGAAATATTGGTCAAAATAAGAGATTATTTATTTATTTAAATAATTAGAAATATAATTATTATTTTTATTTATTTAATAAAAAATCATTAAGAACTAGGTTTTAATTTAGTTTTCAATGTAGAGAATAATTTTTTTAATTTCATGTACAATTTATTTATTTATTTTATTTTATTGGTTAAGTATTGAATTAAACATGAATTTTTAAAATTTTATGTAATTTTTTTTAATCACATCTTGGTACTGGTGTCCAGTCACCAAAGAATATCCTAGAGAAATTCGCCAAAATAAGAGATTATCTACTAATTTAAATAATTAGTATATAATTATAGTTTTTATTTATTTAATAAAAAAATGTTTAAGAATTAGGTTTTAATTTAGTTTTCAACGAATATAGAATATTATTTTTTATTTTATGTAGAATTTATTTTATTTTATTGGTTAAGTATTGAATTGAACACAAATTTTTAAAATTTTATAAACTTTTTCTTAATTACATCTTGGGGTATCTATTTTTTTCACACGGTGAATTCTTATAGGTTCTTAATCAAATAACGGGACTTTATTGTGCTACGTGGCAGAGCACATACATAGCTCTTTGCTCAACAAGATATTATCTGGGTTTTCTATTAAAATGAAATGATTTGATAGGATTTCGTTTTTCTTATAAGCTCAATATTCTAGCTGTAGATAAAAAAATATTTTATTTGAGGAATCAAATGACGAATTCAATAATTTTTTCAACTCGAAAGGATCAAGTGAATAAGAAACATACAACTTATGCCCAAATTCGTTTAATGTTAAAGTTTGTTTCATAATTGATCACACTCGAATGAATTTGAGGTGAGTATGGTGAATTACCAGATGCAGAAAGAGTTCATGAAAACTGAGATAATCTTTGGTGCTTATTATATCTCCTCAAATGATACTCCATCGATTGCTAAGCTTAGAATTCATTAGAAGAACTTCTTGAATAAACATGAAACAAACAAATGGAGTGTGGTTGTTCTCTGAATGATTGGAGTTTTGTATGCTCGAAAAGATTTTTGGATGCTTTTTGGGTGGTTTGCTACAACTCTCTCGTTCTAGAGTAATTTGTTTTAATAGAAGTTTTAAGGGAAATGACAATTGCTTTTGGCTGGCTAGAGACCTGTCATATTTTTGGCCTTTTTATGTTCTCATTTTGGATTTTAAGATAAAATGGTGATGTGTAGGCATATGCTTCGGGAACATTTAAGTTAGTTTACAGAATGCTCACTTATCCTCCTAAACTATTAATTTAGATTGGGGTTATTTTTTTTTGACATAAATGGATAAAATAATTGATCTTGTTTTAGCCATGTTTGTGCTTGAGTACAAATGAAGTTGGGTTGAACCAAGGATGAGATTTAGCTGATCTAAGTTAGGCCTTGAGATGGGTTATTAGAACTCAATGGGTTTGTTTATACTAGATAAGTGTAAATTGGTTTAAACTTTGATAAGCGTAGGTTTTAGTTTAGTTTTATTTTGATTTCCATTTGATATATTTTGTTTTAAGTTTATTTTGTTTTGGTTTAATTTGAGTTTGTATTAGCCCTTTTTAAGCTTTGAGTGGGGGGTTTAAGCTTTCTTTGAAGTGGTAATTAAGGCCCATAGAGCATACTTTGGGTATCTTTAATTATAATTTAAATTTAATTGTGTTTTATTTAATAGGATTTAATTTAGTCATACCTTGAAAGGAAATTTATTAGCCAAGTTAAAACTTTATGGAATTCGTGTTTAAATTCAAATGAATTTCTTGAGTATGAGTGTTTTAATAAGCTTTGAAGGATTTTGAATGGTTTGGATTTTATTAAGTTTAACAAGTTTTGATTTCATTTCAGTAGTCTGAATTAGGTTTGAATTAGGTTTGAGGTAAGTTTCACCAAACATCCCTTAATGGGTCATATTAGCCAAACTAATCCATATTTTACTCAAGTATGGTTTCTTGTGACTTATAAGTTCGTTAAGTTCATTGTGAATCAGATGCTTGAGAAAAGAGGTATGATTTGATTGAGTCCTATAAGATTGCTAAGGGTTGACTTGGCAAATTGGATCAACAAATCAACCTAGCTCAAAGTGAGCTAGAGAAAGGTCCAAAGACTTATGGAAGCAACCCTAAGGATTTTAAAAGAACATTGAATCACATGGTCTAGGAGTTTTAAGAGTAGTTTAAGGTGCTTTAGGACCTGAAAAAGCGTTTGGTTATTGATTTTTAATGACTCGATTATATTCAAATTAACTTTAAATTAAATATGTTAAGGACTGAACTGAGTTCATTAAGGAATTAATTGGTTTGCTTTTGAATTTGGGTTCAATTATATACGAATCCTATAAAAATGTTAGTTAATGAAAATCCTTGTACTATATCTTATAGTTTAATGGAAGGCCAAAACGAAGACCATTAAAATAAATTCTAGAATCATATCTTTCATTTCTAATAATGACTTGATCATTTTTTACACTGTAAGGAGGTGAATGCTAACTGTGCGGGTCTCATGTTGTTCACCACATTTATTGGGGGTTTGTTTGTTATCATCATTTTATAGTAGAATATCCTCTTTCTCACTCATGGATCTTGCATGTTAGTCTAATTTTAATCATAAACATCATTGGCTTTAATGGCCTTTGATCATGTCCAAATCTTTTTTATTTTCAAAATCTCATTTGACAATTGTTCTACTTGCTACATGGATCTCTTGTTGCGGTTAGATTGATTTAATGTGAGTTGCATCGTGTTCATCACCTTGTTTAAGTAAACATGCGATGAGTGTGATATTGATTCATTAGCATTTTATGTGGATTCAATTTTGTGGAGCCTCATTTGAATGAAATCTTCTCTCATACAAATTTTTTTATCGATGCCTTGTTTCGTGAAAAAACCTGTGCAAAGTGAGTTTAATTCATTGAGATGATTTAAATGAGTATGCTTCTGGTTTGAATTAGACTTTATTTTGTATTTATTATTGGATCAAATATTCACATATATTTTGAATATTATATGGAATTCATGTGTTTATATATTGTACATAAAAAAGTAATGCACTAATCTTAAAGATGTAATGATCTAGAAGAGAAGTGTGAGATGGAGGTAAGCCAACTATCAGGAGATCGTGAGGCCTAACTGACCAAACAAGTAAAGCCATAAGAGCCAAGCCAACTAGGATAAAACTATCCGACCCACAATACATACAAGAAGATAACCAAATGATCCAAGCACAAGCCATCTCGTTGGAAACAAGACGAGAGCATCTAAGCCATCCACTATAGAAAAACTGGCTCGATGTGATAGCATATCCCCTAATAGAGTCGTAGATCCAGTTCCACAAAGCATCTCCAACTATCCCATGGAGATCCTAAAGAATCCTCACTAAGGATAAATATAGTCAACCAGATCAGTCCAAGCTCAATCGACTGTGCTGATCCCGCCAACCTTATGTCAAATAAGCTTAGCTGGTTAAGTCACATGGCAATCAAACAATAAGCCCAAGCTTGTAAAATATTAAAAATACCATAGTACTACCCCCCTTCCAAATGGGGGTAAAAATATAATATCACCATTGTACTATCTTCTATAAAAACTGGGGAAACATATCATTAAGCATAGACACTAATGAATAGTATTCATTATTGTGCATATTTGTCTACCTCTTTTTCTCCTTATTTACGCTCTATTCTTTTGGTGTGATTCATGAATAATCTTAGATTCAAAATCCTAGAATGTGTGGTGAGCGTGGATCATGCTGCCAACAAGAAGAGAAGCTATGCAAGGAGAATGACCTCATAATAGGAAAAAACTTATGACAACATGGAGTGAACCAATGAATTTATGGTCTAACATATCTCGGATATAAAGTAGTAGATGAAATAAATGATCAAAGGTGGGATGAATCAAGAGTGGGATGATCAACCAAGATAGAATGTTTCAACACCTAATGATAGAGGAGTCACCCAGCCTTGGAAGGGGGGATGAAACTAAATGTCTTGACAGTGTAAGGGTCGACACTTATCAATGAAATTGGTTCAGACATACTAGCACTTGGTAGACTATGATGTCGAGTCACTGGTATGGTTCAAGTTTCTGACATTTAAATCTTGTAGGGGATGGACGGACCCAACCAATCACAACACAACCTTCAAGTTGATTGTATGTCTGCTTAAGATCAACGCGCACTGAAATGCTGACTCTTCTTTAGCAAGTTAAGGGACCCAGTTCTCATGTGGTTTAATAAACTACCATCATGAGTGATCCCTTCATTTTCAAACTTTAAGTGAATGTTCATGGCACAGTTAACAAGAGCTTAGAAACCCCAGAAGTGCTCGCAAAGTCTCTTGGAGCTTTTTTGGGGGATAAGTGAGACCCTCATGTCTTCATCAGTCTTTTCTAGGATAAAATGTTAGAGATTTAACATTTGGAACCTATGGTTTCCCATACAACTCTCACATAAGGATTAAATGAAGGACATTTTCATCATGCGTTGGGATTGCAACAATTAAAGACTCTAATCTCTAGCTAACAACCATATATCGATAAAAGGGTATAACTTTCCACCTCCAAAACCCCCTAGTGCTTCATTTAGAACTAACCCAACAAGTTGCTACCCACAAAGAGAATCTCTCACAGAAAAGAGTAGAATCCAAGACACAATCCTTGCCCTACTGCCTTATCTTACTTCGAGGATTCACTAAGACACATAGATAATCGAGCGACTAGGATAACACATTATCAGCAAAATCAAGTATGATACCCTGAAAGGCGACCATATCGTTATGAGGAGCGATCACCACCCATGTATGAGCTACACAAGTAGACTACTCTAAGAGTATTAATGGCCTAGATAGCAGGGGACATCAAAAATAAAGATTATTTCAAGAAGGTAACCTCAGTGAAAGGCAAAGTTTTTCTCCGGAACCCGAAGAAGTACTGTACGTACCATAAGGACCATGACCCTGACACTCAGGAGTGTCAGCACCTCTAGAATTTTGATAAAGAATTTAATCAAATTTAGGAGGCTGAAAGAGTTTATGGTGTGCAAAGAAACCACCCTGTGACAGGGAAAAGGTCTTGTTGAAGAAATTTTAAATGAGTCAATTCGAGCCTACGTAATACACATAGAAGCATAGTGTTTGCCATCTTTAGGGGGAAGATGGTGAGAGTCATCCCAATGAGCCAAATTGAAGAGTCATAAATGGGTGAATTATGTGTAACCACCCTAGCATCTCAACATAGATCACATCCTCCCATCTCTTTTACCGCCATAAACCAACCACCAAAGTACAACCCATACAATGATGTCATTTCTTCACTTCCCAAATCTCCAATTACCATATTGGAAGCACTTCAAATTGATATCTGGCAAGATGAGTTTGAACACCTCCCACCTTTCAAACATGCACATGCCACTCTACGAGTTCTTTGGAGAAACAATAGAAGTTTTGGGAAACCTTGTCTTACCAGTCATTTGGGGAGAATGTGAGATGCAATTCACTATCATGGTAGATTTTCTCATGGTCTATTCTCTACCCACCTACAATGTTATATTTGATCGTGTGTTGCTCAACTCTTTCTAAGCCTTCATCTCCATGTACCATGTAGCTATTAAGTTTCAGGATTTTGAAGTGGTGATCACTATCCGAGGTAATCTAAAGCAATCCTGCACATATTATCTTCATGTGCGAGGAAGAATTCGTTAGGATTTTCTAGATCTTGACATTAATTGAGAGGAAAGACTCAAGATCACCGAGAACACCTAGAAGGTCCCTGCCGATGTCGACGACACCGATAATTTTTTTCTTATTGAATGATATTTTTTATGCATGTCATAGAGATAAGATAGTTTGAACTCCTTGGTGCCATTGAGATGTCTTCACTTGGTCAGTTGTTGAGATGCCTAAGGTGCTAGCCAAAATTACCTATCATCTGTTAAACACCAATCCAAAAATCCAATAGTTGAAGTAGAAGATGAGGACGCCGACATACATTTTTATCAAGTTGATCCCAAAAAGAAGGTACAAAAACTATTGGAAGTTGGTTATATCAAAGAAGTCTAGTATTTGAAATGGGTTTCTAATGTGGTCGGGCCCGTAAGGCAAACAGTAAATGGCATGTGTGTCAACTTCAAAACATTAATGGTATCTGACTAAAAGACAAATACCATCTACCAAGGATTGATACACTCATAAAAGCTACAGTTAGCCCTTAAGTGATGAGTTTCCTCGAGTCTTCTTTGGCTACCGCCAAATAAAGATGCACCCGACCGACATAGAAAAGACAACATTTATCACTAATGAGGGAGTGTATTGTCATAATATAATTCCATTCAGACTTAAAAATATTAGGGTGACCTATAAACACCTAGTGGAGGTAATCTCTGTGAAAAATAAAAAATATATTGAGGTGTATGTGGATGACGTGCTAGTAAAAATAGAACATCTAAGCAACATACTATGGACATAAAAAACCTTTTAAACATTATAAAAATTTAACATAAAGCTTAATCCACATAAATACACATTCTCCACAATGGCTTGAAAGTATTTGGGTTTTATTCTCACTTCGGAAGAAATTAATGCCAATCCAAATAAAATTTAAGCAATGATCAACATGCCATCCCTTTTGGAACACTATGAAATTCCCAAAATTGACCAAACAAATAGCAAGGCTAAGTTGTTCATTTTAATGTCAGATGACACGCTTACGACGAGCAATGAGCTTTAATTGGTCAGATGATTGTGAGCATGCATTCAAGAGATTTAAGACTCCCTAGCATCACCATCACTCCTCTAAAGCCTAAAGCTGATTGAAGAAGTCTAGTTATACTTAGGAGTCAACCTAAGACCATCAACTTGATTTTATTATATGAGGAGTAAGGGAAGCAGTTTCTGATCTACTATGTTGATTGAGTCATCTTGAGAGCCAAGCTCTGGTATCCATGTTGGCAACAATTTTTTTTCATGAGTGTAGGGTGTCCAATTGCATGACTTAATATGGTATATGATTTGTCTGTAGCATCTGATAGCTCAAGACACCCACCCGGGACACTCTAGCACTTGCTCGGGACAAGGAGCGAGGGTTGGCAAAGATTATTCTTACCCGTAAGAATCTACCATTGGAGGGGTTCATTGAAAATGTGAGACTTTCTCAATACCTATTTTGATGTCTAGAAGTCACCGCATGGTTTTCTGGAGCTTCTCATGGCCAAGGGAAGTCACGAAGTTTCCCTACGCGTGCTACGGGGAAGTTAGGGTATGAGACACCCTACCCACGCCATGGTTTAAGATGACCATCGAAAATGATTTTCCTGGTGAATGACTAAAGAGAATATGCAATTTGGAGTAATGTGGCTACATTTCACTTATATGAAGTCTCCCATAGCTTATAGATACAGAAAATTATGTATCAAATGTTCCCATAAAAAATCAGGGTTTTGGGGCTAGATCGGCGCCTCAACACTGACACCGGGTGCGTACGTGCCCAAAATGGCTTCTTTAAAAATACTTTCTGAGCCATTAAAAGTCTAGCGCCAGTCCCTGCATCTAAGTTCCTAAGCAGTTATTTCGGGAACCTAGGCACTCAAAGTATCAAAACAACCTCTTCCTGAGAGCCCAAAAAGTAGGCGCCACCTGGGCACTAGACCTAGAGTTTAGGCATCAAGATCCTGGTGCCAAACTGGAGCTAGGAACATTGTACCTAGGTGCTGTTCACTTCCCAGTGACAGAAAATAGACATTTTTACTCTGTTTTTACTTCTGATTCTACTGGAACTGCAGAGGCTAGTGATGATGAGCCTTGGGATGGAAAAGGGATATAATCACCCTTTTGCCTTCCACTAAAACCATGCTAGGTTTTCTCTCTAAGGATTTTTTGGTCACTTAGTAGCGGTGAATTGACTTAAATCAGGGGAAAACCTTACTTCCCCCAGTCTCTCTTTGGCTCTCCCGATGTCTCTTGCTCGATCCCCCTCTGGCTAGTGCTCGAGGTCCACTCCCTCCCCCTCTTCTTCATCATCAGTGGGTAGCTGAAGGGAGCTTTTAGGGAGAGTTTGGAGAGGCTTTTGGGGGAGAGCCTTGTTGCGAGAGAAAGGGAGGAGGATGCATTTTTCCTCCTCTCCTTCATCATCTTTATTATCTCCTTCTCTTCCTCATCTCCTTCACTTTCATATTAAATTCTTGAGGGTGTGAGGAGATCATTCGGAGGAGGAGATCGGCTAGCACCAAATCCACTCTCCTACACTATAGGAGTGCTTCAGCCTAGCTTGTCGGATCATTGTCAGAGCGCCTTCAGGAATGTGAATTTCTCTCTTACCAGCCTGAGAGCTTTCTCCCACTTAAAGAAATGCATCAGCAACCGTTGCAATGGTTAGAATCTTTAAACTCATTGTATTTTATTCCATAGCATGCTCTAGGATAATCTAGGATTTTCATTCTGGGTTCGGTCACCCAGACAAGGTGAGCTGGTCGTCCGATGATAGTATTCACGACCACTCTCCATTTTATCAGTCATTGATTTTCTAGAGCTAGCCCAAGGTTAGCATTCTGTGTGTGGTCAAGCCCTATTTGGATCCGAGCAATTCCCCTTTGTGAGCCCTAGGCCTAAATTCTAAGGGGTTGGAATCCCATTTTCCACAAATTTGGCCCTCCCAACCTTCCTTAGAGGGGTTTGGAGAGTCAATTTCAAAGAATGGGAAAAGACTTGTAGCTAGCCCATCCTACGAGATTGCAGGATTTCGAAAGATGGAAAAGGCTTTGTAGCTAGTGCTCTACGAATGCGGAAGGACTTTCCTTATGAGAAATCGGAGGGTGATGTCCTCCACATTTCCACACGACTGTCAAAAGTGACTATGCTAAGGATTCAAGAGTGTCAACCACAGATGCCTACACGAGGTTGTCAGGATGAGTTCAACATTTCATCAAGTATCTTGGGTTTCATCACATATATGTGGCCATTTATGGAATTTTTTTGACGTGTGGATCATATCGCATGTTGTATGCATGATTGTATGAGCATTTCGGTTCAATCGACTACTCCGGTGCGATTGACAGATCTTGTGGGTTCGACCACCGTCTCGGGTAGATCACCCTATTCTTTTGTGTTTAATTGACTGATATGTGTCGATCACTCGCTTCTGGTTCAATCATTCATCTCAGGCTGATCTCTTTATCATTTGGGTTTTATCGGCCACTAGGGTCGATCACCCGCTTCAGGTTCGATCAGTAGACCTAGGCTGTTCAATCTTTTGGGTTTGATCGATCACTACAGGTAGATTACCCTCTTCGGGTTCAATCAGTCGTCCTGGGCTAATCACCCTAACTCTTGGCTTTGATAGATCACTATAGCTGCTTCGGGTTCGATCACCCATCCTAGACCGATCATCCTATCTTTTGGTTTTAATCGACCGCTATGTGTCAGTAATTTGATTCAAGTTTGATCTATCTTTTTGGGTCGATCACCCTATTTCTTATGTTTGATTGACTGCTACATATCGATCACCCTCTTCGTGTTCGATCAGCCATCCCAAGTCGATCACCCAATCCTTTGGGTTTGCTCGGCCACTACGTATCGATTGCTCGCTTTGGGTTCGATCTGCCATCCCTTGTTAATCACCCAATCATTTGGTTTCGATGACCCGACCAACAATTACGTAGTTATTTAGGTTTGTAGTAAAAAACTTGATCAAGTTTCTTTAAGCGGCTAGTGTGCAAAATAGATATGTTATAGAGTTTAGAATTTGATTTACATTTTACACAATAAGGGTTCTACGCAAGTATACGTATCATTCAAAAAAATATAAGGTTTTATTTAAAATTTAGAGTATCGATCCCATAAAGAAGCGAGGTAAGTAATCCCTTAGGTTGAGTTCTATTCTACAACTACCAAGTCTTAGTTTGGAATGTCGATTAAGGGTGTTTTTCTAACAACTACTCCTAAATACAAACCTAAATCTAAAATTAAACCTAAATGGATAAATTAGTTTGGTGAATTTTGAGATGTAAAAACTACCTTTCTCTTGTGGTGACTTAGATAACGCATAGGAATGGGATGCTTGGAATCTAATGTAGCCAGTGATAATAGGAGAAAAAATCTAAGTTACCCCCTTCAGAATGTATAATGTAGCTTAGTTAACCTAGGGTCAACTCCTTAAAATAACTAAATTTTCATAGTGAAACTTCTAGCTTGCACCCTAGAGTCTCCTAATAGCACTTTAGTTAGCTCAATCTTAGATTTAAGGTACGAAACCTTAGATCAAATTAGTAGGAATCTAGTCTGTCACCCTAGAAACACCAATTTACACCCAATCTACGAATATCTCTCTAACATTGCATTGAATCTTTGGATTACTTTTCGTTCACCCATAAGTTCAATGTGGTTCTTTCTAGTTTTTTATGCCATAGCTCTCCCGAGTCTTTATAGTGAGCATAAAATTTTAACAATTTGTATAGCCAGTACAAAAGCTAAATGAAGAACAACAAGAAAACCATCACATTAAAATTTAAAATTCAATTCTAAAAGCATTATGACATCCTACACATTCAACTTATGCATCACAAGAGAATGGTAAATGAACTCTTCTTACAAAGAATGTTTAACAAAACAATAAAATTC